>JBCNJP010000009.1:71321920-71348662 GCA_039602395.1 Deinandra increscens subsp. villosa | reverse complement strand
AGTTAAAGATGGGGATCCATCGGAGATCACAAGGAGGCTGCGGTGGAGGTGGCGGCGGCGGTCGGAGGAGCGAAGACGGCGGGGGGGCCGGCTTCGGCTTCGGATCGGCGTAGAGAGAGGGGAGGAGTTAGGGTTTTTGACTTTTTTTTGTTCCAATCCACCTCCTCACTCTTTCTTTTAATATAAAATCGCGGACCGGGGCCTGACGGACTGGGCCCGATCGCGATTCCCATTTAATCCACCAACCGATCAGTCTGTTAATCCAGTAACAGCTGATCGGTCCGTCTTTTATTTAGCGAGTAATTCTGAACCGATAAATTTTGTCGTTTTAGTTTAATACTAATTAACAATTAATTAGATTTAATAGTCCGTTGACCCGGGTGTAACTCTTACGGGTCAATATCGGTCGGGTTCGTTAATTTGTCGGGTCAGGACACTCTATTTCCAACAGTTACAATATATGAATGCCTTACTTTGTCTACTAATAAACCTAAGTCGCTTGGGTACTTAATGTAACAACCCATAAGTTTTCCAAGGACTTAAAACGATAATATATACTTATGTGTTAATGGGATTTACAGTGGGATCCGGGTTACCGATTTTACTTTTTTTTTATTAAAATCGATTTAATAATTAAATTAATTCTAAATTTATTTGGCAGCGGAAACGAATTAAAACGCCGACGCAACTGTAACAGGATCAATCACCGACACGACAAACACATAAATATATTTATTCAAAATAAATAAATAAATAATCAAATTAAATATCTAACGGATTAGATATACCTTGGCGGGATCCGAGCAACCACTCGAGACACCCGGATTCAACGGGCTCGCGCTAGGACGAACTATGACGTCTGACTCGAACCTTCGAGATAAATCGTCAACGGCGACATCGGCAGCGGCGGCCATGGGCGGCGGCGGCGGTAGTGGCGGCGGCGGTAGTGGCGGCGGCGGTGGTAGGGATACCACCGGTGGTGGTGACAAAACTTTCTCCGTCGGAATGGTGACCGGAACGGTCCCCACGATGATCGCGTCACCGGTGACCGGAGGTGACACGGTGGCGGTGGCCGACGGGTACAAAGGCGCGGGCCACGACGACGGAATCAGACGCGGTGGCCTCGGCTGCGCCGACAGCGCGAGGACCACTGGTCAGTGGTCGCGCGGCGGCGCGGAGGAAGCGGCGGCGACGGCGGCGGCTCGGGCTACGGCTTCAGCTTCGGCTCGGGCTGCGGCTTCGGCTCGGGCTGCAACGGCTTGTTGATCGGATCGACCCGTTGATCTATCGGATCTCCTATTTGACTACCAGACCAGCTATTTTCTATCTGCCTAGGCATGTGAATGAATCGGATCGGAGCAAATTCAGATCAAGACCCGACCAGACCCATTTGAATACCATTTGATTGCCTTTCAACCTCTTTGACCCGTTCAGCTTATTTACCTTTAAGCTGTTTTTTTAATCCGTTTGACCACTTAGAGATGAAAATATGTAATACAACTTAAATCAACCTGTTTACTTATAAAAGGGGAAAATTTATCACCTCTAATCAATGAAGAACAAGAATAACAAGGTAGTAGACAATCAGGGTTAGACTGATTTAAAGAAAACCTTCATCAATACAAGATAGCATTTATTATATGTTCTTACTACCAAAAAGACAAGTATGTGTTTAAAACACCAAGACAAAATACGGATTTTTACGCACAACTGAATATATGTAAACTTCTTTATTCTACCCTAGCCATTATGTGGTGTACCTTAAGCTTAATCATCCTTGGGAATATCTTTCTTTGGCAGCTCCTTGTGTTTTGCCTTCTCTACTTCCCTATAAAAATAAAACAAATTTGGCCAAACACGGTTAATATGTTTTTTTTTTTTAGGAAAAAAGTAGACATGATGCACTTGAATGAAATGATACATAACAAAAAGTTAGATAAAAATATATATTAAAAAAAAATAATAATAAATAAAATATTTAAAAAAAAAAAACTAGTACGGTTAAGGTTGGAATAGGCGGATTGGATTGACCAACATAAACTTTTGTCTATTTATGAGATAAACACATATACCCAGTAAACACACTCACACAGTAGAGTCTTGGGAGGGTGAGAGAGCAAAACTTAATTGAGAAGGTTGTATGCTCTATAGATAGACTTTAGTATACATGATTATTTTAAATAAACACGACTTTTTACATAGTTAATCAACAATAAGAAAATTTTCAACTTGAATGTTAGTATAGTTGACTGCAAGTCACACCAGTCCTCTATTCCCCCTTTCCCACACTGGCTGCCCCAAAATAATCAAAAGAAAGGCAATTGAACATACTATAATTATGCATATTATCTAATGATACAACCAGTCCTGTTTCTTGGTTTGAATACAATTTATTAGTGGTTTCATTAGCATATAGCAAGAACTATAGTCTAAAAGATTATTTGCGATCTTGGGTGCTTTAATCAAGTATTCTACAAATAATTTTTGTGTTTATACTCTTCATGAATCAAGTTGTGATCATTGAGTGGGGGGTCCCTGATCTCACCCTCCCCAGACCCTACTGTTTAAGTGAGATTTTGTTGTGTATGTTTGTTTGTTTGAATAGGGTTGCTATCTGATCTCAATGTCCCGTTTATTGCATTAACAGAATGATCGAACAACATATTTCACCCTATTATTTTCAGATTCAACGCAAGCATCTTGGAGTGATATGAGACCCTAGGGTTTCAATGGGGGGCTAGTATTTTACTATTTTAGCCAACTTTTGCCTATATAACTTCTTGTCCGTAGTTACACCACCTAAATTATTTTTTACTTACTTTAATGAAAAAAGGGAGAGAGGGAGATTCAAACTCAACAATTATACACTGAAACCCTCATGTTTAGCTCAACTCAGACTAGTTTGCAATAAACCATGATCTTCTTGTTTGACTCAATGATCACTAAAGAATAAAACTCTACTGAGCTAGCCATAAATGATCGTAAATCTCTCAAATCCTAGTTCATAAATGCCCACAACACACTTGTACCCTATAAATTGGATGTATTTGGATCAATAATGTCAAATTTTATTGATGAGAAATCCTGCAGTCATGCTACTGGATTCACCCAAATGTTCAAGTTCAAAAGGATCTCCTAAGTCATGGATGAGTCGAAGCTTAATTTTCTGAAAACATAGTTAAACATACAGGCTTCAATTCATTCAAATGGGCCATCAATAGAAAAAACTGAACATCATTCTCGTTAACTCATTATTCCTCCTATTACACATTTACCAACTTTTGGAATTATATCACGTGCTCTACTTTTCCTTATACCCTCACATAGTCACATGCAATCCTCTGCCCTTCTTCTTCTCAACTAACCGTCATTCTCTTCTCCTTCCATTCAAAACTATCAAACGACTTCGAAGATTTACGATTTATGTCTACGGTTTTATATCTCTCTTCTCCGCTATCCCCTTCAATCTGTTTTTTTTTTCTTTACTCTAATCCGGTGGTCAAATCACCATCTCCCGTCAACCTTCCCACAAATTATCGTCTTCAGATTCATTCTCTATCAACCCACTAAGGCACAACCGGAATTTATAGCCATCATCAACCATCAAAAGTAACTACATAACCTTTTTTAGGGTTTTTCATACCCCTTCTTTGTTTATCTGTTTGATTGTGGGTCTTTTCGGTACAATTACACCGTGTTTGTCTTCTCCGATCATTGGTTCCTATGTCTTGCATTAATATTGTTATGTACGGTTAGTTAATTGATCTTTTTTTTTGTATCTTCCATTTTTTATGATCGAACAATGTTGATGATTATATGTTTTTTACCATAATTTTGAAGGCTTCTGGGGTTTCTTCCTCTTTATGAGTGATGATTATATGGTTTCTTTTTAATTAAAATCTTGATGTTTCTGGGTTTCTTACTAAAAGTCAAATAAATTTCCATTTTGCTCTAACAGGTCATTAGGGATATTTGGGTATGTATTTAAAAAGTATAGATGCATGTTCCATTGTGCCTTTCATTCATTCCCTTAATAGAAAATGGGTTTTCTTAAATTAATTACTAAAGCCAAAAGCCAATGCAATTTTGTCAATCCATTGATTTAGTAACGTTTGAATAAGAGTTCTCACCCTAAATATTGCAACTAAAAAGGACCATAAAATAAAAATGAGATCTTTTGGTTACTTTGGTTGCACATATAAACAACTCCTAAGTACTAAAAATGAAAGAAAAAAAAATCAATTTTTTTGCATTGGTGACATATTTTTACTATAAAGTTCAAGAAGTTACATAATTTCTTATTGAATTTACATGTAACGGGTCATGCACCCACCTCTATGGCGCTCAAAGTGTCAAAGAGCACCCCTTATACTCATTTGGGTTGGAAAAATTCTTTTAAATTTAGATCAACATTTTTAACAACAGATCTTTCAAGTATATTTTATTATAAAAGAAAGCAAATTAAGAAACAAGAGAGACTTTGTAAGATTGCGTTTCATGTTTGAACTTTATTTTAGTGTTGTACTTAGTTTCGTCCTCACCAGTCCTTTCATTTAAGATTAAGTTTTCTGTGATTCTGCATCTGCATTTGCTTTCTACACGCCCAATTATGTTTTCAAAGTACATATGAAATGTAATAGTTTTATTAGTTGGTTACCCTACATGCCTATTTCATTGTTCTTAAAAAAAGCCGATGTTAGAAATCAAGGGGTTTCTCCTATAAACAATCCTAAATTAGAGATAATTATTAAAGTTGTAGACAACTTTACTTTTTTTTTTTAATGAATCTTGCTTTATGCATTTCTATAATTGTGTTATTACATGATCACGACTAAAAAATCTCATGGAATAACTACAACAATGTCACGTCTCCATTACGAAGATGGTTTTGTTGTGTACTACATATCGTGATGTAAATGACTTCTAATCATACGTAACACTTAAGCAATTGGTTTCCGCAGCAACGCGCGGGTTAGAAATCTTGTTTACCATAAACACCACTGAAAATCGACCTCCTATTTTGGAACCCTAGCTTTCTACAAAATGAAGTATAATCGTGAAACAAGAGGAGAATTACCTACTTTCAACAGAAAATTACATGTATTACACATTAATTTGAGCACCTGTAACCTTATAGATCAAGCAAAAAATATTCAAAACTACGAATTATATGTGCGTAGAAAACGTACTTAACAACGGATGCAGATTCCTCTTCGAGCCAGTGACGAATCTGACGAACGTTGCGTTTGAATATGGAAGCGGACTGTTTGACGTCACTCCTCATAAGTAGAATCACTGCGCTAACTCCGGCGACGGTCAGTATCAAATTCGTTAACGCCATCGGATCTGTGGAATCCAATCTACAAAAAACGAACGGAAATCGTCGTTTTCTTCTGTAATCTTATCGTAAGGTGGCGGTACGACGGAAAATCCCGGTGTCCGCCGGAGATTGGTTACGATGGGAGAGTTTGAGTACGACGGCGGTTAAGACCACCAGCGCTTAGAAAGAAAACCGAAACAAACTAATGAACCCTTCAACTACAAAAAAATTTCCAATTGAGGCATCGTTGTTTTTGAACTTTTTAGGAGGGGCAAATTAGAAACTTCTGGTAACTTGAAGGGTCATCTTATAATTAATAAGAACTAGATTTCCCAACCGAGAGTTGTCGCGGGGATATCGCAGGCACACAAAACAACCGATACCTATTACATCACCAACTTATGTGCTAAATCGGTCGCATTCGAATGGAAAAAAAAGCAAAAAAATTAAACCCATTAAAATATGTTGTTACTTTAACAAATTATAAGAAAAGAAAAAAATGCATTATAATATGACATTATTGTAGCAACCCAATATAATATAACATAACTATAAAACCTAAGATGTATTTTGTTTATATAATATAGCAAGATTTTGCAACTCGCGCGTTGCTGCGAGAATAACGCGGATACACAAAACAGTTGAATTGCTATAACGCTACGTAAAGAAGACGGGGAAAAAAACATGTAGCGAGCAAGACATTTTAAACAAAAAACTTTGTTACACCACAAACAAAACACCGATCACTTTGCCAGGCTCATTCGAATAAAACAAAAAAAATTAATAAAACAATTAAATATTCTCCATTAAAAGAACAATTAATTAATAATTTAAAGAATTTCAAAAAATAATTAACTAGAAGAAGAATAAGAAAAAAAACAATTAAATGAAAAGTGTACATGATTATTATATTGAGTTTTATTCACCATTCAATATAATATTTACTTTTATATATGATTTAATAAAATATTCATTTTTATTAAATTAGAAGTTATATTTTGTTTATATAGAACGTTGTCTTCGTTTCGAGGATTTTTTAAAAATTATTTAAATTTGCCGAAAGCATAAAGTGAACTTTAACAAAAAGGATTTGATGTAAAGGATTTAAAATACATGAAAAGAATTAAAATTATAATGCACTTACACGACAAAACAATCATACACTGTAACAACCTACTAAGGATCGTCTCTACCATCAAGTTATATCAGCATACTTACGATTCATTAAAATGGAATGATATAGTGGGTATAATAATAGTGATACGACATAGGCAAACGATTCATTAAAATGGCATGATATAGTGGGTATAATAATAGTGATACGACATAGGCAAATACTAAGGGGCTGTTTGGTTCGGCTTAATGGGGTCTTAATGGGAAAATTGCAGACCGAATCAGACGTTTTAGCCATATCGACGTGTTTGTTTCGCTACGTCGGTTTTCAGAGCTGCACTATCTCCAGGCCTCCCGGTTGGGGCTTTTTTTTCAAATAAAGTCAAAAGTTTATTCTTATCTCACCCTCTGCAGAACCTCCACTTGAAGTAAGATTTTACAAGGTCTAAATGTTTGCTTGTTTACGTGAACATATAGAAATTTTTGTTTCATGTATAAGCAACCTACTGTTAAGGATTCCAAGTCAATAAATTTACAATATACAAACAAAGAACGGGTAAGATACTAGTAGCTTCAAAAACTCGATTGTCTAAAGACTTGTTAGACGAGGTGTTTCATCATATATGGGCCTTCCAGCTCGTAACCCAATTTCCTATAATAATGTCGAGTTCCGACACCCGAGATAACAGCTATTTTTGTTGACCTGTGCTCCCTACTAGCAATCCGCTCAGCTTCCTCCATAAGCAGGGTACCATACCCCTGTCAAATCAGACACAACTACTTAATTAATATCTTTATGGTGGCAAAGCTTTAAATACCACACTTCACAATGTCGAGTTCCGTCGAGTTCTGACGCACGAAATAAATGTATATTTTGTAAATAGTCATAAAAAAAATTAATGGTTTTAACACAAAGATGTTTTGGGTCCGAACCGCTTTGACTTGAACCAATTTCTTTGACCTGAACCTGATGCTGTTACCCAACAGCAACTGCTAAACGTTCAGTGTCATTTACGAGTATATGTATGATATAAAAAGAAATTACTCGTTTCAACCTGAATTCGCTTTGACCCGTTACCCAACCTACACATTTTTAGTTTTTAGCGGAACAATAAAGAGTACCTGATGTTGCAGTTTATCAGCATCACGGCCATGTACTGGAACAGCAGTTCCGTAAACATGGAGTTCACGAACAATTGAGCATTTTCCAACAAGTTCTGGGCAAGTAACATTTTTGCCACATCTTCGCAGGCGTAGTAACCCAACAAGAATATCCTGCATTTACCAAAAATAAGGTTTAAAAACAAAGTATTCAGAGAATATAGGTAATAAAAGTTTAGAGCAGCAAAGAGGTTACAAAAACATAATGATCAAGATCAACAATGGTAGAAAATACCAACCACCAAACTATAGCAGCATACTGACAAAAAAAATCCTGTGATTTGGGTCAAATGGGAAATTTGAACAAGTCCGGTCAAATTGGGTTGAACTGGAATTTTTTTATATAGAACTTCAATAAATTTCACCGATGTTTTCCACTTTTCCGTGTCATATAAGATCATAAAATTATACAGTTCCATTTATAACCTAAACTTTTTTGGGAAAAAATGATTTTAAGAGGTTTTATGCATTCAAGTACAATATGGGCAAGTTTTGACACATTTGACTAGTTTCCTTTGAGGCTAATTTCTTATTTTGTCCTCTTGACCAGTTAAGATAAGGCCCGCAAGAACTCTAAAATTGAATGAATGCCAAGAACCCGCCTAAAACACGCAGTGCAATTCTAAACATGGAATTTAACCACTTGGAGTATTTTTAAACGGAAAGTATTGCTGGCATAGAAATACAGTAAACAATCATAGAATATAAACGATAAATAAACAACAATCTCGGTGAACATGGGTTATTTTCCATTAATTCCTTGTTCAACGGGGCAACGTGGATGAAGTTGATAGTGAAAGCAAAATTTTACCTGTCGTGTGTCTTCATATGATAGAAAGGTTTCCCATCCCTCATTTGCAGTATAATCTCGCCGAACAAGCAGAACATCATCTGGCCTAATCTTGTGGTGAATATCCTGAATGTAATATAACAGAGACAAGTTCTAGGTGAGCCCAATCATTTTAGATAAACCGCACAATTTCAATCCATTTACTTATGAATTGATCAATCCATGTTATGTTTTATTTCTAATTTTCTATTGGGTCAAAAAGGAAAAAAAAAAACCAAAACGTAACTGAGTGGTCAAAAAGGTTAGAATACAGCCAAGATATATTTTTAATGAATTAATGTATAAAAACCTAATTAATGTATAAAAACTTAAATTATTTATTCAAATTATTATGTTATTATTCAGTAAGTGTAACTTTTGTAATGATATTTGACACCAATTATTTATATAAAACTTCAAAAGTCATAACAGTTCGGATGGAGAATGTTTCTACCATCCCATTTCGACTTTTCGAGGCAGCCCAACCCTTCTCAATTGCTATGAAAATTGCCCATTTTGGATGATAAATTTATAAGAAATGGAGAAGTTAGGTGATTTAACTTAAACAATCACAATTGAATGATTTACAAACTACTTTGGACAAAAAGTTATTTGGACCAACTCCACCCGTTTTACACTTTTGCCTGGACAAAAAAAAAAATATACCGTTTTGAAACCTTACCCAACCCTGCATTTGAAAAAAAAATGTACTAATGTATATTGTAAAAATATTGCTTACTTGAATTCCAGCTTCACGTGTACGGACATCCCTGCATTTTAAACCAAGATCATCCATGCGGGCTAAAGCAAGTTCACGAAGATTCCCTTTTTCAACACCAGAGGTAACCAAAGGCATGGGGATATCCCTCTGAACCCTGTAAACACGGGTCCATGGGGGTACCAGTGCTAGAATCCGAGCTACTATATCTACAAGCTGCTCTGGAGGGTAATTTCTATACCTGAAAATTTAAAAACAAACAAAAAAAATAGCTTGAGGTGGAAGGAATACGGATTATTGGTGTTGATGGCATGTTCAGATTAGATAAACGGGCAGGAATCAGACAGGACAGATAAAACTGAAGAACATAACTGGGACCTGTTAATTCAGTCTGGTTAGCGGCTCTAGGGTTATTAAAGAAAAAGATTCTAAGTTTTACATGTTTCCAAAAATCGGTATCGGTTTAAACTAATCAGCAGTTGAACGCGTTTTTTTCTCGGAACCTTTTTCAAACATGAAACACAGTCATTGTATATTTTTATTTCCGGATTACCCACTTCATCCCAAAAATATCATCCATGTTTCTATTTTAGTATGCCCCATTGTTTGTCCACTTTCAGAATTGGATAGTATTAATGATTTACCAGCTTTACCATTTCATACTTCCAATAAACAGTATGAATAGATCTTGATTTTTCTTAATAGCATCAAAGGGTAAAATTGACGATCTACTAGTTAAAATCTGCACAAACTTTTACATATCTTGAAATTAAATTATGTTTTTTGTTTGTTTATAATTGGAGTATAAAACTGCAAGTGTCTAATCTGTTTACAGTTCTGTCCATGGCCGAACCGATTCTAAACAAAACCCAGACTGATACCAAACTGGTCTAGATCGGTCCGCTTCTCAGTTACATGATTTTTTAATATTCAAATTTGAGCTTTGGTTCAGGCCTAAGAAAATCCCTATGACAGAATGCTATGTAGTTAAGTTCAAAGCGTGATACCTGCCAGTTTTCCAAAGCTCATAAAGACCAGTTCCACGAATAACAAGTGTTGGATAAATTTTAAGCCCATCAGCCCGGAATGAAGGACTTTCAAAGAACTCCTTGAAGCTTTCCATATCCCGCTCCACACCAACATTTGGAAGATCAGGCATCATATGAGCAACCACCTACACCACCCATAATATTTAGTACAACTTGAACAAGAAAACAAAACCAATGATTAAGAAATTCAATCAACAAAACGAAACAAGAGAAAAAGAAAGATTGTATACTTAACAAATGAATTACTTTTACACAAAATCAACCTATCGATGTTTGATTGAGAATGCCGCAGCATAAATAGGGCGCGTAATCACCTTAAAACCAGCATCTTTTGCCAAAGAGAAGCAATCAGCAACAGCTGCTACTGTGTGCCCTCTATTGGTGTCACGAGCAACATCCTCATATGTACTCTGAACCCCAATTTCCAAACGTGTACAGCCATAAGAAAGCATCTGCCTCAGATGAGGCCCAAGACAGTAATCCGGCCTCCTAAAAAGAACATTCATGTTAATAATGAAACAAAAAAGTACCCAAACTTAAGAAACCATGAACTAGTTATCCCCTATAACATAGAATATATGCTCATAACACACTCTTGACTAGTTGACTACTAGTAACGATCACTTCGCTTACCAGCTAACTTGACACATTAGCATCCAGATTTGATATGAAATTTACGGAGAATTAACTTACGTCTCAATAGTCATTCCAATACATTTTGTTGCACCATGCTCGGAATACGCAACTGCTTCTTCAACATTTGCAGAAGTGTGCCCAGATAAAGCATCATGAAGATTCCTTATAAAGTAATCCCGGTACTCGGCAGGCAATGACATGAATGTACCACCCATTAAAATAAATTCAACCTGATCAACCATATGAAAATTTTTCCATAATAATACTTATAGTTCTAAAGTGGAAGTGAGAAACTATTAGATATGCATAATGGCATTGTATCAAACCTTATCTACACTGTGACCCAATCGCTTCAGCTGGTCAATCCTGCTCCTGGCTTGGACATATGGGTTATATCTGGAAAAGTAAATAACATATACACCATTTTATTTGGTACATTGCAGCATAATTTGATTAATTTGAGGTCTCATAACGGATACATATTACATGATAACATATATGAAAAAGGCTGATACTTGATTAATAGAAAAAGGTCCACACTTAAGAGAGGATTCTAAATTAGATGAAAATCCCTTTGATAGTGAGCACAAAATGAGAAAGGCATTAAAGTATTAAACAGGTTGACACTGATGTGTCAACCTTAACTGAAACCCCTTCAAGTAGCCAAACCTGATAAACCAAATGGTGTCAAAAATCAAAATACTGGATGTTAATTTGTTAGCTTGAAATTTAGGGCTTTCATAAACCGTTGAAACCCACCAAGCTAAGGAAAAATTCGGCCAATTTGAAATGTGTACGGTTCGGTTCACAGTTCAGTTTTTATAGTTTTGCGGTTCAACATGGAACAAGCCATGTAAACAATACCGGCTGTTTAACGTTTTTATTATTTATTTTCTTTTCATTTTAGAAATATGCAGTTATGTACTTATGTGTAGGTGCTGTATCCATGAAACATCCTTATCATCTTATAAAATAATTCAAAGTCATGCCTTTGAAGAATAAATCAAAACCGCCAATACCAAAGGTTTGGCTGACCCAACAAACCCAGGCCAGTTTGCTTTACTATTCTTTAGAACCACAGTTAGCCTTTAAGCAAAAAAATTTCATCAAAACTGGCCAAACCATAGAAATTGCTAAAATCAAGCGGTAGCAACCAATTTAGTAGATTATCACTTTGTAACAATTTAAACATGTCTTACTCATAGCTAGCCCAAAATTTTGGTCAAAACCAGCCAAACCAAACCTAGATCACTCCTACTAGCAATGGCAGAAGGCGAGCAGTGCTAACAAAATTTGGTAGAAAAAACACATTGTAACATTTTAAACATGTTTTACCTTATAGCTCATCAGATAAAATCACAGGTACTAACACTGTTACTATATTGAAAAAAAACCTTTTTTCAGGAAAATTTTCATGAACTCTGGAATTTGTTGAACTGAACGAGGCAATTACAAATGGAAAAAAGCTTATTTGTAATCTCAATTTGCAAGGCATATTAAATCTAGAGGCAGTGTAGGGTTTCTCATACTTGTATTTGTTGCTAACGATAAGTTACTGAAATTCAAGCAGCATAAGTAGGTACTAATCTCACACGAAACAGATCTCAATCAGTAAGGATGAACTTACCTAGCACGAATCGCTCGCATGCTAGTCGGCTCGTATCCAGTATAAGACTGAGTGCTATACTCAAAATCTGAATCAGGTCCACCGGGACAATAAACACATATATTACCAGTTGTGGCGATATGCGGACATCGGTGCGGCTTCGACATAACGGCAACAACCGCTATTCCGGAGGCCGTTCTGACCGGCTTCGCTCGGAGCTTTGGGAGGAGAGCCTCGCGCTCGGAATCAGGGAGAGCGGCGATCATTTCAACGAGCTTAGGAGCACGTGCTAGACCGTACTTGCGGCATGCGGCGGTTTTTAGGGCGTTTAGGTCGACATTCTCGCCGTTACGAGAGAGTTCTACCATGTTGTTGACGATCTCGGCTATGGCTCTGACTCGTGATTCTTCCTCCGTGAGTCCCTGGGATATAACGCCGCCGCGGCCGGGCCGCGGAAGCTTTCTCGTGTCGGCTGGAACCATCGTGGTCGCCGTAGCCATGGTGTAGTGACGGAAGGGAAAGAGTTGCGGCGGCGGAGGAGCAGTTTGAGGGTTTTTACGACTGGAAAGTAGAAACGAGAGAATCCCCGAGTCACAGTGCGCATCAACTATCAAGTCTCCCAAACGGTGTCGTATTCACTCGTACTCCCAAAATCGATTATTTTGTTTAGAAAATCACGAAAATATATATATATCAGACCAACCTGGCATATGCTATGACATGTGATGAACTCAAACAACTTCTGAAAGACGAATATTGTCTTCGTGAAGAAGTTCAGAAACTAAAAGCCGAGCTTTGGGAACTAACCATGAACGGTTCTGACGTCGTTGGATACACCAAGCGATTCCGTGAACTTGTCCATCTTTGCTCGATCATGGTTACGCCACCATACAAGAAGATCGAAAGGTACATTTAGGGACTTGCGCCACACATCCAAGGAAACGTTCTTACGTCCAAACCAGCCACTTTTCAAGAAGCCGTACGTCTAGCACATAGCCTAGTCTACCAAGCTACCCGCCAGGGGGTAGCCTTTGTTAAGAAGAATCCTGAGACTAAATCCGCAAAAGCTAGTGCAACCACCTCATCAGAAAAGAAGCCAGATAACAAAAGGAAACGAGGTTTTTTAAAGAACAAGAACGAGAAGAACTTTGAGAAGGCTCCTGAAAAGAGCCCGGAACCGGTGAAGGTCTATGTTGCAACTGCGCCTGTGCAGGAGCATAGAAGGTCAAGTTACACTGTTAACGCATCCTTATGCAACAAATGCAACCTTCACCACACTCTCCACTGCGAAAACGTTTTTTGCACTCACTGCAATGTCAAGGGCCACATTACTCATAATTGCCCAAATCGCTCATGCTTCAACTGTGTTGTTGTTGGTCATTAGAAGAAGGAATGCTCGAAGACGAAGAACCAGAACTCCAATCAAGCCAGAGGAAGGGCATTCGTGATCAACGCCGGAGATGCCCGCCATGATTCCAACACTGTGACGGATACGTTTCTACTCAACAATCATTTTGCCTCTGTATTATTCGATACGGGAGCCGATAAAAGCTTCGTGTCTACCGATTTTAGTCAATTGTTTGAAATTGCCCCCTATTACCCTATACACTAAGTTTATCATAGAATTAGCAAATGGTGAGTTAATAGAAGCTGGAGAAATCTACAAAGGTTTCTCACTTGAACTCTCAGAACATTCATTCGATATCGATCTAATGCTAGTCGAGTTAGGAAGTTTTGACGTTGTCATCGGAATAGATTGGTTATCCAAGAACCATGCAGAAATCGTCTGTCATGAGAAGATAGTTTGAATGCCACTAGCAGACGACAACACTCTTAACGTACAATGCGAAAATAGTGGAACCCAACTGAACAGCATACCCAACTGAACAACATATCTAGTATGAAGACACAAAAACTTCTTCGAATAGGACATCATGCCACTCTAACTCACGTCATGGAGAAGAAACCTAAGGAGAAATGCATAAAAGACATGCCAACGGTCTGCGAACTTCCAGAAGTCTTCCATGAAGATTTTCCCGGTTTGCCACCCCTTCGACAAGTAGAATTCCACATCGACTTGACACCCGGAGCCGCCCCAGTCGCCAAATCCCCTTACCGTCTGGCGCCATCCGAGATGCAGGAATTGGCTAGCAAGCTACAAGAGTTGCTAGATAAAGGATTTATCCGACCAAGCCATTCCCCTTAGGGTGCACGTGTATTGTTCGTAAAGAAGAAAGATGAAACTTTTTGGATGTGCATCGACCACAGAGAATTGAACAAGCTAACAGTAAAGAATCGTTATCCATTGCCAAGAATCGACGAGTTGTTCAACCAACTTCAATGATCAAGCTACTACTCCAAATATCGACCTGAGACGAGGTTACGACCAACTCCGAGTGAGAGACGAAGACGTATCAAAGACAACATTCAGAACGCGTTATGGTCACTACGAGTTTCTAGTAAAGCCATTTGGTTTGACCAATGCACATGCGGTGTTCATGGACTTAATGAACCGCGTGTGCAAACCTTAGATAAATTTGTTATCGTGTTAATCGATGATATCATGATCTACTCGCGTAGTAAGGAAGAACATGAGCAATATCTGAGGCTTATCCTGGAATTACTAAAGAAGGAAGAATTGTGCGTCAAGTTTTCAAGATGTGACTTTTGGATACGCGAGGTACATTTCCTGGGTCATGTGATCAACGACAAAGTGAATTCACATGGACCAGTCTAAGGGAGGTTATCATGAATTGGAGTGCTCCCACGACTCCACCAGAGAATCGTCAATTCTTAGGTCTTGCCAGCTACTACCGTCGATTCATCGAGAAATTCTCAAAGATAGCCTAACCTCTAACCACATTGACGCAGAAAGACAAGAAGTTTATCTGGGATACCAAGACCGAAGAAGCCTTCCAGTTGCTAAAACAAAAGCTTTGCAACGCCCCGATCCTATCCTTACTAGATGAAATCGAAAACTTCATAGTATATTGCGATGCTTCGCATCAAGGTTTAGGTTGCGTGCTAATGTAGCGAGACAAAGTTACCGCATACGCCTCTTTGCTCTGAAAATTTGGAGACATTACATGTATGGGATGCAGTGCACCATATTCACTATTCGACTAACACCGCCGTCTATTTACAATTCGACTAAGGTGGTGTTTGTTTTTTCATAAAAAACTTTTCTGTCCTCTTATTTTTGCGTCGCGCAGACCACGCACAGACATTTCTAAACGCTCTTTTTTAAATGTTTGCGCGGGCTCTTTTTGGTGCAGATGTGGTCCAGCCACTTCTAACATCTTCTAAGATCTTGTAACATTCTTTTTAAACTGTTTTTTCATTAAAAAACGTTTTTAAACAGTTTCTTTAAAAAAAACATTTCTAAACGGTTTTTTTAAACATTTTTTAAATCTTTGTTAAGAAGCTTTAAAAAGCTTTTTAATATTTTGAACAACTTTTAAAAAACTTCTTAAACTAAACTTAAAAAAACGCATTTTAAAAAAGTAAAAACAAAACGTTTTAAACAGTTTTATTTAATAACGTTTTTAAATTGTTTTTTTTAAACAACTTTGTAAACGGTTTTTTTAAGTTTAAATTAAAAAAAAAAACGTTTTTTATAAAGTTATGTTTTTAAAAACGTTTTTGACAATTATTTTCATAAAATAATACTTTAAACAGTTTTTAAAAACTTTTGTATACAATTTCTAAAGGAAAATGGATTTTAATAATACAAGTTTTACTTAGTTGGCGAATAATAATAAGAGTTTTGAAATTTTCTCATAATAATACTAGTTTTATAGGTGTTGGATTCTAATGATACGCCGTTAGTTTTTTACTAACGGTGTTAGTATGTTGCTGACGTGGCATATGTTGAGGGGACTGTTTTTGTAATTTCAAAAATGAAGGGACTCATTTGTAATATATATACCAATTCCATTCAGACCCGCCCACCACCATCTCGCCGACCTTACCACCACCTCGCCGGACCTAATCACCACCCAGCTGCCAGACCTGACCACCACCTTCGCGCCCGGACCTAGTGTCGTCGTCGTTGTCCGTCGAACCTAGTACCGCCGTCGATGGTGGAGGAGGCAACTATGGGATTTCTAGACCTAGTACGTCGTCATTGAGATTTTTTTTTTGTCCTTACCGCCACCTCCTTAGATCTAAACACCAAATGCCGGTAAAATAAACCTCAATTAAATTCCCGTTGGTCGATGGCGACGAAAAGGGCGAATTTGAACCTTAAGTTCCTTCAAGAAGAATTCATTACAAAATTTATACCAAATCTAGAGTATGCATATGGTAACCGACATCAAATTGTTCATATGAGTCTACAAATCTACATCCACGAAGATGTAATCATCATCAGTTTTATCCTAAAATCAATACGAAATCTATAAAATCATACGCCCAAAGTCATCATCAATTTCCCTCTTTTTCCAATTCACAATTCCCCAATTTCCCTCTCTTACCCCAAATTCACTCATAAGAGTTCTACAAAATATGCATATCTGAACACCAAACGCAGTTGAGTATGAGTTTCGCTTGGGACGCCATGCGGCGGAGAGATGGCGGACCGGTGGTGTCAGAAGAGGAGAGGGACGGCAGGATGCGGCAGAGAGATGGCGGATCGGTGGTGTCGGAAGAGGAGAGGGACGGCAGCGGCGGAAAGATGGCGGATCTGGTGCGTCGAGTCTTGAATCAACCGGTGAGAGGGATGTGGGTCGAAGGGAGGTCGCCGGTTGGTCGTCAGCAAAGGTGGGTCGAAATGAGCTCCGACCTTCTCCCCGTTCTTATTCCTTTTCTTTTTTCTAACTTTTTTTTATTAATAATGTATAGAAATTACATAAACAGTCCCTCCAATTTAATTACTTTGTTAAAAGAAACATATATTATGTCACGTCAGAAAAACTAACACCGTTAGTAAAAAACTAACGGTGTATCATTAAAATCCAATACCTATAAAACTGGTATTATTGTGAGGAAATTTTAAAACTCGTATTATTATCCGCCAACTAGGTAAAACTTGTATTATTAAAATCCATTTCTAAAAAACGTTTGTTAAACAGTTTTTTTAAAACGTTTTAAAACAAATATATAAAAAACGTTTTTAAATAGTTATTTTAAAAAAAAGTTTTTAATTTGTTTAAAAATGTTTTTTAAAAAGTCTTTATAAGACATTTTGTAATTTTATTTAAAAGAAAAGTGTTTTAACAGTCTGCAGAAGTTAAAAAAACAAACACTTTTCTTCTTACAGACTGCAGAGGTTTATTCCACCTCTTTTTTTACAGATGTCTGCAGATGTGATCCGCAGACTACAGACATTTAGCTCTTAAAAAACAAATAGCACCTAAGACATGTACAAACTTTCTCTATATCATTAATAAGTATTTAATACTTCCTCTAAATTACTAATGAGTATACATATGATTATTGTCCAACTGAATATAGAGGTAGGTGAATGTTAATTGAGATGTTTTGTTTTAATAATAATTTGGTTTTGCTGAATTTAGACAAAAACTAAATATAAAGGTAGGTGAAAGTTTATGTGATATGGTTTTGCTTAATTTAGACAAAAACTAAATATTTTGGTTTTGCTTAATTTCGAAAGTCTTTTCTTGAATACATAAACATAAAAAACATAGATAGTAATTATTAATTATGACACTAAAAGACACTTTTAAGGTCTTGTTTGGTAAGCTTTTATATGAACCACTAGGACAAGTTCTAGTGGTTACACCCTTTGGCTCTTAAGGCTCTGTGACCCAGGTTTTAATCTAATGGGAGGCAGTTTTACCCCATGTGGTCCCAGGAGGGGGTTTCTGTCAGGAGAAAGCTTCAAGAGGGGGTGTCTTGGTTCTCACGGAGGTCCGAGTAATCGACCTTGGACATAGCCCCGTAAGGGTAGGTTTACATGTGAGACCAAGGTCGCCTGATCGATGTCGTTCCAAAAAAAAAAGCTTTTATATGGGTTCGGTAACAGCTTACCAGGGACCGAGTAAGCAGTCCGCTTGTTTGATAAGCTCTGACCGAGCTTAAGATTGGGTGCTCACCTCTGACCCATAACTTAGAATCAAGGACCCGAGTAAGTGATTTAGAAATCAAGAACCAAGTAAGAGTTTAGAGAATTTCTCAAACAGGCCCAGTAATTCTTGAGTATCAACCTGTTTGTGAATTATAGCAATTTTTATAACTTGAAGGAAAACCGATTAAGAATTAGTCACTAACTAATTACTTAAACGAAGTTTTATAGACTAAAGCGGTTCTAAATCCAATTAACATATATAGAATATAGAAAAGGCATTTATTTATAAACTGAATCAAAGAATTAAAAAACTAATATTAAATTAACAAATAATAAAAAACAGAAAGCTCAAGAGTGTAAAAAAGATAGAACGCAATAGTTGATGGGGTATAGAAAAAAAGGTGACTCAAGAGTGTAGGAAACCTTTTGAATAGGTTCATAACGATGTAAACATTGGCTGCAATAGCCAGTTTAGCTATTCTCGCGCTAAAGAACCGGTTGAGACCATCATAGGCACAACAATGAAACGTTATCTCTTGAAAATGAAACAGAATAGCAACTTTCTGGGCTCAGAGCACAAATTTAGATCATCATAACCCTTAAGGCTAAAGAACCCCATTTTCAAATATACATAGGCAAGCAATCATCTCGGCAACATCAACAAAAGGTGGCTCTCATAAACAAGAAACATGATAGTTGTTCGACATCTAATACACATGTAATAAGGCTAACGAACCCGTTGCGAGAGGATAAAACGTGATAGGCCCATCTAAATGATTATCACAACTCTCAGGGCTAAAGAACTCGATTTTCAAAAAGAAATAGCCAAGGCAACATCAACAAAAAGAATCACATATGGCTTAGATTTGTAAGCAAGGAAAAAATAATTACACGCTGCAAAGCTTTGCCAAGACAAGATGAAGGGTATCAAGTTTAAATTCCAACTGACTCAGACATGCATAATTGCCTCAAAACATGGTTCACCACAAAAAACGTAGAGCAGCAGAAACAATCGAAACATGCAACTGAATTATTAATACAAACACAGATTATCATCACCGGCTCTAACGTAAGCCACCGTAAAAAACCCATAAGGAAACCTTGAACCATGAGAGCATTCAACATTTACCACCACAAACAACTAACACTTCAGTTAACAAATCTGGGACTTCCAGATCTGCAAACCACCTTACGGATGCAAGTGAGTGTCTTAACCATAATCAAGACCAAAGATATCACTACGACACCATCAAGCCCTTTAAAAACTTGACGTTCATCAAAAATCCCTTTAAAAGGAGGTGACATACCAGAGATTGGATGAATATCAAGATATAAAGCCATAGAGCATCTCAGCCATAATCAAGGCCAATGATACACACATCGACCACCATCAAGCCCTTTAAAAAACGACGACCACCAAACATCCCTTTAAAGGGAGGTAACGGAGATCAGATGAAGATCAAGAGATAATGTCATAGCTTTTATGACGGCACACCGGAGATATGATGATGCTTAAGAAACGATAGACAACTCTAGAGAGATGAAAGAGCATATTTGAACTTTAAGAGAGGGAGAGAGAGGGGGGGGGGGGGCAGAGAACGCGATTTCGTGTTTAAGAAAGAGAAAAGACAAATAAATCTTTGAACATTGAACATTGACAACATCTTTGAACTTTAAGAGAAAGAGGGGCCAGAGACGTTATTTCGTGTTTAAGAGAGAAGGACAAATCAAGGGACAATTGTTTGATAGCTAATACATGTAAAATACGTGTGTAGCAAGAATAAAACGTGACATGCCCATGTAAATGAACAATAACAATTATGTGTGTATAACCCATTTATTCTTATAATATTATATAATTTGGCCTTCATCAATAATAATGACGATGATCTTTTAATTTAATGGTATTCTGGTGTGTAGTGATTTCTTTTTGGAAGTTGATGGTTCAACTCATGTTATGAGATGGTTACGATTTAGTATTAGATTAACTGATATTTAGTTGGTTCTAAGTAAAATAATAATTAATATTTTTTTGAACATCTTACATGCACTCATTTACACCACTTTTAAGTTTTGAACTTGGGTCTCCACCAAAGATGACATTGTCTCTTACCACTAGGCTACAACCAAATGACATAATTTGCATCGATGAGTACTACGTATTTAATAGAAGAACACAACTATATCTGTAATGTAAATACATAGATCTTCTTGTTTTGAACGATCAACAAATAAAACCCTGACTCACGCAGGGAGCTCAATAGGCAAATGCAGTTCCTTACAGGAGTCCGAGCTAGGAGCAGTGCCCAATTCAAGAAAAACACATCTTCACGAGCACCCGAATGGTAAAACCCGTCGGGATTGAGGATTGAACTTGTGATCTTTCAGTCCCGAGTCTTCCCCGCATTACCATACCATTCGGCTAAATAACCGATGTTAAATATATAGATCAATAAATATGTATCGATGAAACAAAAATATGTTTAAATTGAAGTAGGATATAATGTCTCTTTTAAAGAAAGAAAAGAATCTGAATACTTCTCGGCACATCGTTAAATATATAGATCAAGATATGTACCGATGAAACAAAAATACTTTTGCCAAAAGTTAAATAAAAAGAAATTAGTGGTTACTAACTATGTTTTGCAGGAGAACCACAATCAAACCTGATTTTGAGCCTCCAAATCATGGTTGGAAACCACGTTTTCCCTTTTATTGAAAATAAAAACAATTTCTACATCACTATTGTAAAACATTTTGGTGATCAAATCAATAGAATGTCGAATACTTTTACATATATGAGAAATAATTTTAAAAATAATATTCTTTTTAGTTAAGTCATAGGAATACAATCCAAAAATAAGCTCTGAAGTCAGTTTACAAACTTTCAATAAAACCCCAATGATCTTTGGATAACGATACAGTCACATATAGAATAGGTGGCCCATCACGAAATCTAGAACACTACTGTATCCACATTTTTTGGGCAAATAGATATACCCACCATGATATGACTCATTCCCGCATGGCTCAAAATCGAATAAAAGGAATGACAAAAGGGTGACCACTTGAATCACGTACACAATAAAAAAACCCTGAATTTATTTATTTGCTTTACACACATTTGGGGCCGTAGAGAGATTAAAGCATGCCTCTTGATTTCAAAGATTTTCAAGAAAAAATCTCAACTGGTTTCAGACCATGGCAACGATCCTTCGAGTTCTGGGTCCGAGCTGTCGATATCTACACTGGTTACAAGGTAAAACGAATACGAACTATCGATATAAGTAAACTAGATGGTAATTCTTGCTTCAATTGAAGGCTGTGTAGGTGAATTGTGCTTTCTTCATCATTATTGCCCCAATTTGAATTTTTCTTGGTTTCCTGTTTTTATGTTTAGTAAGTGTATATTGTGTGTTGGTGAATTGTGTTTTCTTGGGTTAATGATGTTACTTTTTAGTAGGTACATAGTGTTTTCTTGACCATTCTTATCACAGTTTTAGACTTTCTTGACATTTTTCTTTTGTAGGTGCTTTGTGTCTTCTTGGCCATATATTGTTATCTCAATTTGAAATTTTCTTGGTTTCTTAATGTTTTACTTTTTGTGGGTGCATTATGCTTTCTGGGCCACCATTATCTCAATTTGGTTTTTTATTTTTTTTATTTTTGTGGTTTTGATGTTAATGTTATGTTTTAGTATCTGTTTTATCTGTTTTCTTGACCTTTCTTATCACTGTTTTTGATTTTTTTTGGTCTAAAGATGTTTTGTTTTTGAAGGTGCATTATGCTTTCTTGACCATTCTTTTCACAATTTTAGATCTTCTTGTTTTGATGTTTTTTGTGTGGGTGCTTTGTGTTTTCTTGGCCGTTATGTTTACTTTTTGTGGTGCATTATGCTTTCTTGATCATTGTTATCTCAATTAGGAATTTTTGTGGTTTCCTGATGTTATGTTTTAGTATGTGTATTGTGTTTTCTTGACCATTCTTGTCCCAATTTGAGGTTTTCTAGGTTTCTTGATGTTTTATTTTTGTGAGTGAATTGAAGTTTTCTTGGTTTTTGGACATTATCTTCTTAAGGTTATGTGTTTAACTTTGATTGTTTTAGATCTACACTTGGGATTGTTTGGATGACAAAAGTGCTTATGCTTTATTGCTTATTTTAGGGTGAAATAAGTTGTTTTTAACAAGCAAGCTGTGAGTGTTGGGCCATCAAAAAGTCACAAGGTGTGCAAGCTTGCGGCCACTGGTGTTTCGTGCGATATGTTTTGTGCGATAGGAGGTTCCCTATAAAACTAAAGGGAAAATTCTATAAGGTTGCCCTTAGACCGGCAATGCTCTATGGTTCTGAGTGTCAAGCCATCAAGAAGTCACATGTGTGCAAGCTGGAGGTCGTTGAGATGAGGTGGATGAGCGGGCACACACAGTTGGACAAAATAAGAAATGAAGTCTTTCGGGAAGAATGTGCGGATGCGTCTATTTCAGAGAAGATTCGGGAGGGAAGATTGAGATGGTTTGGGCATGTGAAGAAAAGGCTGTTGACGGCGCTAGTTAGAGCTGTTGAGCCCATCACTGTCGAGGGGCGTAGAGGGAGAGGCAGACCTAAACTGTCGTAGGAGGGGTGCATTAGGCAGGATTTGGTAGACTTGCACCTCTCTGAGGATATGGTCGAGGATAGGGCGTCGTGTAGGCGTAGGATTAAGACTAAGGAGATTTAGAGGAGGTTGGGTAGTGGGGGAGGGGGTAATCTATTTATTTATTTATCTGTTTATTTATTATTATTTTCCTATTTCATTTTATTTTATTTTAGTTTATTTTTTTTGGCCTGGCTTGAGGTTCTCACTTTCTCTTGTGTTAGTTCTGGTGTTTTCCCTTTTTGTTTCTTTCTTTTTGTTGTTGCGTCCTCTTGCGGTTCGGAGCTGGGGGTCTCCCTGGAACCAGCTTCTCTATCCTTTGTGGTAAAGGTAAGACTGTCTACATCTCACCCCTCTTAGACCCTACTAATAGTACTTTTTTGTGCTTTTGGTGGGACATTACTGGGTATGGATGTTGTTGTTAATAAGCAAGTTGTGATTCTCACAATCTTGGTTGATTGAAATTTGCAAGCTCATCCTTATGCTATGAATAAGTTAATTATTTGCTTATGTTTATAAGTTGTTTTTTTAAGCAATCAAATTCCCAAACACCCCCAACATAGAATTTTTATGGCCATTGTTGTCCCGGTAGAGTTTTCTTGGTTTCTTAATGTCTTTATTTTTGTGGGTGTGTTACTTTCGTAGGTGTTTCAAGTTCGAGTTAATTTTGAGAAGAATGAGAAGAAGGCAGAAGCAATGTGGGAAAGACAACATGAACTTGCGGCTGACAAAGTTTATTCCATGTGTTCTGACATGGGTGGCTTCTTTCTCAAGGTTGGTGTTTGATTAAATATTTTGAATCTCTATATAGCGCGTATTGTTATTTGTGCCTTTTCTATGGAATGTTGAAGTGTTGTTCAATTTGGGTTATACTATTTTAGTTGCATGGTGACTTGAGTTGAACAATCTGAAAGTTTTTACAAAACCTAGAATAATTTACATTATCTTAATAGTAGTTTGTTTATATGTGCCTTTTCGAAGTGATTATAATCAAATAGGTTAGCTAATTAAAGCTAGGGATAATTAGATGATTATACATTTATCTCAAAAATCAGTTATCTTTCTGCAATTTCTTATGTGTTCATCAGAAATGTGATTAGTTTGAGTTTTAAATAATCATATAGTCATAATCATCTTGGTGCATGAGGGTTGCCCTTTTGTGTGTGTCAGGGGAGTTAATTGTAGAATTATAATAAACTAGTTTGTAAGTCAAAATATGTTGCAAGTGGGTTACAATATAGTCAAAACACATAAATTTTATATATTTAACCCTATGTAAATCAATGGATAACATGTTGCCCCATTTAGTTTTAATCCGGACATGACTCGTTTATTAAATGGGTTAGACAAGTCAGCTCAAACCACTACCTGTTTATTAAAAGGGTTACATTGACCAGCCCTGCCTGATTGTTTTCGGGTCATGATCGTGTGGGTGTCACGTTTCTAGTTATTTCTAGCATTGACACTCATATTATAATTCTCGTGATCATACTTAATTTCTAATTATTAAAAAAATTAAACTTATGTCGACAAAAAGTATTTACTCTGGTCTGTCCCTTTCGTCTCCTCTACAAATTATATTTTTAAATTAAAATCTGTTGGAATTGTTAGATTGCTCAAATTCTCGGGAAGCCTGATTTAGCACCAGCTGCATGGGTGAGGCGGTTAGTTACTCTATGTGATCAAGCTCCTGCAACCCCATCTAACATGGTTCAACTTGTTCTTGAGAAAGAGTTGTGTAAAAATGTGGATGACATGTTTGAAAGATTTGAATGGGATCCAATTGGCTCTGCTTCAATTGCTCAGGTATATCTTTTATTACACATAAAAGGGAAAAAAACACTAAAAATTGATGATATGAATGTTTATATTTATAGTGCTGTCTCTAAACAATTTTTATAAGCGCTTATTTGAATTTTCTCCATCATGATTATCTTTTCTTATGCAATTAAAAAACAAATTTAGGTTCATCGAGCTAGGCTAAAAGGTGACAAAAAGGATGTTGTCGTCAAGGTAATTCTACAAAGTTTTCTCCTCATTTTGTTTATTTACCTTTTTTTGTGGGGGAGGGAACTACCCTTGGTTACCTTTTCTATTCCTATATAGTAAATAATTAGCATACCGTCAAAGAGATTAAAGAAACTTTTCATCATTAACAATTTTTTTGTTGTCACTAGATACATACTTGGGTGGCCTATGATGAAGGTTTATTCCTTATTTAAGTTATTGTTTTCTTATTAAGATTTTAAAGCAACAAGCCTTGGAACAACTGATTAAACTGTTCTTTCGAGAAGTGGCAATAAGGGTCGGACAACGGGTATGAGGCAAAGCGGGTAATTTTTGTATGTGTGGGTCAAAATGATGGGTGGGTGAGGCCAACCCGCAAACGCTTTTTTTGAATATTATAAGTAAACGATATGCTAAATATAATTTCAAAAATTATACATGACTTAACTAAGTCTAATCTAACCATTTAACCGAAGCAATTTAGGAGGTTTTCTGCATATTTGAATATCCTATCAAATGACTTTCAATTCATTCAACTCACTTAGCCTCCTTTCTTCGGTTAAATCTTTTTGCATAACATATTTGACCATTTATAACGCAAATTGATCCATTCACAAGTAGATGGGTTGAAATTTCCACCGGTCTTTTATTCACCTAGATCGCCCTTTGTAATTATATTACGTATGTTTTTAGGTACAACATCCCGGTGTTCAAGATTTAATGATGACCGATCTTCGGAATTTGAAAGCTTTTGCATTAGTTCTACAAAATACAGACATCAAATTCGATTTCTTCTCGGTGTGTAAAGAAATGGAGAAACAGGTGACTTCAAGAAACATAATCAGAATATGATAATCTTTTGGGTTAAATTAGGGTAGTTTTGTAATTTCAAAATGTATAACAATTTCTTATCTTTTTCTTCAAGTATTATTATTTTTGCCTGTATTTAGGTATGCGTAATGTCGTATGCTAATCTTCTTTTTGTTCATGTCATTCAAGATAGGGTATGAATTCGATTTTACAAGAGAAGCTGATGCCATGGATAGAATTAGAACTTTCCTACATAAAGTTAACCGAAAGCCGCCTGTTAAAGTGCCACGTGTTATACAGAATGCAGTCACCAGGTGATCCATTTTAAAATTTGACTTTTCAGGTCAAACCTATTGACTTTTGAAGTCAAATATGTGTCTAGAATCTCATCTTAGTAACATTGTAGAAATGATGCAAACAGGAAGACCCTTGATGGTTTGATAGTAGTATTTGACTGCTAGTCAAATGTCTTAACACATCCATCAACTATCAAATGTCTAATATACCCCTCAGCCATGTTGCTCCCCTTTTTTATTATTTATTTTTTTTTATATTGCACAGGAGGGTATTGGTTATGGAATATATAGACGGTGTCCCGATTCTGAATCTTGGAGATGAAATTAAAAAAAGAGGAATAAATCCAGACGGTAAGATGGCAGCAGCAGCAAAGCAAGTAAGCCCACAGAACTCAGAGAGTATGAAAATTTCATTTGCCACTTTTTGTTTAAATGATATAAACTGAATCCCCAAACGGAAATTACATCCCAGTTTCATAATGAAGCAAAAGGTGATTTCCCAATTGGGCTTATTTTTTGCTTAATGCGGCGTTTGGAT
>JBCNJP010000009.1:71270420-71321420 GCA_039602395.1 Deinandra increscens subsp. villosa | reverse complement strand
ATTTCATTGTGTTTTATATATTAGAAGTACGTAATAATGTAAATTCTTAGAAAAATACATTTTCAAATCATTGTGTTATATGCATTTTGTTTTACATGTTAGATCATTTCGTATTATTTGTCATTGTCTTTTTATGTATTTTGATAAATTTGTTGTTATTTTATCATTGTGTTTTACATATTAGAAAGGAAAATGGATTTTAATAATATAAGTTTTGCTTTGTTGCCGGATAATAATACGAGTTTTGAATTTTCCCACAATAATACCAGTTTTCAAGGTATTGGAATCTAATGATACGCCTTTAGTTTTTTACTAACGGTGTTAGTTTTTGCTGACGTGACATATTATGTTCGTTTTTAATAAAGTTATTAAAGTGTAGGGGTTGTTTTTGTAATTTCTATAACATGGTTTAAAAGAAAGAAAAATGAGAAAGAAATCAAGAACCCTAATCGTTGGGCAGAAGGGAAGGAAGAGAGCCGCCGGCTCTTCGGCAATAGCCGCGAGTGCTTTGACTTCAATCTGAGATTTAACCCACTGTATATCGTCCGACGTTGGTGAGATCTGTTTTTTCGGCTAGTTTGGACAAAAGATCCGGTGGGACAAGAGAGGAAACCAACTACCCGTCTAGGGTTCCGGGTGCTCCTTGTTGCGGCGACACATCCATGTGTAGCGGTTTAGCGACCTAAGCCGGCGACACTGTTGAAGAAGACGCTGGTGGTTAGATGAGGCAGTGGTTGTGGTGATGCTAGGTGATGAATTTGGTGGTTGTGGCGGCGGTTAGCCGCCGGACAACACCTGCGAGGGGCGTGGATGACAGTTGGAGATGGTAGAAAATGGGGGGATGGTGGTTCAGGCCGTCGATGGTGATGGGTGGCCGTAGACGGTGGTCATCCACGATTCTCCCTCTCTCCTCAGTTTGGTCGAACAGATGTGTTTCCGACTAGTGTATCCGGCGAGTGTATCAGTTTGGCTGAAGAAGAAGAAGGGTTTTTAGGGTTTTTTCTTTTGTCCCACATCTTTAAAGGAATAACAAATTAGTCCCTCCCTTTAAAACTGGTTAAAAAATGCCACATAGCATGCCACGTCACCAGTCCAGTCAGCAAAAACTAACACCGTTAGTAAAAAACTAACGGCATATCATTAGAATCCAATACCTTGAAAACCGATATTATTGTTGGGAAAATTCAAAACTCGTATTATTATCCGTCAACAAGATAAAAGTTATATTATTAAAATCCAATTTTCCTATTAGAAATACACAATGATGTTATTTCATAATTGTGTTTTTCAGAATTAATCATTTTAGATAAATAAAATAATCAACAAAAAGACAATGACGAACAAAAAGAGACAATGACGAACTAGAAAACACACTGAATTGAAAAGTATGTTATTTCACTTTATATATAATGATAATATACTCGTTTTGAAGATTAAAAACACTCATTTTTATGGTGTAATTCTTTTTATCTTCTATAAAAGTTACGTACGTTTAAAAAAGTGATGAAACATAATATGATATATATATATATATATATATATATATATATATATATATATATATAATATATATAGGGTTAGGTTCAAATGAGAACTTTTTGTTTTGAGAACTTTTGAAAACTAAATCTTCACCACTAATTTCAGTTGGGGACCACTACAATTCATGGGAGGGGAGTATATGTAAATACAACTAGTGGCTTAAAATGGTTCTCAAAAGTTCTCAACCAATTAGTTCTCAAATGATTCTCTCCCTATATATATATATATATATATATATATATATATATATATATATAAAATAAATAATTACATAATATGACCCTTGTAATCATCACATTTCACCTCACAGAAGTTTTTCACTCAAATCTACACCTAATAAATTCTTTTTGTTAGAAACTTATATTCTATTTTATAATCATGATATTATTATTTAAATTTTAATAAATATTTAAAAGCTTATAAAATACCAATAAACGCTTATTTAGTTTGTTTTCAAATAAAACTGAACAAAACCATACTTAATATCTTAATTACTGAATACCTAATATTATTTTACAGATTCAATCAACATTGTGGATCATGCTATTTATACTGAAATTCATAAATGACAAAAATCATGTTCATAATATCCAACATTTAATAGGTTTTGTACCATATTAAATGATCCATGTTCACCCCGTCTGGAAATTTTAAACATCATGACTAATTCAATTGTAAGTATTCTAATGTATACCAAGTTAATTAATATAACACTAAAATATTTTTATTATAGTTTAGATTTTGTACTCACTAATCAAACAATGTTCCTTATAATTTTGATGAAACTTTATAGCCAACTAATTTTTTATACAGACTTAAGTCTCAAATTTGCCCGATCATAATCAAGTAGATTGTGTTTTAAACATGATCACGTGTATGTTGCATTTTTCGGAGATACAAATAGAGACATGTTCTAAATATTGTTTTTGATAAAAAAAAAGGAGGGTAAAGTAACCAATACCATATTATGAATTATAACTGTAACTTTTTTATTTCTTTTTTATTTAATATAATGTAATACGTTATTTAAGTAATAAGAAGAGTATGCATGAATTACTAATTATACATATATATTTTTTTAATGATTCAATAATATACGAGTTTTATCCTAGTATATATATTGATATCAACTACAAAACATCGAACACAAACACTTAGACACCACTCATATAACTTAGTTCAGAATCATTTTTAGCTACATAGTTATTATAAGATTCTCTTCTCTATCAACGATAACTTGTTGGACTAATCATGTAAAGTTAAGGGTCACTAGTAGAGTTAGTAATTATTTAGGTTTAGTTAGAGATTTGTTTTATTTATTTTCTCAAATTAGATTAGGATTTATTTATTTTCCAAGTTAATTATTTAGTATGAATAGAAGTTTAAAACTCTAATATTTAAAACTTTAAACTCTATAATCATAAAATACGTACGCAAACAAATTTCACGTTTTTAATCTAGATTCATGAGTCAACTCTTTTCTGAATTGTAATATCTTTTTCGGTTTTTGTTTCCCATCTATATATCATGAACATAAACATACAGTAAAAGTAAGCATTAACATGAATAGTTTCTTTATCCCATAAGATAGAGATAACACTAATCCCTATTGCACTGTCAAGATAACATATTTTTTGTTATCTTGATCAATTCTATATCCTCAAACAAAATAAAATAGTTAAACAGAAAAATGTATATTTCTAACTTGATTTATTTTTTGTCCAAAATTTATTTATTTAGGTTTATTGGGCTTGTTGGAAGCTGTAGATTATTGGGCTTGAGTTGATTAGAAGTGGGCTGCTATAGGAGCTGATGGTCGGGTCAATCAAGAAATGGAGCTCGGGTCAACCGGTTTGAAGATAGATATAAAAGGCGATGCTCGTGTGAGATTAGGGTTAATTTTCTCTAAGTCTTTGTTCAGCCGCTCTAGTTCTCTTTGTCTTCTTCGAGTTCTAGGGTTTCTTGTGTGAGGCTTTGATCTAATCGATCAAAGCTGAGAGAGTTCATTTTTCTCTGTTCTTGTTTGTGTTTAGATTACTTGTTGTAATCTTTTGTCAGTTTTGTTCTTCTCTGTTTGTATCAGATTTCAGTCATCGTTTAGTTCTTATATTCTTGAGATCTGTGTTTGAATTGTGTTTCATAACATGGTATCAGAGCTACAAGTTGTAGCTCTCGATCGATTCTGGTGATTCTTCGTCTTCCGCATCGTTGTTTGCGTAGATCTAGGGTTTCAACACCGAAACCCTAATTGTTGTTTTGGGTAATCGGCTCTGGTGATCTTGTCTCCTGGTGATCGTGTGTCGACCGTGAAGAAGGACCTGAGGAGCGTGTAGCGGTTGCTGTGCTCCAGATCTGATTTCCCTAAGTGAAGGAAATTGGATCTGGATTTATTTGGAATCCCTAACTTGGGACGCTATCCTGGTGAGATCGTTCTGATCTATATCTTTGTTGTTGATTGTTTTCTGATTATCTCTATATATCCGTTGATTGTTCTTGGTTGTCCCTGATTACAACTCCTGGTTAAGACTTGGCTGCCACATATATGTGGTAAGTATCTGGATCACTGGCCGGGGATTGTTGTGGTCAGGCGTGGTTCTTGGTTGGTTTCTTACTGTTGTGGTATGATTGTGGATGTTTGATTGTTCATGTGCTAATTGTCCTGTGTTTCCTGTTGTTTCTGTCAAGATGACTGATACTGCTTCTACATCTACTACTCTTATTAGTAAACTTGAGGCTAATGATCCACTGTATTTGCATGCTAGTGATTCTAGTAGTTTGACTGTTGTTTCTATTAAATTGAAAGGAATTGAGAACTATACTGTGTGGGCCAATGCTATGAAGCTTGCTTTACGAGTAAAAAACAAAACAGGCTTCATAGATGGTACTTGTGTCAAGTCTGATAGTGATGAAGTGTTGGCCCAACAGTGGGATAGGTGCAATTCTGTTGTTCTTACCTAGATTCTCAATTCTATTGCAGAAGAATTGTATGTAGGACAAGTCTTCTCCACACTTGCAACTGAAGTGTGGGAAGGCTTGAAAGAAACCTATGACAAGGTGGATGGGTCAGTTGTGTTTGATCTTTATCAAAAAATTAACTCTGTCAAGCAAAATGGAAGTACTGTTTCTGAGTATTTTAACAAACTTAACACAATGTGGAAACAATTTGATGCAACTGTCCAGATTCCTCCTTGTACTTGTGAAGCTGCTAAGAATCATAATAGTTTTACTAATTTGGTTAAACTAATGCAATTTTTAATGGGCCTTGATGATGTGTATCAGTCTACCAGGTCTGCTCTCTTGATCAAAGACCCTCTTCCCACTGTCAGAAGTGCTTTTTCAATAGTTTCAAGGGAAGAGAGTCATAGGGTTAGCAGTGGGTTGGGTAAAAGTACTAGTCCTAATACTGTGTTTGTCTCAAAAGGTCTTCAACCTCAAGGTAATACAAATCTTAGAAGACCCAACAGAGGTCCTAACCCAAGTTTAAAATGTACTCACTGTAACAAAATAGGACACATGAGAGAAAGATGCTTCGAGCTTGTGGGTTTCCCACCTAATTTTAAACCTAGGGGAAATCAGTTTCTTGGTCAAGGGACTAGATCTTCACAGGCTGATACATCTCAGACCCAAACTAATTGTAATCCAGGACCTGGATTAGCATCGCTTACATCTGAACAAGTGTCTAAACTTCTTGGTCTTCTAAAGGAACCATCTAGTAGTTCATCTCAGTTGACTAATGTGGGAGGTATCTCCATGGGTGCTTTTTCTGTTAATATGTTTGATAATAAAGTGTTTAGTTTCTCTGATAACTCTTGTAACTTGATTGAATCTGGTTGGATTGTTGATTCAGGAGCCAATCAACACATGGTAATGTGTGAAACAAATGTTTTTGAAAGTGTTAATGTAAGCAATTTGAATATTCAAGTTAAACATCCTAATGGTACTTTTGCAAAGGTTTCTAAAATTGGAAATGTTAGGTTAAATGATAAAGTTGTTTTGAAAGATGTCTTTGTTGTTCCTGAATACAACATCAATCTGGTTTCTGTTTACAAGTTAGCCAGAGATAGTAAAATGGGAGTTTATTTTGATGAGTATCACTGTTATATTCAGGACTCTGTTACCAGGAACATTCTTCTGATTGGTAATCAAATAGATGGTCTATACTTCAGTGATCCCCCTGGTTTGTCTAATAAGGTGTGTTTGGCTAGTCAAATTGATAGGAATGTCTGGCATAATAGACTTGGTCATCCCTCTGATCAGGTCTTGCTTGTCTTAAAAGATACATTAAAATTGGAAAGTGGAGGACCTATATTACCTTGTGAAATATGCCATAAGGCTAAACGACATAGGGAGCCTTTTCCATTAAGTGACCATAAGACAACCCAGTTAGGAGACATTATCCATCTTGATGTTTGGGGTCCATACAAGGTTGAAAGTAAGGATGGATATAAATATTTCCTAACTGTGGTTGAGGACTTTTCTAGAGCTGTGTGGGTGTATTTGCTCAAGAATAAAACTGAAGTATTTGAGAGCATTTCCAGTTTTTTTAATCTGATTAAAACTCAGTTTGGTAAGGTTGTAAAAGTTTTTAGAAGTGATAATGGTACTGAGTTTGTTAATAATCAGTTTCTGTCTTTTACAAAGTCTAATGGCATTGTTCATCAGACTACTTGTGCATACACACCACAGCAAAATGGGGTGGCTGAAAGAAAACATAGGCATTTGTTGAATGTTGCTAGGGCTTTACTGTTTCAGTCATCTATTCCTTTGAAATTTTGGCCTGAAACCATTCTTACTGCAACTTATTTGATTAACAAGACACCTTCATCAGTTTTGCATGGTAGATCACCTTATGAGTTAGTATTTGGCATAAAACCCCCTTTAGGTCACTTGAAAAGTTTTGGTTGTCTGTGTTTTTCAACAGTTTTAAACTTGTTTGATAAATTTAGTGAACATGCTGAAAAATGTGTTTTTATGGGTTATTCAAATGAAAAGAAAGGGTATAAGTTGTGGAGTTTAGATAATAAAAAGGTGTTTTATTCAAGAGATGTGAAGTTTTATGAAAATGTATACCCTTTCAAAAATGATGAAGTTTTCAAAATACACAATCCTGACTTGGATTTATCTGTTGATCATCTTCATTTTTTTGATTCTTTTAACACAGATAATCTAAATGGATCTTGTGATCAAAATCCCAATGATGATAGGGGGAAAACTGTAGTTGTTTCTAGTACTGATCAGATCTCTAGTGTTCCATCTGAGGAGATGAGGGAGGGTTCTTCTACACCTAGTTCATCAGGTGTTTTAGAGCAACCATCTACCACAGATGGTAACACTAGTGGAACTGGTAAATTTACTCTTGATTCACATGATGAAGAGTGTACTAGCCCATCTGAGGGTACTGTTGGAACCATAGAAAATATGCCTAGTACTGCTAACCGTAGGTCTACCAGAAAAACTGCTGTTCCTGTTAGGTTGCAAGACTATGTGGTTGAGGGTAAAGTGAAATATGGCTTAGAGAAAGTAGTAAACTACTCAAATCTGTCTAGCAGCAGCAAAGTGTTCTCTGGTGCTCTAAATAAAACTTGTGAACCTAGGAATTATAGTGAGGCTAGTAAAAACAGTTATTGGGTAGATGCTATGAATGAAGAAATGAGTGCTCTCAATAGAAATAATACATGGGTCTTAGTTGATCTTCCTCCTGGTAGAAAGCCTATTGGTAGTAAATGGGTTTATAAGATCAAATATAAATCAAATGGTGAGATTGAAAGATATAAAGCTAGACTAGTTGCTAAGGGGTTTAGTCAAACTGAGGGGATTGACTTTGATGAGACTTTCTCACCAGTGGTGAAAATGGTTACCATCAGAATTGTTCTTAGTATTGCTGTTCATAAAAATTGGAATTTATATCAGTTGGACATTAATAATGCCTTCCTTTATGGTGATTTACATGAGGATGTTTATATGAAACTGCCTGAAGATTATTTTTCAAAAAATGACAACAGAGTATGCAAACTTGTTAAGTCTTTGTATGGGCTTAAACAAGCTCCCCGTATGTGGAATGCTAAACTTGTTGATGCATTAGTTAACATTGGTTTTGTTCAAAGTAAAAGTGATTATTCTCTATTTGTTAAAACTGTTGATTCTGTGATAACTGTTTTATTAGTGTATGTAGATGATATAATAATAACAGGAAACAGCATAACTGAAATTGAGAAAATAAAGATGTTATTGAAAAAACAGTTCTTAATAAAAGACTTGGGAATTTTAAAATATTTTTTGGGCATTGAAGTAATAAGAAATAGTAAAGGGGTGTGTCTTTCACAAAGAAAGTTTTGTATTGAACTTCTGGCTGAGTTTGGTCTAACAGGTGCAAAACCTGTTAACACTCCCCTTGAACCACATCATGTAATTGTTGATTCTTGTAAAAGGGATAATGAATTACTCAAAAATGTTTCTGGTTTTCAAAAACTTATTGGAAAGTTATTGTATCTTTGTCATACTAGACCTGATATATCATATAGTGTCCAGTATCTTAGTCAGTATATGCACTCTCCAACTCAGGCTCATTTGAAGCTTGCATTAAGGTTACTAAGGTATTTAAAAAGGGCTCCTGGTAAAGGAGTTCTTCTCAATAAAGGAGAGTCTTTACGTATTTCTGCATATGCTGACTCTGATTGGGCCAAGTGTTTGAGCACAAGAAGGTCTGTAACTGGGTTTTGTGTGTTTTTGGGTAATTCTTGTATATCCTGGAAAAGTAAGAAACAGAGTACTGTTTCAAGATCCTCAGCTGAGGCTGAATATAGATCTATGTGTAGTGCCACTTCAGAAGTGATGTGGATCTTGAATGTTTTACATGAACTGAAAGTTCCAGTTCAACTTCCTGTTAAATTATTTTGTGATAGTTCTGCAGCCTTGTCTATTGCTGCTAATCCTGTCTTTCATGACAGGACAAAACATTTTGAGATTGATCTTTTCTTTTTAAGAGAAAAAATTGCTTCTGGGTTGATCAAAACTGAGGGAATACATTCTGATGATCAACCTGCAGATATTTTTACCAAAAGTCTCTTTGTTGGACAACATGATAAATTGAGTTTTCTTTTAGGCATGTTTGATGTGTTTGGAATATCGAATTGAGGGGGGATGTCAAGATAACATATTTTTTGTTATCTTGATCAAATTCTATATCCTCAAACAAAATAAAATAGTTAAACAGAAAAATGTATATTTCTAACTTGATTTATTTTTTGTCCAAAATTTATTTATTTAGGTTTATTGGGCTTGTTGGAAGCTGTAGATTATTGGGCTTGAGTTGATTAGAAGTGGGCTGCTATAGGAGCTGATGGTCGGGTCAATCAAGAAATGGAGCTCGGGTCAACCGGTTTGAAGATAGATATAAAAGGCGATGCTCGTGTGAGATTAGGGTTAATTTTCTCTAAGTCTTTGTTCAGCCGCTCTAGTTCTCTTTGTCTTCTTCGAGTTCTAGGGTTTCTTGTGTGAGGCTTTGATCTAATCGATCAAAGCTGAGAGAGTTCATTTTTCTCTGTTCTTGTTTGTGTTTAGATTACTTGTTGTAATCTTTTGTCAGTTTTGTTCTTCTCTGTTTGTATCAGATTTCAGTCATCGTTCAGTTCTTATATTCTTGAGATCTGTGTTTGAATTGTGTTTCATAACATGCACCATCTACATACGTTATTAATAACCCTGCAATTAGTGATTATATTGTATATGTTCACGGGCGAACACATGGGAGTTTTAGGGGATGGCACGTGTCACCCCTTAAATTCGTATGTGAAGTGAATTTTATTTTGGTTTTCGTGTAGGAATTTTTTTTTAAATTTTTACGAACGTTTACGATCCCTAAAAAAATTATGCGTTACTACCTCTTAAGAAATTTTCTAATTCCGCCCGTGTATATGTTTGTTCACTAATACCATATAAAAGCACACAAAATATTAACATAGCAATATATAACTATCATTCAAGCTTGAAACTTCAAGCAGCCATCTAGGACAAATGCAATTCAGCTTAAATAACCTCATCTCTTGATGTGTTTTTGACGATCCATATAGAACATAATATTGTAACAAATAATATAATAAATTTTGTAAAACTATAGCATAGGACATGACTAAAAAAGTACGAAAATTACATATCGAACGTTTATTTGACTTGGAATTCACATAATTAGGTTATTGGCTACACGCGATGCAAGCGAGCAACAAGATCGCAGAAGAAACACCATCGTCTTCAAGTTGGGACGTGCTTCTCTTGAACTTGGCGGTGTTGTCTTTGTTATATTGCATTATCATCTCCTTCTGAATCACCGGTTGACGGTGATGATGGCGGTTGTGACGGTTATGGTGATTTTTAACTTGTTGAGTTTCCTTTCCTTGCTCCACCTTTGAAACCATCTTCTCAAACTCTAAATTTGTTGAGTTTTCTTTTGAGATTTTTTGTGCATGAGGAGTTAGTTAGCATCCAATGAGTATATATAGTCAATGAGGGTTACCATATGCTTCGGTGTGAACTTACCATAATACCCTTTTGGACAAATGCCATTTATATTATAGTTAGATTCGATAAATGGATCATGTGCTAGGACATATAAATTGCTATTATTTGATTACAAATTAATTCTTTATTCTTACTATATGTCGAGATATATGTTGTTATATTCCATTGTTTTATTTATAGATTGAGTAATTTGCCATTTTCGTCTCTGCGATTTGCTTAAAATTGTCACTTCAGTCCAGTTGATGAAAATCGCAATTGATAATTTTATGGAAACCACAGGGACGGAAATCGCAATTTACTCTAGATTTCATCTATAGTCTTTTGTCTAACCTAATCTTTGGGTAATAACTACAGGAAAGATTGTAACTTATAAGTTTCTTTTAATTTTGATTTTGATTTTAATCTATATTCATGAGTATTTTACAAATTTTTTAATCTTCAAAATAAAATTACTTTTAAGATTTAGAGTTTTTTTAAAACCTCGTTGCACTGTTGAATTGTTTGTCATGTCCATATCATGGTCTATTAGGGTTGGAAGACCCGACCCGGATGGAGCATGTGCGGGGACCTATAATGGACCAACATATTTGGTGTGATGCAAAGAGACAAAAGGATAAGAATAGGGGAGACATAAGACCATCATTCTTTATGCAAGCATCCATTGTCAAAGAAAATGGGATGTTGGCTTTTCAAGGGCACCCATTTTATTACAATTGACCATTTTATTAATTGATTTTGACTTCTTTCTCCCTCCCCACCTATCCCATTTTAATTTAATAGATGTTTAGTATAATATATATCTTTAGTTTTGTTTTATTTTATTTCATCTAATTTCAGTTTCTTTAACTTTTATTTTTTACTGATTTGTAAACATATATGATTTAATTATTCTTAATTCTATTTCATAGTTTATAATGGAACTTAAACATTCCATCTTTAGAAAATATTTACTGTTTGTATGATTTCTCTTGATCACATGCAAGTTTTCTGGGTCGGATCTAGCCAGAGCTCATGCCCAGGGGCGAATCTTTTAATGTACCAGTAGTGACCTCGGTCACTGCTGGTTTTTTGTCCAGAGGTACCGAATATACGTGTTTTACGAAGAAATTTTTTATATATACGTGTTTTACGAAGAAAATTTGTATATATATCGCACCGGTCACCACTAAAAAAAAATTATATATTGATTCGGTCACCACTAATTTTCGGTCACCCACGAAAAAAATTTCAAGATCCGCCACTGCTCATGCCTACCTCCTACGATGTTAACTCATGAATAGTGTGTATAAGTAAATGTGAGTGATTATATATGACTAAAAGTTTGATGATGTAAAAGTCCAAGGACATCGGGACATCCTCGTATAGCAAATATATATTATGATTTATGGGTTCAAATTCTACGGAATGTAGATTGTGATGATTTTATTTTATAAAATCTAGGTGTTTCTGCTGAAAATGGAAAAAAATATGCAAAGAAAATCTTGTCTTAACAAAAAAATGTTAAATTGTTGGCAAGTCGGTAAGAATGTGCAGAATAAGAATGTGTATATTAGACCATCAAATGGCCGGCTCGACACTTTTGAACTTCATGCATACAAAAGCATTGTGCATCGAGTAAGTATATATAATTGGATGAGTTATAATTGAGAATCTTAAAAAGTATAAGTTGGTGGCATAATTTAGTTTGTTTGGATGGATTATCTTTAGTTACTCCGTAGGACAACCATATGCGCTTAGGTTGTGGACTGGATCTTTGTCTTCAATTCCTAGTTTAGTTTAGTTTAGTTTGCTTGGTTGGCTTAATGATTGTCATTATGCATGAGAACTAATCCATGTTATCAAATGTCCAAGTCCAAGTTTAATCATGAGAATTGGTGGATATAAAACAAAATAGTTAATAGTTAATTATCTTTTAAATCTACATGAAATCATTGTATGATTGTATTTGTATAATTGGTTAATGATATCTGTTTACTCAAACTAATTTTATATAATAAAAATATCGTCGTTTAAGAAAATAATAATAAAAAATTACCATTAATAGATATCAAGATTTGTGACGTTATATTTTTCATAACTGATGTGATGCATACATTATCAACTTATGTGGCAAAACAGACGGAAACTATTGAAACCAAAAAAAGGTGTTGAACATATGTTACGTGTTAGGTTTAATAAATATATAGTAGATATCGCAACTTTTATGAAGACGCGAATTTTAGATCCATATTGGGACGTACCTAAAAGATGAAATTCAGCATTTGATATGTTTGATAGGTTATAAAACAAAAAGATGGTTTAGTAATGTGTACATAGTATACTTAGTGAATCGCGATTTTGTTACACTCTTTCCTCCATTGGGCTAGGATACTATCGAACAAATAACCAATATGCTACATGTTTTTAAAAACCGTAACAACTTTTTTATAGAAAGTTTATTATCTCTCGAGTTATTATTACTTATTAATCTATTACTTCTAATGTGTAATAAATTAAACGAGTTTTCATTAAGTGACCTACTATTTTCTGATATAACATCATAATTGAAAGAATAACTTAGGTGTTGTTCAAAAACACTCTTCTCCAATAGGAGATCATGCAAAAGCATTTGTCGATGATGAGGTTGAGGAAGAAGATGATAGTGACAACGATCGCATGGTGTTTGGAGACGATGATGAAGATGAAAACGAATATGACATTGATGAACTTAATAAAACGTTATTGTGATTTTATGGATATTATTTCAATGTTGTATGACTTTTAGTTAAATGAGAATGTTAGAAAACTATTTTAAGTTTAAAAAATCGGTTTATTTAAATTTTAGATTTTTTTAACAGTCTGTAGAAGTTAAAAAACAAACAGTCTTCTTCTTACAGACTGCAGAGGTTTGGTCCACATCTTCTTCTGCAGATGTTTGCAGATGTGGTCCGCAGACTGCAGACATTTTACCTCTGCAAAAACAAACAGCACCTTATAAACTATTTGAAAAAAATGTCGGTTATTACTTGTGCACACACATTAAACCCTTACCTAAATAGAACTACAAGGGTTGAAATATTACTTAAAAAGATAAGTTACGATTTGAATGTGCGCAGGATGACCAATTTATTGATCAAACTTTTAGATCTAAATTTAACATAGATACATCAAATATGTTTGATGTTTATATATCAAAATATGATATATACAACATCATATCCACAATAAAATGAGAAATACGACATATTCTTCTAATTCAAGTAGTAGCCAAGATCAATCAAATGTTTAACTTATATAATACTAGTATAGTTTAGCAAAAGAAAATAAGTAAATGGCAATGGGGTAAAACTTCACATAATGAACTCGAGACATATGGTGGGAAGGATTTTTTTTTTACCGCTATGACTACACACGATTTTATGAATTTTGATATGTTAGCTTGGTCAAAAAGAAAGGAAAATCCATTTCTGATCCATCCTATTCTACGAGGGTTTTAGAGTTTTCTTTTTTTATTATTATTATTTTTTTTAATAGCAGGGTTATATTGCTTACGAATTACATTACTAAACATACAAGAGTAGAGATGTCTATTTGTTTGAAAGATTACTTAAACATGGCGAGACGTATATAATATGCATCCTTAATCGAACGCGACATGAAATATAAATGTGAGTATTAGGGGGGGGGGGGGGGGGGGGGGGGGGGTCAATCGCCCTTATGATCGATGAGGAAATGACATTCAATGACTACCTACACAAAAGTTCGGGTTGTGACGAAGAAGAATAAACACATTACGACTGGTACTTTATTCACATATTTTACAATAATTTATGTTTTTGTAAATTTTTTAATATAAATAAAAAAAGTTAACTTTAGTTACTTATGTTTAATTTTAGTTTGTTAAAATAAATAGAAAATTAAAAACTATAAAACGGTTTGGGCAAAACCAAGTTCAATCAGGTTCGTATAGATTCCTGGTATTTTGTCTTAAAATCGATTTGTGATTAAACCGGTTTTAACTATAGTTAAAGTTAACCAAACTCGTTCCATTTATAACCTGAACCGGTCCTCCGAGTCTAACAATCCAAATACGCCTCAGGCCTCAACAATCTAACAAAGCCCATATGAACCAGACCAAAAACACATAATGGACTCAGAGGCCCATTATCTCTAACTTTGACTTTTCTCCAGTCAACGCAGTTTCAGAGATTGTCCCTCCAACGGCTAGTTTTTGTTTTGTCATCTACCTCGTACCGGCTACTTTTATCCTCCGATTCCACCATTAACCGATCAGCGAGCAGCCCAACGGACAAACCCAATTCCACACCCAACAAATGGAGTTCAACGGCATCAAATCAATTACCCACGAAGAAGAAGACCGAGAAACCCTCATTTTTAACAAACAGAGCAGCGACGGCGGCGGCGGCGGAGGATACTACGGCGGCGGAGTTGCAACGGTGAAGGTGGTGGAATACATGCTGTCTTCAATGTCGATTGAGCTTCTATGCAAGTTTCCCGATAACTCCGCCTTCGATTTCGACTACACCCAAAGCTCAATTTGGTCGCCATTAGTCCCTCATCCGTCAAACCCGTCGTCGCCGGCGCCGGAGATTCAGAGGAGGCTTTCGTACGACGAAGAAGAAGATGATGAAGGAGAACAGGGGGGTGTTAAACGTACGATAACAGATTCGTGTATGTTTAATTGCTTCAGAATTCATCATAAATTCAGCAAGAAAAAGATGATGGCGATGAAGAGAAGGAGAAGCAGTTTCAGGGGATTTGGTCAATTGGGGCCGATTTTGTCATCAAATTCTGTGAATTTGATTGCGGATTCGTCATGTTCTTCTCCGATTCAGAATAAGGTGAAGATATTAACAACTGTTGTAGATTTAATTGTGTGATTTTGTTTTCAAATTGGGGTAATCTGACGTGAATTTTGTGAAATTGAAACAGGGGTGGAAAAAGGTATTGAAAGCAGCATCAAAGCGGTTTAAGAAGACGATGAAGAAGAAAGAGTCTGGTGCACATCTCAAGCTCTCCTCCCATGGCTTCTCACGGATTTATTATTAATTAGTTATAATTTATTATTTAATTAATTAATTTAATTGTCTAATTTTTTGTGGTGAAATCTCAAGGAATAAGTTGTAATTTGTTTTTTTTTTTAATTTATTTTTTTATTTTCTTTTTTGTGATCCAGATAACCTTTAGTTGTAAATTATATTTCGAGCTTTAGATGTAATCTTTGTATTTTTCATTGTTATAATTATTATTATTATATTTGCAACATAAATTATTTGTTACAAAGAGTCATGGATCTAGAAATTATTGTTAGGATAAACTACGTTTTGAGTTAAATTAGGGTTATATGGTGAGCAATTAATGTGTTCAAAACTATCGTCGCATATATGTTTACTAGGTTAGTAACCCGTGTAATACACGGGATGAATAAAGAGTAACAATATTTGATAAATACAAGAAAAAAGATAATGATCAAGAAATTTGAAATTTATGATTGATATAAAATTCTTATAACATTTAAAATTTTATTATGTTTGACAAATTGTTCATTACTTTCCATAAAAGACTAAAATTATTAAGTAAATTAATAAAATATACATTAGTTTTATCAAAATTTTAAAATTTTTTTTTTTTTTTTTTTTTTTTTTGCAGTACCACATCTTCTCCTTTGCAACAGAAGTCACAACCATAGATTGAGCAAATTAAGCTCATACACGACTTAAGTCAATACACAGGGAAGGCGGGCAACAAGCTGCGCCGCCAACCCCTTTTGAATAGCAAACCCTAGCCGTATAAAAACAACATTCTTCAATCTAGAGGTCGCACTGTTCCCGCGCATGACTTTCTGGATCCTGTTCAACATGGCCACCGCCTCTGTCTCTAGATGGCCGAAGGTGTCAAAGGCGAAAGGAACAAACACATGTTGATTTTCAATGCACGCTTTCTCATGTTTGTTAACCTTTCCAGCGGCTGCCCTGGACGCCGCCTGACCTGCTGTGAAAGTGTTGGCCCTTAGCCCCACAAGAGGGGAAACCCCCGTCAAATCAACACAAGCGTGTTTCCCATTCTGCCACCCAAAAACAAGTATGTCGGCCGGCCGAAGAGTGGAACGCCCATCCCTGGGGTCAGACAGGAAGTTAACAGGAGCTTCTTTCCTGGCTGAGATCCCAGCCCGCCTGAAGATGTCGAACAGAACGTCCCTTACCACATCATGACGATATTTAAAACCTGGGAGCTCTTTGCAGTGTACGGCGTGCTCCCCGAACGAATCCAAGCACACCTTGTTGCAGACGGGACATTTTTCATCCACCGGGAACAGGGGAACCATGAGGCGGTACTTGAGAATGGCCCGGTATTCGACAGGCGACATGTGTTGCCCCAAACCATCAATAGGGAGAGCATGGAGGAAATCCTGCGCATGTGGCTGTCGGAGGCAATCCCAAACAGCCTTTTGCCTAACTGTCATCTCAAAGTTTGCTTCCATCTCGAGCGTGCTTCTACCAAAGAGGGCATTCGCCAAAACGTGTTGGGCTTTTGGTGGGGCGGTGTCCTTATTAGTAATTAATCTTAATTGATGATTACTATATTGGTAATTGATTGTGAGCTTGACATGTGTCGATGATGATGTGGACCATTTATAAATGAGACATGTGGCAAAAATTTTATTGCTTTATTAGGATTAAGATTGTAGTATTATTTTAAAACCCGTGTCAAGATAATCAGCAACGGTACATATAGAGAAAGTAAAACAGAAAATATAACCAAGACTTAATTGGGTACGCAACAACAAATAAATGCGAAGATAAATAGGGTGGTTCGTGACAATGATCCCATAACGACATTTCTAGTTTTAATTTTCATTTTTTATTTTTATTTCATTCTATTTCAGATATATATATTTTTTAAACAAATCTTTCCAATTATTATTAACAAAACCACACCGAACACATACAGACACAACTCAAAGCACCATAGGAGGAAGACGGGCAACAAGCTGCGCCGCCAACCCTTTCTAAATAGCAAAGCATAGACGCATATAAACGACATTCATCGATCTAGGGGACGCGACGTTTCCAAGCAAGAATTTCTGGATACGACTAAGAGTCTCCACAGCCTCCGGCGCGATATGGCCAAACGTATCAAACGTATTAAATATAATATTGTTTTTCTTAAATAACTTGTAACATTTAAAAAATAAACATAAAGACATACTCTTCTTGTTTAGTTTTTTCTTTTTCTTTTTGTTAAAATTTGCTAAAAACGAAGATGTTTCAAAAACGTGCTTTTAATATAAAAGAAAATAAATATAAATTAACATTTATCTCAAGGGTGGCTTAAGGGTAAATGAAATGAAGCTAAAGCTTTAGGCCCCCACTTTAACAGGACCTCAAATTTAGAAAAAAATAATATATACATATATTATTTGGAATTTGCATAATACAACAATCATAAGAGTTGTAAGTTATTATAGGGGTCCCAAATTTTTTGTTCGCTTTGGGCCTCCATTACGATTAAGCCGCCACTGATATATCTTATCTATCACGTAGTACTATACTATAAGTTTGTTAGATTTTTTCAAATAAAAATGATTCAAAAGATCTATTTTTATTTTTGTTTTATTTTTATATTTCAAGTAACTAATTTATTTATTTTGAAATAAAATAATTATTTAATATATTAAAAGTAATTATAAATCATATTTATATAATAAAAAGTTGGAATGGATTGGATTGGATTGTGAATATGAGTGGAAAAATAACTTAAATTGGATTGTGTATGTGGATCAGTGGATGAGAGATAACATATATTTTTTTAATATGACATTAAGTTGGATTTGATCACTGATGTAGATAGTCTTATGATGGGTTTCCTCATAAGGGAATGAAGATGATCGGGTAAAGACAGTAACCCATTAGTGATTCTAATTTACCGTTAAAAAAATAGGTAAACTCGTAATTCATGGGACACCTTATGGGACGAAGACAAATACATAAAAAATTATGATATTAGAAGAAAATTGTTCAAGCATTACAAAAGATGCAACATATGTTGACCAACTTTTTTGTTGCTCATTGCGAGGTGTATTCCTAGCCAACACAAATATACGTTATTACAAACATACATGCGTAAAATGCGCAGGATTGAGTTTTTTATTATGTGACAACAATCTGGATCATAAGAGACTATGAAGAGGTCAGATGAGGATGGAAGCAATTTGGGTTCCTTTCTGATGATGACAATTTTGAACGACTATAGACAGACTATGACTCTAGTCGACGATATGTTCAGGGGCATCAGTTTTCAAAGAGGATGGCGTGGATATGTTCGGCCGAAGTAAGCTGTAGAGTTTTGTGCGCTCACAAATTTCATAATAATTTTATTTCTCTTTTTATCTTTAATTTTTCATTTTTAATATTCGGTGAAATTTCAGTCATTTTATACACACTTAGACAAAAAAATATTATCTGGCATTCACTTCAATGACTAACGCACTTAAAAAAATATATTAACCGGCATTACCTCTCTATATGGTTTCAATTACAATTTGCCGTTTGTTTTTTTTAATACCCGTACGTCATGAGTTTAAGCTTGGGACATGAGTTTGTGTTTTTTTGTAGTGTAATAGGTACACATAGATTTCTTTATGTACAATCGTGTAATAGTCTTTTGTTTGAAGCTTTTTATATCGTTACACGTTTTTCTATTTTTGTTTTCTTTACGTACTGTTACACAATGAGACGATTTTGATGTTGTAACATTATACCCACAACAACGAGCGTGTAGGAAATCTTGTTCACTTCAGTGACCAAACGTATCACGTTTATGCAAATTATTACTGCTATACCTATGAATTCTCAAAGTTACATGTAGACCACAACCATAATATAAGAAAATCTCATGAACTATCCTTAATTATACCCCATTTATCTAATTTTTAAAACAAATTAATGAAATAAATTATTACTCACCTTATTTGTGATTATGTATTGAACCCGAACCCTCTCTTACATAGTTAAATTTCAATCATTTTGGCCAATTTGACATGTCTAGCAGGACCGAACCACTTTCATTATTGTTTTCATAACCTTAGTTACCGGTTCGAACTATGATTTCCATCTAAACCAACCACCCAGATCATAAACTATAAACAAATGAGTAATGTCATATTAGTCTTTTCGATGATTGACCATATGACACGCCCAGCAGAGACCAAACCATCTCGCTCATTTCATTGTCTTTTTATTAACCTTAGTTCGAACTATGATTTCCGTCTAATAATTGGCAGGGCAACATATTAGTCTTTTCGCACATTTTAGTTGTAGCAAGTAACCACCTTGGGTATATATATACCTATCGTAAACTCTGTTCAATGCATCCTATTAATAATATATGTGATCGATATCAATCCATGATGTACCTGCACGACAACTGTTATATCTCTAAACATGCTGTTACAGTTTCAATGGAAATGGTAAATCAAGAAATGTTGATATTTATTGAACAATAATGATCATCATCATCACTATCGGTAGGGAACAAGGTGGTTAATGCAGCTTGGTTTTTCAAATCAACAATTACATTAAACTTCAAAGATACAAACAAAACGAAAACAAAATTACCACACGAAAATAACATGTTGGGTTCAAGTTGACGCAGACTTGTCTTCTTTCGGCTGTAAATACCTTCGGTAAAAAAGAAAACAAACAATGTTAGTAGGGGTGTGCATAACCCCCTAAAAACCAATAAAACCAACCAACTGAAACAGGATGAGACTTCAAGGGATAGGCGTTTGAGTCCCACTAGTAGAGGTCTAAGGTTCAAATCCAGTTTTCACTAGTTTTCTTTCTTTAACCCCTTGAAGGCCACCCACCCAGTGCAAGTTGTGTTTTACCCAATCCCGTTGGTTATCAGGGTATTGACAGGTCCAGTTAGTTTTCTAGTAATGGGTTTTTACGGGTACTAAAAAACTGAAACCAAACAAGTGTTTTATTTCAAGTGACATTTAAAGCACTATTTTAGGTTTGTATTTTTCAAGTGGCATTTTAAAGCATACCAAGTCCATGAGGGTTTTTTTCTTACACCATCAGATAAAAATATTGAAAAAAACAATCAATTTAATTAAAAGACACTTAAAAGGCATTTCAGATCAAAAGTAGTTTACCCTTGATGCTTTGCCCAACGAGAAAGTTGATACATTTGAACCGTTTCATTTGAGGCGTGACAGGCTAGAAGTAGATAGTTACGAGGCTGCACCATCCATGCAAACCTCATGAATAATCCGGAATACACACACATCGCTGCACCAAAAAGTTAAGGCAAGTTGTTGAGTAACATGTCAAAACAAGCAAGTCTTTGTACGGGTCAAAACAAGATTAGGTGGCGTGAAATGCTTCATGCCCAAAAGGCCAAAGTTTTTATTTTTATGGCTAATTAGTGTGTCAAATAAATTTTCGAGAACTATACTATTTGAATAGGTTACTAGCATAAACTTTGGTCGACACAGTTGACCAATTTGACCCCTTTTTCTTTTCATCTTTTCTTACATTATCCAGTTGACCTCATTTTAACTGAACAAACACTGTCAAAACACTTCATGCCTGAATATTAATCTATACAATCTTAATCTTTATAACCACATTCATTAAAATGAGGTTACAATTTGAAATTTTGCCAGGTCGTACAGGTATGGTAAATGAGTAAACTTATCTACACGTCAAATTGTCAATACGGTCGGGTCTGTGTGAAACATCTTGACCCAAATTTATTATCTTTCTAAAGGCTAATTAGTGTGTCATATAGGATTCTAAATGTCTCTTTATCCCTCGGGGTAAAGGCAAGGTTTGTCCTCCTCCAACCCTCCCCAGACCCTACCCTTTGGGTGGGATTTTACTGGGTATGTTGTTGTTGTTGTATATAGGATTCTAAAAACTATGTAATAAACTATTTTTCTAATGAGTTACAAGATGTTATGCATTAAAAATACATGTTGGTCAACTTTAGGCCCATTTGACCCATTTTGTTGTAGCTTTTTGGTTTTACCTGTTGGAGGTAAGATGGGAATCTTAACCTTCGTAAGCCACATTCATTTAAATGAGGTTGACCGACAATATGGGCAGGTCATGCATGTTGCAAAACGGGTCGAAAGGGCTATCATTGTATAGGTCTTCAAAAACAAGTTGAGTCGACCCGAAACGCTTTTTGCCTAGATATATGCTTTGCGTGTCAAACAAGATTAAAAACTATTATTTTAATAATAACCTAAATTTTCCAATTAAATGGTTTGGGAGGTATTGCACTTATACAAGTTAGAAAATTCACTTTGATAGACTTTCAACCGTTGGACCAATTTGGCTTGTTCCATATTAGAACTTTTACTCTATACATCTAATCCATTAGAGATAAAATATAACCCTAATCAATGGGTCAGAATTGAGACATCTAATACAAACTACAAAGGATAACCAACCTGCAGTCATGTTGCCAGATATCATCTCTGGAGGTTTCTGCATGTCCACCAACCCCTGCCATAAAACCAATAACTTATTTTATGAGAATTCTTGCCACAAAATAAAAATATATTAGCTTTCAAGTATCATAGAACATTAGAAGCATAGGTTGTAGAATTACAAATTATGTAGTAAAAAAACATACCGCAGCAACAAATCCCCAGTTGGCTACAGGACCCCAGAAATGAGTGGTTTTAGGCCCGACAGGACTGTTCAAAAATGCTCGAAAGGAAGCCATCTACTATCTGGTTATTTATACACCTCTGAAATGGTCCATTTAAAAACAAATTATAACAAAGTGCATTGGCTTTAATACATGATAACATCAAATAGAGACAGAAAAATAATAAAGAAATGTCCTTGAAGATGACCAAACTTACACAGCAGCCACAGATAAAATAAAAATTTATACTTTTTGTGTATAAATATTTTAAAAATTCAAAAGAAAAATGAACAAAAACAGCACCATGAGTCCATGATGTCCAGCTTCAGTAAATGATCTCTTGCCATCTTCCATTTATATTTTATTCAAGTTCCAAGGGCCAACTTAACCTTACTTTATAATTTCTTGTAGAAATGCTTTATGTTCTTATCACTTATAATTAATATGCAGCTTTGGATGTAAGAGAATAAAGAGGGCGTTTGGTTCGCAGAGTGTTTTGGAAGGAATTGGAATGGTTCAAAGAAACTAGAATTTCTAGAAATTGATAATTCCAAAATTCTAGAGATGTTTGGTTGGTAAAGATGTAAAAAGAAATTGAAATTTTAAAAAACCACAATGACTAAATTACCCTTTTAATGCCTGCTCCCCCCGCTTCTAACTCGTTCAAACTTTAACCCTAATCTCCTATGAACTATTACTATGTTCGAATCCTTGGTCACGACTCACGACTGATTTTGAACTAATATCTTGTTCAATTATCTATACGAAAGTGATATTGAAACTGATTTTGGAGCTGATTTCTTTATGCTTGAGAAAGGTGGAGTAATTAATTTGGAGGGTATTTGTTGCTACTTGATTCTTGTTACATACTGTTTATTGTATGTTTTTACTTTAGTCTTATGGACTTTTATGCCTACTGCTCTTTCTATATGTTTATGATACAGACTTTTTGCCTTACTTGTTCTTTTATCTGCTTCTGATAGACTGATACTTGATAGTTTTTACTTGTTTCTTCTATGTTTTCTTGCATGTTTTTTTGAGACGAGGGTCTCTAGGAACAACCTCTTTATCCTATGAAATAGAGGTAAGATTTGCCCTCATCTTACCCTCCTTATACCCTACTCTTTGAGTGTGATTTTGCTAGGTATGCTTGTTGTTAGTTTGTTTAAGTTGAATTAGATGAATTTCAGAGGAACTCATACTTTCCATCCACAAATGGAAGAATGTTAGATTCCTCAAGTTGATGGAATTAATAGAAAGTTTCCCTATTCCAACACTACCTTTAACCATCCAAACACAAATTTTGATGAAACTTATTCCAATTCCAATGAATTTCACATACCAAACCGACCAAAAGGTGTCATGTTGGAATCTAGATGCTTGACATACAATTGTAAGTTTCTTACCATCAGTCACTGGCAGATCTCACATATGTGAATACATAACATAAAATTATTAAAATCTTCAGGGAAAAAACAAAAAGTAGTTTCCTAGTTTCATATACCAAATGTCCAAATCATTCACATCTTACACAGATGCACAAAATCACTTACATCTGATGCCTATTTGCAGATTAAACTTAAGAAGAGTAAATAGTTTTTCAGAATCAATAGTTCCTGGGATGAAAGGTCAACAAACCAAGCAGAATACAAGGGCATATCATCGCCAACCAAACCCTAGAAAACACAATTTCTTAAAATCCTTATAAAATCAAGGAACTGTGTACAAACAATGTCCTGTGCTACAATCGGAGTAAAATAGCAATAAAGGATGATTCTAGTTTGCCCTAATTTCAAAATTAACTGATAATCGAATGCCAGTAATGAAAAAGAGGATCGTATGGAATCAGAAAGATCGCCGGATTAAAGATGACCGGAGATTAGTAAAGCCTTACCGTCGCCGGCGGCTATACGGCAGGAGAACCGGAGAATTAACACCTCTAGTCAGAGAGACCAACAACCAATGGAATGGAATATGACTGCTGACCACTTGCAGTTGTTTTCTACATAGATATATATTTACAAAAATCACCCAACAAATATTCTTATATACAAGGATAGTCCCTATACAAGTCAAACATGGGTGAACCCGGTTATTAATATTCTTTGAGAGTAAATTACGTGAATCGTTCGTGTGGTTTGTTTAAATTTTATCTTTCGTTTTTAGATTTTTAAGATTATGTTAATGGTTTGAAGGTTAACACTTTTCTGACAATTTTAGTTAATGATGTTAACTATCATTAGATTTTTCTGATAATTTAGTGTAAAACGACAATTATATCCTTACCCTTTTATTTTAAGAAAATCGGAGACGACAGCGGTGGTGGTGGCGACGACGGTTAATCTAACAGAGTGGTGGTAGGGATACAATTGTCAATTTACACTGACTTAACAGAAAAATCTAACGGTAGTTAGCGTCAAAGACTAAAGATGTTACAAAAGTACAAACTTTCGGACCATAACCGTAATTTTTAAAACGTAAAAACGAAATGTGAAATTTAAACAAACCAGATGACGATTCCCATAATTGATCCCATTCTTTAAGATTATACTTTTAAGAGTTAATTTGTTTAAATACACCACTCATACATCTTTGAGGATTTGAATATTTAATCAATTGGCTATGATGTTTACATTTACCATTAAATTATATTAATTATATAACATTTTGAGAATCTTAAGTGTACACCAAAGTTATACTGTGTATGTCACACGGTTTAATTTACTTATTCTTATTGGTTTACTTCTCAGCTCTTGATATCTCATTGGATATGTTTTGTGGCATCACATTCATCTCAGTGAGTGTTTGAGATACATTTAGAAACTTCGATCAGCCCTCTTTCTCTCTATAACGTCCATCTTGAAACGCTCCATCTCTCTCTTAAATCGGAATTGCTCACTATCTCAGTCCGCAACTCTCCTCTCTACCTTAATCGGTTAAGGGATTCATCGTCTTTATCTCTGCTTTTGAAAGATTTGGGAGTTAGGGTTTCTGCCTTAGAGGACGATTCATTTTCCTGGCGATTAAGTTTTAGTCTCCGATTGTCGTCGATGCTCAGTTGACATCGTAGCGACAACGTGGTTGCTCAGTTCACTTTGAAGCAACGACGTATATATCAACCCAATTTTCTCACTTTTCTTATCCGATTGAAACCAGGTATGATTTTTTCTTTCTTTCTTCTCCGTTTATCATCGCTTCTTTTTTCTTCAGGTTTTCATATCAAATTTTACTTCCTACGGTTTGGTAATTTGTCCTTTTGGTTTAGGGTTTAGGAACATAAAAATTTTAATTGGCAGAACCCTTTTGCTCCGGTTGAAGATCGAAAAAAATAACAAATCTTTCTATTCAGTGTGCTTTTCATCTCCTTTGATTATTCTAATTTCATCGTCATTGCAGGTGTCCAATTTGCTGCGTCTTCTTTACATTGGTACATGTATTTTCTTTTCCTCCAGGTTTTTTTTTCCTGATTTTATAAGTTAGCCCAGGTTCTGCGACTTTGAATTTCGGCTATTTGTCCTATCTATTACACGTACTGGTATCATTGTCTCTCATCGTTCTCTATAGAGTACATGCTTTTCTGTTGCATGTACATAATCGCATCAGATTCTATGATTTCTTATGTTCTCTTTTAAGTGTTAAGTTTAGGGTTTTTTATGATGCATAAAAGGTGTTCGATGTATTGCCTTTGTTTCTAGCCTTATAATTAGTATGCATATGTTTGTGCCCCTGCTTATTGCACTTCGGTTGTTTTATGAAATGCCAGCTACATTTTCTTTGTTTTCTGTGCACATGTTCCTGAGATTTATGATATTAAGGTTCAGCTGGCTTATAAAGTGTTTTTTTCCCTTATTTCTAGTGAAAGAAAAACATAGAACTTATAAGGAGTGATACAATAGAAATTCTGAGAATGAGGTACTACAGGAAAGGAAACCGGACACTTGAAGGAACTTTGGTGTTGACAGAGGCCAAGAAGTTGGAGGCGCAAATAAGAATGGAATTCAACGATCGAGTACATCGGTAATCCACTCTCCTGTCTCTCTATGATGTAGCACCGTAGAGATTCTTCTTCATTTTTACTCAAATTGGATTTCATGAATTAAAGGTTGTTTGGATTCTATAACCTTGAATGGTATGTTTTTTTAATGATTAGAAAAGCATCTCATATACTGGAGGAATGTATAAAGATGGTGCTGACATAACCAAGGTGTGTGCAAAATGTAGTTATACTTTCTTAAGGTTTCATTATAAACTGTTTCAATGTTATTTTCTGAAGTTCCTTTCATTGCCCCGCCATCACATAGTTGCTTTAGGTTGATTATAAGCGTAAAACTGATATATACTTTTAGGACAAAGATTGTTACTTGAATTACTTCCCGATTGTTGAATATGTGTCACCAATTTCATGTCAATGGGATCAAACTGGAATCTTTTCATTTTGTTTGTGATTATCGGATATGAGTTTCGAACCTGAACTAAAAATTGAATTAATTTATTGTATGTATATAAGTTTATGATTTTAGAAAACTACATAGGATAGATGATTAGGCAAGGTATAAATATAGAGTAATTTCAAATTGTAAAGAAACTGGTTATTAATTTGTATTATTTGTATGTCTTTTTTTCAACCTCAGTGATTAAAACATGTTTATTTTCATTTGTATATTTAGTATCAATTCTAATGAAAGAAGGCTACGTTTTTTATATGAATCTATGTGTTGTAAAGAATATATAAATACATGCTAAAATATAAATTTTAACATATTAAACTCATTTATTCTCATGAGGCATTGTTTACTTTCTTTATAAATTCAGTTGGAATGTTACTGTTTGGTTAGCAAGACAGTTAGATGAAAAGTTGTTGTTTTTCATGTCTGTTTTAGTTGTCATATTATGCAGTTTTCACACACATTCGCTCTGGGCTTAGTAGTGTTCTGTTGAGAGACTTTCAGATTCACTTGGTAATGTTCTTTAAGTTGTTGACCATGTTTTAGGTGTGTGAATGCTTCATAAGTTGTAAAGAATATATAAATGCATGCTAATATATAAATTTTTACATATTAAATTCATGTATTCTCATGAGGCGGCCTTTATTTTCCTCATAGCTTCCTATAAGAAATTAATTTTACATATGAAGCTGCCTCTGTATGTGTTTACAAACATTAATACTACAACTTAAGGAGACCATGAAACAAATTCAGTTGGCATTATTAGGCTAAACAAAAAATGTCACCCTTAGGACTATTAAAAAATGCACTTATCCTTTTCAATAGATTCAATTATGATGTCACTATTGCAAAATTTTGTACTATTATATTACTGTTTCATAGATAAATATATTTCAAACATGGTCTCCATTCTAAGTATCTGTATATACATGCCTGCAAGTTAGTTACCATTTAAAATACCAAAAAGGAAAAAGGTGATGGATGGCTATCCCCCTTGAGGAAGAAAACTGCCGTTCACAGTAGGAACTGTTTGGCAGAGGTTAGATATAGAGCATAATTTTGTAAATATAAGTACCAAGTTGTTGTCATTCTTAGTACAAACTTTATGAGGACGCTAACTAACAGAATCAAATTACATGATATCGTACAATGTCCTCAACCCTGTCGCAACGCGCGGGTCTATTTGCTCGTATATAACAATAAAATTTTAAAATAAATAGTATTGTTTTATGTTTTTGGGATTTAACCACACTACTTTTGTTTCTAAACACTTAAGACCCTTCTTTTTTTTTCAACCATACCTCTTTGGTTGCTAGACATTTTTTTTTTGTTTTCAATACAATATTTTTACTCTTAACTATATGACGTTAATTAGTTGTTTTCCTTATAATAATAGAAATTCAAAAGGAATAGTGAGTTTTTTGGTTTTTATACATTGGTCATAAGAGTTTTAGACTTTGAAATTTTCTACATTTAAACTTGTATACTTTGTTTTTTATTTTTATTCTTTTTATTTTTTACACGAAATAGTAAACTTTAGGTTTTCATAGTGTAGTCACACATGTTTCATATTTTTACATTTTCTACCCCTAACTTTTAAAGTTCTTTTATTTTGTTTTAAGTTTTGTGGTCTTCTACTTTGGCCACGAAACTTTCACAATTTTATATTTTTCTACTTTCGTTTTCACATATGTTTCATACTTTTAAATTTTTTACCGTCTAACTTTTAAACTTTTTTTTAAAATTTGTGGTATTCTACTTGGCCATGAAACTTTCACAATTCCGTTTTTCTACTTTCGTTTTTAGTATACTTTTAGAGTTTTCGACTTTGACCACGACTTTTATATAGTTTTATTAGACTTACATTTATACCCCGTAACTTTTCTATTTTCGTCTTTTAGTATACCTTTATAGTTTTATACTTTCACCATGAGATTTTTAAGCTTTTACGTTTATACCCCTTAACTTTTTTTACTTTCGTTTTTTATTAGACTTTTAGAGTTTTCGACATTGGCCACGACTTTTTATAGATTTATATTCTGACCACATTAAAACTTTTGTTACTTACTTTTGGCTTTTACTATGATGCACGGGAACGGGTACGGGAACGGGAAACGGGTACCGATACGGGAACGGAAAATGACAAAACTCAAAAATTCAAGAAATGAGGACGGCATGGGTACGGCAATAAATACATATAAAAAATAAATATATATTACACATAATGTAAGAAAACCCCAAAATAAATATAAATATAAATATAAATATAAATATGTATTAAACCTAAGAATGAAGAATAAAAAAATACTGAAAATAAAAATTACAAGTACATAATAATACATAATCAGAGAAATTAAATTTAGAAAGAACAAAAATGAAAGGACAAAAGAAAACGTAATAAGCTAGAATAAAACAAAACTTGATTTTTTATTATTACTATTTGTCATATCAATGTCAGGGGTAGCTTCCCAATAAAGTTAATATTAAAACAATTTTTAAGACAAGTACAATCGTCTTCTTCATTTTCATGAAACTTCACCGAAAAATAAGTAGAAAAGGAGGGGAGGAGTTTAGCAGCACTCACCCACCGCATCTGTCAAGAAAACCGCGGCGCAACAACGCATGTAATGAGACGGAAGCGGAAGAAACTCCACGCCTCCACGGCCATTTGACGCAAATTGATGCCGAAAGCGAAAGAAACCGTCGGAATCTCAACGGAAGCGGAACCGGAAACGTCCCCAAGATCAACTCCCCGTTTCTGGCGAACTGGAAGCGTGATGGAAACGTTTCTCCGGTGTTTCGTCCCCGTTTCCGTCCCCACGGCGTTTCCGGTACGGGATACGACGGCGATGAGCCGTTTCCGTGCAACAGAGGTTTTTTAGTATGATTTTTATACTTTTACACTTTTGAACATAAAACTTTTAAATTTTTACATTTTATACCCCTTTAATTTAGTTTTTTAGTATACTTTTAGAACTTCTGACTTGTTTACTTAAAGTGACATGTAAATGGATAATTCGCCGTAAAGCAAAGACAGGTCACCAACTTGTTGACCCCTAAAATGAATTTATTCTCGTGATAATTGATATTTATTTTAGTAGATATGATGTCAATTCAAGTTCTATAAAGTTGACAATAACTATTTAGGTGTATGTGTTAAAAAATAGTGTTATCCTCCTTAGGGTATCTGGTATACCCATGTGGTGTGGTGGTGGTGTGGTCGTCGCGTAGGCACTGACTGGACCACATAAAAACACCACATACATGGTGATATACTCATCTAGTGTGGTTACAATTTTTTATTATTTTCTTTTTCTATCTATTTTCATTTTTTTAATGATTGAAATTAATAAATAATTAAAATTAACAAATAAATAAATAAACGGAAAATTGGATTTTATTAATCCAAGTTATTACTTGTTGGCCGGTATTAATCCCAATTAAGAAATTGGCCTACATTAATCCCAATTATCATGGTGTTGGAATTCATTGGACCGCCGTTAGTTTTTGTTTAACTCCGTTAGTATTTTGCTGACGTGACAGTCTATTTTGCTGACGTAGCAGTCTATTTTACTGACGTGGCATCACCAAAATCTAACGGAGTTAACAAAAAAATAACGGAGGTCCAGCGAATTCAAACACCATGATAATTGAGTTTAATGTAAGCCAATTTCTTAATTGGAATTAATATCGGCCAATTAGTAATAACTTGGATTAATAAAATCCAATTTACCTAAATAAAACTAAGAAACAAATAAACAAACTATTTTTTTAATAATCATTTCATTAAAATAAAAAGATTACATCACCATTCATTAAAAAAATATTAAATCAACAAAACTACTAGAGATTATTTTTAACTAAAACTACATATTATGTCGAGCTTTCATTTTCTTAAAGATTTCATCTTTTTCCTTCTTCACCATCGCCCGACGCTCCTCCGACAACCTCGATGTGTCGACGCACAACGCACGAATCTCGTTGAAACAATTTTTTCCTCCCGCAACAACGTACTCTTTTTTTGCTCGAGGACAAATTCTTTAAGCTCATTGTTGAATTCCTCCTCGAGAGCCAATTCTTTTTTTTGACGAATGGACTTTTTCTTCCCCACTGGTCTTCGCAAAATATTCATTTGCGGTTCCTCGTCGTCCTCATCCAAATCGACCGACTCGTTAAGGTTAATCCCGCAATGACCCGTGGAAGCCGAACCCATAGGGCTATCTCTCTCCATTGACGACCTCTTCATCGACACCTTTGGTCCCTCCATGATCTCATGGAACTTGGGAGATCGCTTCAAGCGGTTGTAGTGATCAGGGGGGGGGGGGGGTTCTGATCGTCTTTGTAACGATTGATCGCTTTGTTCAAGACGTCTATATCGCTTTCACCACTTTTACGGTTGCGTTGGCAACCCGCCATTATCCCTTCAAATTTAGAGATCTTCGGCTTCATGATCCCCCACTTCCCACTCAATTTGTCGTTGTTGCGAAACATTGTGTAACCTTTAGCTTTTCGCAAGTCGTGGAAGCCGGTACTAACGCGATCCCAAAACGCATCTTTCGTTTGAGAGTTACCTAATTTGTAAAAACAATTCAATATATTAAATACTTTAATCAACAAAAAGAAAAATATATTATTTATTTATAATAAAAAATATCGTATCTTGGGTCTTCGGAGGCGTCGATATACGCCTCGATCAAGTCAAGCTCCTTCTCCGTGTCCCACTTTGATTTTTTTTTTGTTGGAGTTGAGGTACCCTCGATGGCTTGCTTTCCTTTTCCTCGTCTTTTTTTAACCCGAGTGTTTACTTGGGTCTCCAGTACCACTTCAACGTCATCGTCGTCTTGATCGAATAACGGCGTTTGGGGATGAGATGGAAATTGAAATGGAGTAGAAGCTTGCGGTTGATCCCATTAAGCGTGGTTGTTAAAGTTGGGGTTATACATGTTAGGAGAGGGGTTCGGGCCCGTATAAAGAGGGTTCGGTTGACCCGCGAACATGGACATTTGCCACGGGTTTTGAGGGTTTGGATGATTTGGGGGGACCGGGTATTTGATTGCTTGAACCTTGATTCGGATTCATGTTGAAAAGTAAAAAAAAATAAAGAAGAGTAGAAGAAGATGATTATGTTTGGTATTAAAAATTAGTGTGTGGTGGGGTTTAAATAAGGATAATATTTAAAAAAAATTGATTTTTTTTTTAATTTCGCAGCCCCCCCCCCCCCTCCGCAACGGTCAAAAAGCCGTTCAATGTTCGAATTTTAACGAAACCACGCGCGTGGTTAACTCGGCGATGAGCACCACGTCACCCTGTTGGCGCCTGTGGGGGGACGGTGATCACGCCGCCATTAGGCCCGGTATGACCCACCACGCGGGGTATATCGGATGAACTTAGGGTTAGGGTTGGGGGAGTTGTTGTAGAATGAAAAGTTTTGGCAAAAAAACTAGCCAATCATAGCATGACACTAGGAGAGAGAAAGTTTGTAAAATTTGATGTTTTTGTAGTGGGAGTGGTTTTTAGAAAGTTGTTTGACAAACTTTTTAAAGATTTTTTTTATTTAACTTTTTTTTTCTAAAACTAAAACATTAACATAAAATTAGAAAATTCAATACAACAAAAAATAAAACATTCAATAAAATAAAATAAAATTACAAATTCCTACAAAAATTAAACAAACACCAATCTAGGTTGGAGGATTTGCGTTTAGCTCTTCCTCCGTTAGTACGACATTCATGTTTGCGGCGATGTGCTCCGTAATGTCGAATCGTAGCCTATTGTGTATCTCGTTGTCCCGTATCTCCAGATACACATTCTCATCGACGACCGGCTCTACGAGAGTATCAGGAATATGTACCGGTGATATAGCCACACCTTCGTCTTTGAGTGTCATGTTATTTTTGTGTAGTCGTAATGTATTTAACCAAGAAATTGAAAAAAAATATAATGTGTTGATAAAGTTATCCGTAGTAGTTTGAGTGTGTGATGGTGATAAATGTGAAAAATGATGTCACGTATACAACCATACAACGATATAGTGATAGCGATAGATATGTTTTTGTGAATGTACTTAAAATAAGATGAGGTATAATTGTTTAATTGATGCAAAACATACATTACAAAACGTCAGTTTTCACTATCACGTTGTTACCACAGAGTGATGGTTGTCAGGAATATCATCATGCACCGACTACTTTTTTTTTGAACGATCAACTAACAATGTCCTGACTTAACAGGAAACCCCTCGACAAACAAGACTCCCTACGGATGCCTGAGTCTACCCGTTGAACCTACCTATTTCAGAATAAACCTACCTCAACAAATAACCAGATTGTAAAATTCAATCTAGAGGCTCATAAATCAAACTCGTGACCTTTTTCCTAGTAAAGTTTTTCCTAATCTTATTGTCAATAGATTTCAACCGTAATCTGTTAATTAACATTCCGTTTGGTTATAACAAAACTTGGACGCAATAGTTACGATTTATTTTGATAGGTTGAGTGAAAGAAAACTGACTGAGGTCTGAATATTTCTAAGTATCGGTGGTGAAGGAAGAAACCTGCGATCCAATCAATGGCAAAGGAAAAGGAAGAAAGCTCAGTCGCCGGCGATCTCATCGACTTCTTGAACGCTTCTCCGACAGCATTTCACGCCGTCGGTAACTCCCTCTCTCCTCCTCTTATATGACTAATCACAAAATTCGAACGAAGAGAACTGATTCGGAACCTAAATTCAAATGATGCTGTTATAACTGGTGTATGAATTGATTTTGTTGATTTGTAGATGAAGCGAAGAGGAAATTTACTGCCGCGGGATATGAACAAATCTTCGAAAGGGGAGATTGGGATTTACAAGCTGGAAATAAGTATTTCTTCACAAGGAATTATTCTACTATTGTTGCCTTTGCAATTGGCAAAAAGTATGTGTTGATCATACAATTTCACTTCTGTTTATTTTACTCCTAATTAATCTTATAATCACAAGCAGGATCTGCTCTATGTTTTATCACTGTTGATAATCTGATTCTCATTATTCAGTAACACTTGATTAATTACTTAATTACTTTCAAATCCACATCGAAAAACCTCCTATACATAATTAGTGCAATGTTATATTGAATGAATGATTATATGAGGTGTTCAACTGTTCATGGTTGGGTTTGAAACCGTCCAAACCGGTTAGCAGTTTGGTTTAGTGGTCGGTTTCTTAAAGTTTTTCGGGCAGTTGGTTTCGTACTAGAAACTGGTCGGAGAGTCGAACCGGATCATAGAATTTTGGGCAATGTAACCTTTTTTATGTTTTACTTGACCTTTACTTATTTTATGTTTTGACTATAAACATGATTGAGCTTTGCTTAACAGTATATGTATCCGGTGATATAAGTTTAACTGTTGGAACATGTCTGCTTTCTTATTTTAATCGTATTTTATGCATGTTTTTTAAATTATACATGCTCAATTAGGCCAAACTATGAAACTAAACCATGACTAATGTTTTCGTTTGTTTTTTGTTTTCAGCATTTTGGCTTTGGTTATAATGGTAAAAAAATGCCCCTAACGGTTACTAATGTTTTCGTTTGTTTTTTGTTTTCAGCATTTTGGCTTTGGTTATAATGGTAAAAAAATGCCCCTAACGGTTTAGCTCACTGTTAAAACTGTATCCGTGCTCTGTAATTTTTTGGGTTTCTCATTTTGGGACATACTTTTTGAAGTAGACATGGTTTTATATATATTTAGGCTACCATTGCTCAATTAAAGCCTTTTGAGACGGTTCGGTATATTAATTGTCATCTTTTTGTGTTTAGATATGTTGCTGGAAATGGGTTCCACATTGTGGGTGCTCATACCGACAGTCCCTGTCTTAAACTGAAACCTGTTTCAAAGGTACATGGTCATCAGTTGTTGTGAGTCATATTTGTTTAAGTCACAGAAACTGAGGTATGATGTCATACATCTTGATTAGGTATCAAAAGGTGGTTATTTGGAAGTTGGAGTTCAGACATATGGAGGTGGCTTATGGCATACATGGTTTGACCGTGATTTGACTATTGCTGGAAGAATGATTATTAAAGAAGGAAAAGGTGACTGTGCATCTTACTCACACAGGCTTGTTAGAATTCAAGAGCCTATAATGCGAATTCCAACCCTGGCAATCCACCTCGACAGGTAATTTCGGTTGCGGATCGGAATGGGTCGGGTCGGTTGACCAGAAACACTTTTTGATCTTAAGATTTAAATAATTAGTGGGTCAAATATGATTACAAATTAACTTAAATTACAATTCAGCCGACTTTTGCCCTGTTTGACTTGTTTCCTCCGAATCTATTTTTCCCTGTTTGTCTCAAAGATAACCTGATTTAGTCCATTTATAATAAACGGGTTATGGGTCTTGTCTACTCTAATTGTTGTGGTGGCTTTGATTGGATAGGGGTGTTAATGATGGATTTAAGGTGAATGCACAAAGTCATCTGGCTCCTGTCTTGGCAACATTTATTAAGGTAATAAATTTTAATTCTTTTATTTAAATATAGTAAGTATTGATACTTTCTGTTCAAATATTGGTAATGCTGAATAAGTATACATTTAATAGGCTGAGCTCAATAAAGTGGTTGCTGAGAATGGCCCAGATGGGAAGCCGAATGAAAGCTCAAATACTTTTAGTAACCAGAAGCATCATTCTCTTCTATTGCAGGTTGTGCCTTACTTATTTATTTATTTATTTATTTTTCCTTTTATCTATTTTTCGTGGAAGGTTTATGAATAAAAATGGTTGTCCAAACTGCCATTTAGGTAATATTTGTCTTAGGGGTGTTTGGAACCGATTATCTAACCTGAAGTCGCATACTCATGATAATTAGTTTTTAGAGTTTGGATAGAATGATTTGGATTGACTATTAAGGGTCAAATAGTCGACTTTTGGATAATCAATTTCATACCATATTTGTGGAAAGATTAGAAGTACTTGTTTACTCTTATTGTGTACTTTATTATCTAGAACATTTTCATATACATTTTTGTTCATAACTCTATTATGATAAAAAAAAATTGTTAGAAATATATATGGTGTATTTTATTAAGTAACTGTAAGAAAAGAATATTATTACAGTTCATACAAAATGAAATTTATAATTTTTTAGGTATTTCAACAATATGTAATGTTATTTTATCATTAGTCACCTAAATAATGTGAACTTTCCAAACAGTCAAAACAGCTAATTGTGCAATATCACATAATCAGTTTCAAAACATACATCTAAATAACCCCTTGGATCTATCATCTATCACAAAATTAATTTAATATACTGCTTATATATTTTCCTTGTTCTTAGCTTCTTGCAGCTCATGCTGACTGTAAACCAGATGACATTTGTGATTTTGAACTACAAGCATGTGATACCCAACCAAGTATAATTGCTGGTGCACTGAAGGAGTTCATATTCTCTGGAAGGCTTGATAATCTTTGTATGTCTTTCTGCTCTTTGAAGGTTAGAATTACCGTCTTGTCCTTTGTGTGTTTCTCTCTCTTTATATAATATATATATATATACATATAATGTATGTATATGTATGTATTTATGAGCAGGTGCGCGTGTGCATAGGGATAGTGAATATGTTTTTATCATGCACCTAAGCATAGATGCCAAACCTTTTTAAAACTATGTTGTATAGGTTAATTTACCGTAAAACTAGATCATGGTTTTTAGAGGTTTCTCACCTAAGCTTTGGTGCGTGACTGTAGCATATTCATTTCACACACTCACACCCATATACGGAGGCCCATAATCCCTGTACTATTTTAAATTTATGTTTTTGGGTTTCTAATAATTTGATTATTGATTTCAGGCATTAATAGATGCCACAAATTCAGAAAAAAGTCTGGAAGATGAGACTGGTGTAAGAATGGTAGCATTATTTGATCATGAGGAGGTAGGATCCAGTTCTGCACAAGGAGCTGGATCTCCAGTTATGTTTGATGCTCTATCCCGGATTACAACCTTTTTTTCTCCTGATTCACAGGTAAGAAATAGCTTCGTATGTATCCTATATCTTTGATGAGCAGGTTGGGTAAAGGGTCGAAACAGTTTGGGTTAACTTGCAAACACTCTTTACAACCATTTTCACAGTTTTCTGTAATTAATTAATGTACTCAACATTGGTACAAAAAGTATGTTTCTTAATCTCGTTTTTTATAACATGACTTATTATCCGAATAGAATCTGAGTTTAGAAGTCATCACAAAATTTGATTTATTCAAGTTAGAATGATTTTTGATACTTTGATTGCATTATTTTATTACAGTTGCTAGAAAAGGCGATTCAGAAAAGCTTTTTGGTGTCTGCTGACATGGCACACGCCTTGCATCCAAATTATATGGTTTGTGTCTAACCACCTCGTGTCAGCTTCTATTTTACTAATATTGACTCGGTTAGGCGATAGGGTGCCGGGCTGAGGTGCAATGCTTGAAAGCGCCCCACCACTTGTACGTGAGGCGCAAGGTGTTTGTATAATTCTTTTTTATATTTCTCATAGGTTTCTAGCATCACATGCCCAAAATATAGATATCCATGAGCTTTATATATGGTTTAATGTATAAGTAACCTGCATGTATAATAACCTAAAAAATGCTATATGAACAACATCCTGATGTACAAAACCTTCCCAATGAGCCAGGCCTCAAGCCCATTTTACGTTACAACTTGCACCTCACCGAGTCAGAACCTCCAGCCTCGGCGGGCATTTATAAAACCCAAAATATAGGTTTCATAAATTATATTATTTTGGAATCATCTTTTTTCTCAGGACAAACACGAAGAGAATCATCAATCGAAGTTACATTCTGGGCTTGTGATTAAACACAATGCAAACCAACGATATGCCACTAATGCTGTTACTGCATTCATATTCAGGGAAATAGCAGCCAAACACAATCTTCCTGTTCAGGTTGGCTCGTTATTCGTTTTCTGGTTTTGCAGATTATTTTAACAATATAGTTTTTTTTTTTTTTTTTTTTTTTTTACGTGTATAAGTGAAACTACTTTTAGATATCACGGTGGTAAAGTAGGTGGGATGGGCCGGATGGGTGATCGTTAAAACTGGTTGGGTCGGTTTGGGTCAACCGGGTAAAATATTTTTCTATTGAATGCACACACTTGATGAATAAAAGCTTTATGTAAAACAGGATTTTGTGGTTCGAAACGACATGCCATGCGGTTCAACCATAGGACCAATTCTGGCAAGTGGTACGGGGATTCAAACCGTTGATATTGGGGCCCCACAACTGTCGATGCATAGCATAAGAGAGATGTGTGCGGTTGATGATGTGAAGCATTCGTACGAGCATTTAAAGGCGTTTTATGAAGACTTCACACGTCTTGATGCGAAAATTGCAGTTGACATTTAGGTAGTTCTATTCTATATATCAAGTGTTTTATGGTCAAAATCAGTTATTGATCTCATACATGGTTTTACAATCTGTAGTTCACTTTTGAACTTGTGTAACATTTGGTTTTAAAGTATTGCATACCTGTAATGAATTGATTAATCATACTTGAAACGGGTTCGACCCGACAAAATCAAATAACGAATCCTGACTTAGTCGGTTTGGACTAGCTCGTTGTTACAAGTGGGACGAGTAAAATTTAAATACCGAATCCCAACTTAGTCAGTCGGGACTAGCTTTGTTGTTACAAGTGGGACGAGTATTCGTACAATACGGTTGACATGAAGCATTCAAATGGTGAGGAAACTCCTTGATCACTCTCTCTTCGTCTAAAGTCATGGTGTTTATCTAACATTTAGGTTAATCACCATAGATGAGAAAGCCCCTTGAACATAACTTTCTAAGTTTAGAGAGAATGGAATTAGCCGTTGAACGACATTTTTTTGGATCATTGGCATTTATGAGCATTAAAAAAAAACTAGATTTACCATTTCTCCCATATAAATACCCCTTTTACACTTTTTTTTTTACATTTCTCATTCTACTCTCTTCTTTTACTTTCATCTTTTTAAAAAAATTCACCATGAATCCCCAACCAAAGCTTAAGCAACCAATAGCCGAACACCCAAAATCCATCGAACCCCCAAAACTCGTGGCAAATGCCCATGTTTGCGGGGTGACCAAACCCGTTATATACAGGTCCGAACATGTATAATCCTAACCCCTCCTTCACCAACTAAGCTGTCACACCCTGAACTTGCAGGAACGGAGACGTGTGACGTCATATGGTCATAGTCGTGGGTACATAGAACGATCTCTAACAAGTTAAATTGAAAGCCATTACATTTGAAAATCAAACATGTCATTAGATTTGCAGCGGAAAATATAGAATTATGACAATGTTTTACAATCCCAAAATAGTAAATGTTCAAGTAGCATGACAATCAAAGTAGTTACGGAAGTAGATACTTAAAGAGTTCATAAGTTATTGATAGTAAATGTGACTATGACTCCAACAAAGCAGGCTCTAAGGTTTGACGTCCCATTTGCATACGATTTGGCTTAGTTACCTGAGAAATAAATGGCTTTAAAAGGTCAACATAATGTTGATGAGTTCACATGTTTTAGACTTTACAAATAATTTTGTAAATAGTTTATGGCATACAAGATATTATAATGGTCACCGTGGTTGTAATGATTAACATGAACCTTGATTTCAAACACTAACAGATTTACCCACTCGTGGCACCTTCCCCAAGGATACCAAATGAAACAGAATAGCTGGCATGTACTTATTGACTATAACCATGGAGTCGGGATTGGAGCGACCAATCATAAATAGGGTTATCAACCCAAACATATCTATTCAGTAGCTACCATTTCATACCAGAACTAAACAAAATCAACTAATAGTGGGATTCTGTGACAATACGTTATGTAACGAGTTGTACTCTTATTTGGGGAATGAAAAGAACACGTAATCATATGTCTATACAGTCTGGGCATAATATCAAGTATAAAGTGGTTTGTATCATGATTTCTCCCCCCAAAAATTTTGAACAATATAAAAGAAACAAGCCGTGAGACTCACCTGAGCAAGGTGATGAAATGTGGTAACACGCATGATGGTAGCAGGTAAAACAATAATGAGACAATTTCAAGGTTTCGTTTCAATTGGGTAATGATTACTTACCAAGTGATCGCAGTTTGACTTAACAATCCCGTTTGTATTTATTGGAAACTTGATTGAAACATCTATTGTTCAAATAAGTTTTAAGTTGATGATTATATTTATATCCAAATAGATATATAAGTTATAGAAATAATTATTAATCAAATTATTATTTAAAGTCATAGAAATATAGGGTTAAGTTCAAATGAGAACTTTTTGTTTTGAGAACTTTTAAGAACTAAATCTTAACCACAAATTTCAGGGGGGACCACTACAATTCATGGGAGAGGGATACATGTAAATAAACTTGTGGCTCAAATTAGTTCTTTTTAGTTCTCAAATCAAATTGGTTCTCAAATGATCATCTCCCTAGAAATATATATATATAATCAAGTTTTGAACATTGCGTTAAATAATAAAGTGTTTTATTATTTTGACAACCATAAATATATATATTTTCCACTATGCGATAAATACGCGATATAAATAGTTTTTCTTGAAAATAATTAGTGTTAAATGAAATAAATATCGTTTCAGTATTATCAAGTTTAAAAAATGATAGTCTTTCTATTTTTAGAATTTTAGTTGTCGGTTTTACCGGTATAAGTCGTTTTTGTCCGGTTCCGTTTCTACAACTTTTATTATGACACATCGGGTATCCAAAACACTTGACAAATGTTTGTAATGATATTTTTAGGCATTTTAAGAACTAAAAATGTTGGTTTGGTCGGTATGACCCTGTTTTACTAAAATTGGGTTTTCTCTTCGCGTATGTCACTGTTTTGGTCCCGGTTTCCTTCTAAAGCGACGTTTCTCAATTTTGGTTACTATGGTTCATTAAAATACTCAAGATTATTTATAAAAATCTGCCCTAGATCAGATCTGATCGGTTTCCATTTTTAACACATTTTATGTTTTAAAAGTCATGTTCAAACTTTAAAATCATCATTTTAATGTCTAGATTTCTAAACCCTAGATTAGGACTTTTACCAACTTTGTTTAGGATTAATTTATCCAAGGTTCAATGGTCTTAGAATGTGTCATATATTACTATAACTCAATTTTAGATAATTTTAACAAGATTAACAAGTATAATTTTCCATGTCTTTTATTTATTTTATCAACAAACATGTTTAGATGTTAGGACTTTAATTTACAAGTCTAATTTATTTGGATGCAAGTCTAATTTATATAGATGCAAGAACTTTGCTCATCAAAGTGAGCTTTTTAGGCCAAGCCTTTAAGGATGTTCTTGACTTTCCTTTATCTATCAATACCTTCAAGATCAAAACAAATGAAATAACAAGTAACAACATTTATGACCTAAAGTTGGTCATGTTTAAACCAAGATACAAGAATGTTGGTTCATCAATGAACTCATCATGGTTTTTAACCTTAGGGTTTTTCTTGTTCTTTCTTTGGTTTTAACATAAGATTAGTGGAAATGGATCAACAAAATTGTAAAGACCGTAGGAATGTACTGATTTTTGTATCTCAATACTTCCAAGTATGTAAGGTTTGCTCATCACTTGGCTTCTTGTTACGCAAAACCCACATTGTGACATTTAAAGCTCAATGGCATCATCAATGTGTTTAGATCCGAAAATGTGTGCATAGACACCAAAATTAACCATTATATTTCATCACTTTTATAACCAAAAGTTTAGAAAAATATATATATCATCAAGACTTGCATGGGGTTATCATTTGGATATTAGGGGCGGGGGTGGTGAGGGATCAAAATGGATTTTTATCTAATGTATAAAAGTTTAATCTTAAGGGTGCTAGGTTTGTACAAATGACAACTAATCCTTTGACATGATTAGCATCTTAGTTGGCAATTTAGATGCATCGGTTTTAGTTACTGGTCTATGTTTTATTTTTTACTATATATGTTGTGTTTTTTTATATTTATTTTATTAAAGAGAGGGATATAATGGTCATTTGACCCTCACTTAACAGAAACATTTAGATGACATTAGACAGAAGGACGAAATGTGTTATGATTTGGCAAACCTCTGGTCCACAGCTGTAATAAATAAAACCTAGGAAAGAAATGTGAAATTCATACGAACTACATGGACGATTCCCGTAATTTACTCTAGCTTAAATTATTAAAATAAAAAAAAAATCTCTTTTTTTTTAAAATAACTTTTGGGTTTGAACGAGGGTACTTTGGTAACTTCATCGCTTATTGAAAGAAACCCCAAGAACGCCACCAAACGGGAACAAACGAGCGGAAAGAGATTCCAGAGAAGAGGGAAAACGAAGGAGATCACCACACCAGTTTATCTTCCAAATCCGAATCTAATTCCACCAATAACCCAAACCCCCAAATCTCTATCAACATTGCATGTAAGTTCTAAATTCTCCCTTTCTCCAGTCAGTTCTTGTAAATCTAGGGTTTCAAATTCACGCAACCTGTTCTAATTTCCCCGATCCATCTGTTCTTGTTATGTTTTTTAATCTTTGTATACCAATTTACGTAAAACTAGAGAATCGAATGAAATGGGTTGTCGATTTTGACCTAATTTAGTGTTTCAGGCTATAATTTGGAATTAACCAAGGGGTTCATTACTCATTAGGGTTTACTGGTAAGATTGCTGTAATTATGGCGGGAAGTAGTAATAATTTGAACAATTTGACGAAGAATATTGGGGGTTCAAGTGTTCCAGGTGGGTTTAATACACCTAATCAATCTATGCCACCACCTATGAACCATTCCGAGATGTCTGAGCCGCAGGCTCAGGCGTTAGCCCAGTCGCAATACGTTCAGGCCCAGGTTCAAGCCCATGCTCGAGCCGCTCATGCCCGGTTTCAAGCACAATTAGCTCAATCTCAGAAGCAGAGTTTGATGGGAGGGGTTAATAGTAGTAATGTTAATATGGGTGTTTCATCACCATCATCACTTGTTACACCTAATAATAATGCTAAAAGGTCGGGTCAGAAACCGTCTTCTCGGCCTCCGGGTTCTTCTGGTGGTGCAGCCAGTTCGCCTTTGAAGACTATGGAGCTCACACCTGTGGCCCGTAGACGGAAACGGCCCCCACCCGAGAACCAAATTCCTGAAAAGGTAGCTGCTTTTTTGCCCGAATCGGCTCTTTATACTCAGTTATTGGAATTTGAGGGTCGTGTGGATGCGGCCCTTGCGAGAAAAAAGGTCGACATTCAAGAATCTGTTAAGAACCCGACCCGTGTGCAGAAAACACTTAGGATTTACGTGTTCAACACGTTTGCAAACCAAACACAGATGGGAGTTCATAGGGAAAACAATGAACCACCTTCATGGTCTCTCAAGATTCTTGGGAGGATATTAGAAAATGGGTCGAATTCTGACCCGGCACCTGTAGTACAAAAACCGACCCTAGCAAGCCCGAAGCTTTCATCTTTTTTCAAGAAAATCACTATTTACTTGGATCAGAATCTGTATCCGGAGAACCATGTGATATTGTGGGAAAGTTCAAGATCTTTGGCACTAAATGAGGGTTTTGAGGTGAAAAGAAAGGGGAGCAAAGAGTTCACTGCTATAATTAGATTAGAAATGAATTACACGCCTGAAAAATTCAAACTTTCGCCTGCTTTGAGTGAAATTCTTGGACTTGAGATCGAGACCCGCCAGCGAATTATTGCTGCAATTTGGCATTATGTGAAGGTTAAAAAGTTACAAATCCCAACTGATACTTCGTTTTTCACGTGTGATCCGCCACTTAGGAAGCTATTTGGAGAAGAAAAAATGAAATTTTCAATGGTTTCTCAAAAGATTTCACACCATTTGTGTCAACCTCAGCCTATACATTTGGAGCATAGAATCAAGCTTTCTGGTGATAATCCTGTTGGAAATACTTGTTATGATGTTCTTGTGGATATTCCGTTTTCATTAGATAAAGACATGTCTAATTTTTTGGAAAATTTGGAGAAACATAGGGAGATTGATGCTTGTGATGACGCAATCTGCTCTGCGATTAAGAAGATTCATGAACATAGGCGTAGACGGGCTTTCTTTCTAGGGTTTAGCCAGTCTCCGGGTGAATTTGTTAACGGTTTTATCACATCACAGAGTAATGATTTGAAGACTGCTGCTGGTGATGCTACTCGTAATGCTGAAAAAGAGCAACGGGCCGAGTTTTATAACCAGCCATGGTGAGTTCTTCGATTCCTTTTCTTTATTTGATTTTATTTTAATATAAGAGGTAGCAAATTGGGCGGGTCTGATGGGTTGGATAAGGATCAAAACCTATAAATCTTGTGTATGTTCGTACAGGAACTCAAGATTGACCCGAAACACTTTCTCTTCATAATCTTTAAAGAAATAGTATTCCAACATGATTACAGAAATATATTACTTCACTAATAATAAGATGTTCCATATAAAATGAAAGGAGATTTTACACTCACTTTGAACAACTTTCAACCTGTTTGACCCGTTTCCTTTGTAGTTTTGTTTTTTTTTAAATACTTTTAAGCTTACTCATTACTCCATTAGAGATAAAATACAATCCGAATCGTTCCATTCTTAACTAAATGAGTCGAAACTACTACATCTATTCCGTAAGTTCCTTGTCATTTTGATGTTTTATATTATTATGTGATGATGTATTTTATAAATTATGAGTAATGAGTAAGTTTAGGCTTCTAAATTGTTTCGTTTTTTCTAGTCACCCCGTTACTGGAAAAACACCAATGTCCTACTAAGTACTAACTGATGGGATCGCGTGAAAGACAGTTTGCTCTAGCATGTTTCAGAACATCCCATGTATAGTAGAAATTTAATGTAGTTGATGCACATGGTAAAATAGCATTTAAGGCATCCCACATGATGAAAATTGGTTATTAGCATTTAGATTTGCATTTTAAACGTGATAATTGTGGCTTTTAGAATAAGATTAAAGTTAGGTAATTGATATTTATCTCAATAGTCAGTTTTTCAAAACAACCTCTTACCTTTTTCTATAGTTTTGGCCCTAAATAATTAGAAAATCACAATTGCTTTTGATCAATGTTATATTAAGTGTATGGAACCATCCCCATTGGTACCGGCCGGTTACTGGTTGAACCGATGAACCAGGTAGCCGGATCGTATTTCAAAATTGTTTTATTTGTTTTTCTTCAAAATCTCATTTATTGATTCATTTACTACTTCAGGCTCCATATTTTATTTATATAAGACTTCATATACTATTAAAATTGTAAATTCACACTAAAAGATAAAGTTTCTAGTATCTTGTTTTAATCTAGTTATATTTTATAAATTATTTATGACCTCATCTTGTATTTGAAACTGGTCCAACTAGTGGACCGCTAAGATGACTGGTTCGGTTATGAAAGCATTGCTTTTACTGTCGACCAAATGGACATATGAACTCTCTTGAATTTGTGGAGGTTTCTTTTTTACCGGGTGTTTTGGATACGCGTTTTACAGCTTGAAGATTGAAAATCTAAGATATATGGATTCTCATAACACTAGTATATTCCTTATATAGTTATATACTTCCCCAAATTTGATTGTTTTAACCTGTGGGAAAATCTGAACCAGAATCAGTCTTCTTTCCATACACTCAAGAATCACTTAAGACGCGTATTCAAACACTATCTTAAGCTATATTTGTCGTGTCTTAAACTATATACTACCTTTTGTGCATTTAACAGGGTCGAAGATGCTGTTATTCGTTACTTGAACAGAAAACCGACTGCAGGAAGCGATGTACCGAGAAGCACATAGTTGCATTGTTTCCATAGATTGAGATAGTTTAGAAATAGTCATAAATGTTGTTTAACCTGCTGCTGCTATTAGATTTGAAAACTGTTTGTTTGATATTTTTCATGTTTTCTTTGATCCAGTCTCTAGGGATTCATTTTTATGCAATATGTTCATATAATGAACAAATCAGATTGATCCACTCTAATTGAAGCAAGTCGGCCGGTTTAAGATTTTATCAATAATGCCACACATCACCTAGCAGAAGAGACTTTTAAAAACTCAATTAGGCTTACAATCATCTATACAATAATAATCAAGGTTATAAACTAAAAGTGAATGCCCTGTTTTGTTTTCTTTCTATCAATCTTGCTCGAAGATGCTTTATAAGGCGTCCTATTATAGCTTCCGTTGAAATATGTATTAAAAATGTGAGCTTTGTGAGACTATAGTTTAAGATAATTTCATACTCGTTTGTCTTTTCGGAACATATTTTAGGATAACCCTGCACATAATAGTTTTTGTTCTTTTTTCTTGGGGATGAACATCGTAAATTTTCAATTTCTCCTGCTCACATTTATTTAAAGCATTTTAATATTTTATTATTAGAAAAATTAGATTTTAATAATCCTAATTTTTACCTGTTAGTCGCTAATAATCCCAACTGAAAATATTTATGTAGTTAAAATATGTTCGTTATAATATATATTCTAGTGGGTTAAATGAGTATAATAAAATAATTAGCTAACAATAATTTGTGTCGAGCATGTTAAAAGAAATCCAATTAAAAATTAAAAGAAAATATTTGCAAAAGAATTAGATAATATTTATAAGAAAACCTTTTGTGAAAAAATAAAACTTATAAAAAATATATAATCATTACCTTATTATTAAGCCCCTTTAACTAAAGTTAGTACATTTATTCTACTAGCTTGTATATTTATCCCCGTCCTTCTTATATTACACAAATCAACCACCGGTCCTATGCGGGGCATTAAGGCCTCCACGCCCCATTTAAGTCTTAAAATAAAATTCATGTTAAATTAACTAGTTTTATTATTTAAAAAAGACAAACGAGCAAAGAGTATGACTAACGAGCAACATATAACGAGTAATATTTTTTTAAAACCTCAAACGAGCAACGAGCAAAGAGTAACCAGTAACGAGTATTATTTAAAAAAGTCTAACGAGTAACATACTCATTACTCGTTACTCTTTGCTCGTTGCTCATTTGACCTTTTAAAAAAAATAATAATCGTTATATGTTACTCGTTAGTCGTAATCTTTGCTCGTTTGCCTTTTTTAATAATAAAACTAGTTATTTGTTACTCGTTACTCGTTTGACTTTTTTAAATAATACTCGTTACTCGTTACTCTTTGCTCGTTGCTCGTTTGACATTTAAAAAAAAATATTCGTTATATGTTACTCGTTAGTCGTATTCTTTGCTCGTTTGCCTTTTTTAAATAATAAAACTAGTTAATTTAACATGAATTTTATTTTAAGACTTAAATGGGGTGTGGAGGCCTCAATGCCCCGTTTAGAACCTAAATGGGGCGTGGAGGCCTCAATGCCCCATTTAGAACCGGTGCAAGGAAAAAAAATTCCGGTACGAATAGAACAAGGCTAAAATTAAAATTAGCACCTAATCAATTAAGCTACGTCATTAGGTCTCATAAAATAGGATACCTAGTGATCTAGTTTCATTAAATTACTAGAAATAATCTATGAAATAAAATACATGTAATTAAAACCTAACCAAATTTACAACAGTTTCAAGCCTAGCTACTCGCTACTACTCTCACTTGTTACATATAAAAACATTTTGTGGACTTATGGTATGCATGTGTGTTTCATGGCCCCTTACACACTTGCTACCACCCATCGCCTCTTATCTCGCATATCTCGCATGTTTTTTCTTGTCACAACTAGTGTGCAAGATCAAAAACGTGTAACATGGTCCGACACAACCTCAAACTCGATTTGGATTTTCTTTCTAGCAAGAATTCATCATCTCATTTGACGTTAATTAAACATCTATGGCCTTTTGGATTATGCTTACTTGTTCCAAAAGACATTTAATTAATAATAGCTTTGGGTCCAATGTTTAGTTGAAACCTCATACCTGATTATTATAGTTGACACTTTTAAGTTTGATGGTCTTGTTTGGGTATGATGGTGAACAAGTGGGATAAATGGGGTGTGGTGGGGGTTGAAGTATGGAAGTTTAATTAGGTGGGTCTTCAATATCCAATAATATTGTGACATCTCAACATCTAATTAACTTTATAAAATAATAAATAAAATTCAACGCACATTGCAAGCCTTATTTTTTAAGGCCATCGACAGTGAGGCTCCATGTTATATATAACGCCCTTTATGGAGCCCCTGACCAGCCTCTTAGGGCGCCATCTTAGGTGATGGTTGTACCGGTGCTATGTTAATAACGCCTCCCCCCTCCTTCTTGATTGGTTCACTGGCGAAGTATAGAAGACACCGGGGGGGGGGGGGGCGACCGCCCCCCCGGTTTTTTTTGCCGTAGTGCTAATTTTTGCGATTTTTTTTAAAAAAGATTTATATATAGAGAACCGCCCCCCCGGGATTAGGATCCATGACCTTTCGCCCCCGCGATTTTTCTAGTCAAGCTTCGCTAATGGATTGGTTGATTTTTTTTTATTGGATAGATTTAACTGAATGTGTTTTTTAAATAATAATTGGGTAATAATTAGAGGGGCGTTATAAATTGGTTACCACTACACCACTTTAGTCATGGAGCCCCTCTTGATGACGTGAACGCCACATGACGCCCACAAGGGGCTCCATCCACTACGGATAGCCTAAGGCTATGTGTAGTGGTTTGAGAGTTGGGTGAGGGGTTATGCGCCATGTGGCGAATGACGTGGCAGTGTGTGGGGGGGGGGGGGGGGGTTATGAGGTAAGATGTGTAGTGGGGGTTATAAGGATTGGGAGAAGTACCAATAGGAGAAAAAAGCAAAAAAAAAAAATAAAAAAAAACAAGAGAGGAGGAAGGCGTTATCTACATAACGCCGGATACAATTTGTGGTTAACATAACGCTCTTGGGGGTGGTGGAGGGGCGCCATAGGGGCGCCATGTTAAGAAAATTGGGTACAAGGCGCCCACTACGGATAGCCTAAGGGGATATACAACTCTGACCGAAAACTGTCACGTGTCGATAATTAAATGTAAGCTTTACAATAAAAAAATAATAGATTTACCCGAAACGCAATCCGTACCATCATGAAAAAGTAAAGCTTCATGAAATCGGTCAGTCCGCTCCCCAAAATCTGCAAAAATGAACTTTGATCGAGGAAGAGGCACTAGATCAGGCTTGGATCGACATTTACAAGGACCCGGTTGTTGGTGGCACATTATACAGATATATTGATTAAATTATATTATTTTTTCTCTACAAATCAGGTAACGGTCTTGAATTTTAAAACCAAAGCAAATTCAAAATCAGAAATGAAAGGGTTAATATGAAAGTTTTTATAGCTTCCCACATGAAAAATCGTCCATTATTTTTCTATTATCATCAACCTTTTTGCTTTTTTTTTTGGTTTGTTAATAATCCAATGTCATCCAAGAAGCTTTTAAGATATTTGAAAAAGGCCGACTAATCAGGGAGGAGGGAATGGTGTCTGTTTTGCCGATGGCGCCGGCGGCGTCGCCGGCAAACACCGCCGCCAGGCCTGCGGCGCCGCCAAAACCAAGCATTCAAAACTACTTTTCGCCGGTGGTTTGTGTGGTGGGGCCAGGCTCAATAATGCCGTTCAACGGCTATAAATGAATAAAAAAAAAAAAATTTTTTTTTTTAATTATTTAAACTCTATATATACAAACCCATTCCAACTTCTTCAAACACTCCCAACTTCTTCAAACACCACCCAACTACTCCTACAACTTCTCTTCATTCTAACTCAAATTCAACTTTCTTTCAAAATGAATCGGTTTCCATTCAACGTACCTATTCCTCCTTCAAGTTCCGATTCATCGACCGACTCCGACGAGGAAGATACGCAATTTCTGGAACTAGTTGTAGCGGCTCATGAGCAACTAGTTACTCAACCACAACAAAGACAATACGTTTACCGACAACGTATGGAAGCTAGAGACCGTCTTATGAGACACTACTTCGCTGAGGACTCGATCTACAACGAAACGGTGTTTAAGGATCGGTTTCGGATGTCAAAGCGTTTATTTTTGAAGATAGTTGACGATGTCCAAGCACATAACAGTTACTTCCAAGAGGGGATAGACGCCCGGGGAAGGGATAGCTTCACCGCTATACACAAATGCACATCTGCCATTCGTCAACTAGCATCAGGTAACGTTCCTGATGAATACGATGAATACTTAGCTATGTCCGCGAGAACCTCACGTGAAACACTTGATCATTTTGTTACATCTGTTTTTGCGTTATATGGTAATGAGTTTTTGCGTGCACCCACAAGCCATGATATTGCACTATTATATCAGGCACATGGATCATACCATGGTTTGCCCGGTATGTTAGGCAGTATTGACTGTACGCATTGGGACTGGAGAAATTGCCCAAGAAACCTTCGGGGGCAATATCATCGGGGTGACCACAAGTACCCAACCATCATGCTTGAGGCCATAGCATCACAGGATCGTTGGTGTTGGCACGCGTTCTTTGGTGTTGCAGGTTCAAACAATGATATTAATGTTTTGAACCAATCTCCGGTGTTTCAAAATGAGATGCACGGGTTAGCACCAAGGTGTCCATTTGTTGTTAACGGTCACCAGTACAAGAGGGGGTACTACCTTGCCGACGGTATATACCCAACTTGGTCCACTTTTGTGAAGGCATATAATCATCCGGTTGATCTAATCGACAAAAGATTCAACAAACTTCAAAAGGCGGCAAGGCAGGACGTTGAACGTTTTTTCGGTACCTTGAAAGGTAAGTTTCACATACTCGCATGGGGTGCCCGAGCAATGACACGAGAGAAATGTGGAAGAATCATATATGCGGCAATTATTTTACACAACATGATTTTAAAGGATGAAGGGAATGCAATATCACCGGTTTGGATCAGAGACCCTCCCGTTCGTGTGAACATAGATCCGGATATCCGTGTGGAGTTACGAGATCAGGAAACACACTACCAACTTCGACATGATATCAAGATGCACATTGAGGAGAACGTCGAGGTTGTTTTAACGCAGGCGGAAATTGAGGAGTAGTTTATTAATGTTTTATTTTAATTATTGTAATGGTTTTTTTATTTATTTAGTGTAATGTTTTTTTTTTTAAATGTAATGTTTTTTTTAATTAATGTATTTTTTTTTATTAATAAACCCACCTAGAATTCCTCAAAAACCTCACCACTCCCTCCCAAAATCCTTCAAAATCCTTACTTTTTCTCTCTCCTGCGTGGCACACTCCTATTGGTTCTCCTCCAACTTCATCTACCTCAAAACTTTACTCTAATTAGAAGTTGTAATTATTATAATACCTAGTTCATAACTAATAAATAAAATCCATCGACACGGTTCTCAATATTTTTAGTACTCGGGATGAAAGGGGGTTGGTTTTATCGTAAAGTTAACTTTTAAGTTTCAATAAACTATATATATTCAATTCCAGATTTGATAAAATTAATAAGAAACAGCCATTTATCAGTTTATTGATACATTAATATTTATATTAGTAAACTATATCCAATTCCAGATTGGAAAAAGAATATTACAGATAAAAAGTAGGAAAATACAAATTATATATATAAAAAACACAACCTTTGTATCTTTTATGGCTTTCCGGGTTGGAGACATGAGTTTTCTCAAAAAAACCAGCTTTCCTCTGAAATTGAAGATACGTATATGACGAAACAATGCTGCTGAGCAAAAACATGATGTTAAAAAAAAAATATATCTTTTATGACTTAGAAAACCCACTCCTTCTACGAACCCTAACTTTAAACCCACCGTCCATGTGGGCCGTTAGCAATGGCACAAAAACCGGTTCTTTCGAACTAACCGGTTCAAGCTTGA
>JBCNJP010000009.1:70755662-71269920 GCA_039602395.1 Deinandra increscens subsp. villosa | reverse complement strand
TTATACAGTTTGAAGGCAGAAAACGACACTCTTGACTGTATTCGCAATGCAGTGAAATTTGTTAGACAGTCACCATCTAGGCTAGCAACATTTAAGGCTTGTGTTAGAGAAAAAGGCATAAAATTGAAATCTTTATTATCCTTAGATGTCTGCATAAGGTGGAATAGTACTTGTGAAATGTTAGAACGGGCTGCCATGTTTGATAAGTGTAGAGGCTAGATTATGAGGCTTGTAATATTAAATAAGTTGGGCTGGGCTTAGAGGGTTTCATTAGAATCATATGCTAGTTTGCTATTGTATTTAGGCTAGTTTATGATTGGGTTTGGGTTTACTATTGGGTTTATGATCCACAAGGGGCCCAATAGTAAACCCATTGGGGTGGCTATATAAACCCCACTTGACCTCCTCATTAAAGGTTGCTAGTTTACGATTTCTAGAGGAGCACTAGTGTTCACGATCGTAAACCCGAGAGAGTGGAGTTTACGATTACAAGTTTTGTACCCGACAAGTTCATCTTATGTGCAAAGTTCAAGTTTTTATTGGTTTAATCATCGTATTCTTGTGTTCTCTTCTACTTTCTTCTTGAATCAATCACTTACGAGGATTCCGCACTCGTTTGTGATTAGATATCGTGTGTTTGGTTAGATTCAGGACCTACAATTGGTATCAGAGCCAAGAAACGAGTGTTTCGAGGTTCTCACGATATTGGATTCAAGTATTTTCTGGAAAAAAATTCGAGTTTTGAAGGTTTGAAGCTGTTCTTCCCGTTTACGATCAAGCTGCTGCTGTTCTTGAGTATTTACGATCAGTTTTCTGGGTACTTTGTGCGTTTACGACTGGGTGTTCTTGAGTATCTTCATCGGAATCTCGTTTACGACATCAAGACAGGATTTTTTTGAGTGTTTACGATCTGCAAATTCGAGTTTACGACAATTTCTTACCGGAATCAGGAGATTACGATTTTTCTTGATCGGAATCGCGTTTACGATTTGTTCGATCGGAATCGGAGTTTACGACTGAAGGTTATCGGAATCAAGTGTTTACGATCGAGAGTTTACGACCAGCGCGTGTCAGAATCGTAAACAGGTGTTTACGATCAGAAACTCTTATTTTGCGGCAAAAGTCACTTTTTCACACTTTCACGGAAACGGACGAATTTTTTTTTTCTTCATAAAATACTTGAATCCAATATCGTGAGAACCTCGAAACACTCGTTTCTTGGCTCTGATACCAATTGTAGGTCCTGAATCTAACCAAACACACGATATCTAATCACAAACGAGTGCGGAATCCTCGTAAGTGATTGATTCAAGAAGAAAGTAGAAGAGAACACAAGAATACGATGATTAAACCAATGAAAACTTGAACTTTGCACACAAGATGAACTTGTTGGGTACAAAACTTGTAATCGTAAACTCCTCTCTCTCGGGTTTACGATCGTGAACACTAGTGCTCCTCTAGAAATCGTAAACTAGCAACCTTTAATGAGGAGGTCAAGTGGGGTTTATATAGCCACCCCAATGGGCTTGATTACGATTTCTAGAGAGAGAAGAGGGTTTACGATTACGGTTTTGTACCCGACAAGTTTACTTGTGTGCAAAGTTCAAGTGTTTATTTGTTTAATCATCGTATTCTTCGGGTTTCTTCTCTTCTCTATCTTGAATCAATCATAAACGAGGATTCCGCACTCGTTGGTGATATCAATATCGTGTTTTGGTAGATTTTTCGGACCTACAATAAGGCTTTCGAATTATATGCCGTTAGAGAAAAAGATTTTCTTAAGACCTTAGATGTAGTTCCTGATTTTATGCACTGGAGGTATGCAAAAAAAGTTGTTGAAATACTTGAGATTTTCAAAGTAAAAACAACAGAAGTGTCTTGCTCAACTTATGCCATAGCGCATGAGTATTATGCTCAGGTCATGGATATTTCTCATAACTTGGAGGAGATGTCTAAAAATTGTGACCAAGTTTTTAATCTAAAGCATACGATAAGATTGATGAGGTCTAAGTTTGCAAAATACTTTGAAGATACGGGAAAGACCAATCAAATATTTGAGTTTGCTTTTATACTAGATCCGAGATTTAAACTTGAACTCATAGAATATGCTTTTAAAAAAGAAGTCCAATTAATTCCGAAACCCGATGAAGATATGACGGATGAAGAATATAAGACTATGTTGGAGAATAAGTTGGAGAAAATGGTTAATGATGTGAAAGCTGAGATGCAGTTACTAGTAACCGAGTATGAGAAAATATATCAAACGGGTTCTAGTAATTCGGTTAGGAAAGAGAGTGATATTGCTACTAGTCGGCCAGGTAAAAATTCATGGATGAGTACATTTGAATCCCATCGACGACTTGTTGGTAGTCAAACATTTGGAAAGAAGGGCGAATTGGAAAAATATCTTAAAGATGAGGTGGAAGAAAAAACCGAGGATTTTAATATACTACAATGGTGGAAGATTAACGCTTCTAGGTATCCAACCCTAGCAAAGATGGCTAAAGGTACGTAAACTATTTTTATTTGGTTATTTACAAAGTTAATGTATGTTAATGTACTTAAAGTTACATATGTATTAGTTAATGTATGTTAATTGTTTTTTTATTTTTCTAGATATATTGGCGATTCCGGTTTCAAGCGTGGCTTCCGAGTCGGCTTTTTCAACAGGCTGACGGGTCATAGATTCATATAGAAGTTCATTATCTCCTCAAGTTGTGGAAACACTAATATGTACTCAAGATTGGATCCGAAAGGGAACGAATGATCGTAAAGAAGAAGTTGATGATTCGGAAAAATTTGATGAGCTTGCAAAAGGTAATATCTCTTAACTTTTTAGTTACATTAAATAATTTTCATATTACACTATTACTAATCATTTACTTATTTTAGATATTGTTGAGAAGATCGAGTCAATGGGATTACAAGATTGAAGACAATGGTTTTGAGAAGTTTGACACTCTTTTAGATGTTTTTGAATTGTTTTTTATTGTTTAAATTGTTTTTGGGATGGTTTAGACTTGTTTTTGGATGGTTTAAACTTTATGGTGCATTGGTGAGTTTACATATTAATCCAGGTACAACTGAAAGAGATGTTTATTTCTTGCTGATGAACATCTAGCGCATGGATTGTTTACAAAAGAACTGGGCCTTTTTTGGGCTAATTCAGACAAAAGAACTGGGCCTTTTTTTTGGGCTAATAAAAATTCGGGACACTTGGGACGTCCCATTAAACCGGACCGGATTCCCGGGAAATTACCCGACCCGAATTTTAATTCATGGGTCGGGACTCGGGACTGTTTAGGGATAATTGGCGGGATTGGGTTCGGGCCGGGTCGGTCCCAATGCACACCCCTAGAGCAGCGGCTGGAAAGACGGTAATCGAGAGCACTGCTACTTTCTTTCATTTTTTTTTTGTTTGCGTGTGCTAGTGTTCCATCGTACATATGTATGTATGTGTATATACTAATACTATATTATTACCCAATGAAAGTAAAATGTGGATGAGTTGAGAACACAAGTTATAATTTGGTGGAGCCAAGTACTAATATTTTATGGAGACACATATGCGCATGTATATATTGGCCATAAATTAGTTTTAGATATTTTCTTTTTAGTATGGTGTACCATTTAATACATAGGCATTGTATCCATATTTTGAACCCATTAAATAGGTTAATATTTACTAAACGGTTCATAAAAATCTCGAACATCCTAAATATTACGGAAGTCTAATAATTATAATTATTATATATATTTTTCAGTTATAACGTAAACTAGTGAACGTTTAGTTAATTACGCGGTAGAAAGCGCGTGTCCAATCAGCGTTGCGATCACGGCCGTTTCACATACCGAATACGTTTTCTTGACTGAAACTCTTAATAATTGTTATAATATTTATTTATAATTCGTCGAGTCATTAAAATCATATTGAACGGCTAAACGAATTGATTTCGGCTAATATTGCGTAACATCAACGGTTTCATTATTTTTGGCTCGTTGGGCCCAAGGGGTTAACGGTTGAGGTTTTGGCTTGAGTCTTGACAACGATATCAGTTTGTGATGTTTTTATTTCGTAAAAACAATTGTTCGAGTTGGTTACATCAGTTTTTCAGAAATCAGATATAGTTTTCAGTTTTGTCAGTTCGCGACAGTTTTAAGCTCGACCGTCCAGATTGTTTAAAACCGAATAATTTTAAACATACGATCACTTATCAGTTTGCTGTGTCGGTTATACAAACGTACGACACCAGTTCCAGATAAAATATAAAAATACATTTTATATTTAATTTTCTTGTTATTGAAATTTATGGGTGTACACTTCTAGTACAAACGCGGGATTAGGTTTACGTCATCATTTAACGGCCAGACACAGTAATAAACAGTTTAAACAGTACTCAGATCAGTTTATGCACATAAATACTTAATTAGAAAGTCAAGGTAAAGAGGTTTGACATAAGTTTTCGGACAAGGTGTCACAAATGGGGTAAACGGTTTCTATGGAGGATTTTCTTGTTAGAAATCTTACGTGTTCTATAATTCTTGTTATATGTTATACTTAATAAATGTTTGTTAAAGAGGCATCTTGCAGTCCCAGTTGTTTTGAACTGAGAACGAGGTAAAGTTTTTAGAATGTAAAACTCACCAGCGTAAGCTAACTTTTTAAAGTATGTATGTCAGGTGAAGGTGGGTCTTAAAGTAGCAATAGGAAGACCCTTGTGATAAGGGATTAGACGGGCAAGCTATCAGTAGGAACGTTTTGGCAGGCTGGCATAGATATAGTGATAATCTTAGTTAGAGTTACCATATGTAAATTATCTTAGTTACTTGTAAAACTTGGCTTATTAAATAAAAGTTTTAAATTTTCGCCGTTATAGTTATCTATGTTGTGCCATGTGTTCATGAGTAAATCCGATGCATGACGTCTCCGATGCCAAGTCCGGGAGGCGGTCGTCACAATCTATCATATTGATAATGGGGTTTTGGATGGATAAATTTAGGCATGCTTAACAAATGGTAGATGATGAGCAGGTTGGTCCCAGACCAAAAAACACTGCTCTGATACCATATTGTAAATCAAACAAAGTTGTGTATAAAAGGGGAAGAAAAATATCGTATTTTGTTATATCTTACAATATAAATAACTCAATTTATAGGAGCGTACGAGCAACGAAGATAAAGAAAACAATGACAACTTGTCTAATTGTTCCTAGTTGACTACTAATGATTAGTATCCAACCCCCATGATTTTCTCTATTTTGAGTTTCCATTCCAACACAATAACTCACAAAGGGCAAAAAATTGGGATGTTCCACCCCACCAAGAATCGCCATGTGACGCCCACTCCCAGTCTTGGCTCCAGGAGGGGTCACGTGTCGGATTTACTCATGAACACATGGTACAACAGAGATAACTAAGCAGCGGAAATTAAAAACTTTTCATTTATATATATATCAAGTTACAACAGTAAGGAAGATAACAACATAATCTATAACTAGATCTTATCTATAGCTATGCCAGTCTACTACCGAGTCTTTCCTGATAGCTTGCCCATCTAATCTGCCCTTGCTAGAGCCCTTCCCTTGCTACTTTAAACATCACCGATACCTGACATACATGCTTTTAAAGGTCAGCTTACGCTGGTGAGTTCTAAGTATTTTAAAACTTTACCTTTCCTTGAAAGGTTTACCTCAAACATTTGGGTCTAACGACCCCTTCTCTATAAACATTTATCAGGTATAAAACATAACAGAGTTATACCAAAACATTTATCCTTTATCAGGTATAAGACATAACAGAATTATACCAAAACATTTAACCATTCATTCTACTAAGCATTGTCTATTGGAACCACGTTAGTCCCTCGGGCAACCGTCGCCACCCGAATACCTTTTCTAAGTAAGCAGCCGTCGCTACCCCGGAGAACCGTCGTTCCCCGCTTCTAGTTGTACAACCACAGTCTTCCTTCTTACATAGACAATATCCGCTTAGATTAAAACCTTTTCAATCTTTTCGAAAGTCCATTTAATAACCCTTGGTATTTGGACTCATTACCTTTTCAAAACCAGTCCATCACCCGTATATGGGAATAAGCGTTTCATAAATATAATGTTATGGGTCTTGTATAACAAGGCTAATAAGATCATATTTACCCGACAGTTATTCACATACGTAGGCTTAGACCAAACATTCACATTTTCCATTTCTCAAAACTTTATATAAAAGTTTCATCCTTTACATTGCCCGTTTATTATAATTTTCCCGAAAAGAGTAATAACAGGTAATAATAACTTTAAAACAGTTATAAGTATTATAACTTTTTCACGTATGTGTATGAACACAAAACAAGTAAAGGTATCTCAAATACTTTTCAAGTAGACAGTTGAATATATATATCATTGCATGTATATCAGGCCCGAAAGCATTAAAACATTTAAAACATTTAAAAGTGGGCTCATAGAACTCACCTTATTCTCTTAAGCAGTTAATTCAGAGAAAACCTAGCTCCGTTATGCCTTCCAATTAAACCTAATCGCGTATTGTATGGCGTTAACGCAAGGTTTAATATAATAAACACTTTCTATGTTTATTTTAATACTTTATTATCTTAATAACATTGCGTTATTAAGTTCATTCCTTTTGAAAGGTCAAATAACCAAAATGCCCTTTAGGCCATTATTCTTATCTTTTATTGATAATTATGAAGACACGCATTCCTATAAGTAAACGCTCACTCCGGGATCGCCCAGTGAGGGATGCCATTTCCCAGTTGGGATTTATGCGACACCCTCGCTTTTGCCAGAAACCCCAGTGTACAGGCGTCTACCCTTCCGGTCCGCGTGAACTTCTAAATATCCGATTAACTCGGTATTTAAAATATTTTGTCGTTTATCCATTTTAACTTTATATATACTTATTATATATATATAAACACAGTTCCATGTCAAAAATCAAGTCTCCATACCCTTCGGATTATTTTATATTAAATAATCATGTTTGGAAACCCTAATTTCCCGTTGTTCTTATTTCTTGATCAAAACTCATTTTTATTCAAAAACCAACTTAGGGTATTATCTGTTATAACATTTTATAACATGCTTTAAAATTTCAAAGCTTAGTTCATTACCGTTTACTCGGGTTTGATAGCACAGTGGCTAGAAAACCCTAATTTCAATATTAACACTTTAAATATATATTAACATATTTTAAATATGTTTTAAACATATATATTAAACATTCCTTAATCCGATAATTAATTTATCATTATCGTTAATCTTTATATTAAATATATATTTATATATATATTTAATATTTAAATATATATTCTTTTAATCAATAAAATCGATTCATAATTATATATATATATTTCATATATATATATTTATCCGTCTTAATATTTTTATAATATTTGACCGATCTTAAAAATATTAACTTAATAATAATATTTGTAATAATAACAAATATATAACGTGTTTACCTCTTGACGGGTCGTGAAACGAGTCCGAATAACCGAATAATAAAATTTGTCCGATTTGGACAAATAGATAGTCCTTCCCGACTATTTTCTCGCCACGAGCATTTCCCCGTTGTCGGTTTGTCATTTGGACCTCGTTACGCCACCGGAAAAGGTAACCGAACCTAACCGGGTTTTGAGTCGAGTTAACTCGCCGTCCCTTTTCTAACTTGAATTACGATCACCTACGACTGCCGTTAACAACCGCCAATCACCGCCACCATTTACCACCATCCCGGGTGTTCACTGTCGTCATCGTTGTCACCTGTCGTCAACCGTACGTCACCGAAAACCAACCGAAAGAGAGAACGGTAAACCGAGTTTTACCGGGTTTGCCGGGTTTTGAGTTCGTCCCCCGTTTCTTCATCTTGACCTGCAACCACCACCATCCACGATCACCGTATGCCCTTGCTACTACCATGGTGGTTCACCACCATCACCGTCATCCGTCGCTTGCTGCTACTGTCCGGCGGTTCACAGCCACCGCTCGTCGCTCGTCGCCCGTTAAACGTCATCATCTTCATCATGTCGGAGGTCGGAGAACGCTGGGTTTCCGCCCTCGCCGGTTTCTGTCGAGAAAACGAGGAACAGTGGGGCTGGGTTTTGTCGGAGTGACGAAAGGAGGCTGGTCCGTTGGTGGAGGCGGAGCTGCGTCGCCGGAAAACAAACGAACGGAGTTGGTGGCTGCGTCGTCTGCTGCTCACGCCGATCAGAGAGGGGGGCTGCCGGGTTTCTGCTTCCGCCGGCCTGAGAAGAAGAAGGGTCATCGAGGGTCGCCGGTTTCGTCGCTCGAAACTGCTGCTGCTCGGTTTAGGTCTCGCCGGAGATCGAGAAGAGGTTGCGAAAGGGAGCCGGGTTCCGGCGTTCGGACGGAGAGGGAGGGGGAAGGCTGCATCGCAGCTTTTCTTTCTCTCTCTCATTCTCTTATTCTTTCTCTCTTTTTCTTTCATTTTGTAATGTGTGTGTTTGTATATGATTTGTGCATGCGTATGTATGTATATATATAGTAAATTTTGAAGTGAATTAAACAATCTAGCGGAGACACGTAATGTTACTGACTAACATTTTCAATTGCTGAATCAGAAAGAATTTTGACGCGTATGAAAGTGAGAAGTAAGGAACAAGCAATCATTTTTAATAGGGTATAATTTTTAATAGGTAAGTATTATACTAGTATTCTGTATCCGTAAAATAATATAATATTTTATAAACGGTTCATAAAAATTTCCGAACATCTAAATAATACGGGACTTCAATAAATATAATCATTACATTTATTCTTTGGTCATTCGGTGAGCGTTTGGTTATTACGCGGTAGAAAACGCGTCTAATCAGCGTTGCGGTCTCGGCCGTTTCACATACCGAATACGTCTTCTCGACCGAAACTCTTAATAAATATTATAATAATTATTTATACTTTGCCGAGGCGTTATAATCATCTCGAACGGCTAACTGAATTAATTTCGGTTATTATCGCGTAACAGTAATGGTTACCGATTCCATCGTTTTTCGTGCCGAACATCGTAATTATATTTTATAATGATTATAAATCAAGTATTTAGCAATACTTGATATTTTAACTTTGTTTCAGTATTATTTTAGTGATGTTCGTGCTTAAATACAGTTTATTACAAACCGGGCCTAAATCACTATTTTATGTTTTTCCGCTTTGTTATAATTCGGATTTCAGATCCGTCTGTGCCCACGATCTTTATTTTACATAATCTACCATATTATATAAATTTGTTTCTTGACATTTCCTCGAACGTCGTGCCGAATACTTATACGTGAATCGTGACGTTCCTTTATTACACGTATATATATATTATATCATATATATTTTAGCTACTTAACAAATATAGCACACGTATATATTTTAAGTCATAAAATTTGGGGTGTTACAACTCTACCCCCCTTAAAAAGGTTTCGTCCTCGAAACTTGTTCATACTGTGATTTAACTCACAATTGAGATTTCTTTTCACTTTTCTTTGTCGGATTAATCCGGAACCTTTTTCTATGCATCTAATGCATCTATATTATATGAACCATCTGGTTCTTAGGTTACGATTTTAACATCGCAACAAACTTTTTATGACAATCTATCATTTAACTTTATTACCTATAAGGTAATATCTCAGTTATTCTATTCACAAAATCTTGTTCACAATTTAAATTTGAACCGCATTTCTATAACTGATGCTAGTACTCTTAGGAACGTATCCCTAACGAACAGTCTAGCTAAAGATTTGAGAGAATACGTTTCTCAAAACAAAGGAACTCTTCCTTTGTCAGTCGCATACTATCTAGGTGGTGTCATAACTTTTTAGCTACATATAGGGTAGTCTGATTATGAATCTCACCGGAATATGCTTCGAATTTCCTAAAGCTGAAATTTCTCGCGAAGCTTCTATCATTCTGCTTTAACTTCTTACGTACGTTAAGCATTTATCCGCATGCTAAAAGATTTGAACTTCTTTTCTGGACATCAACAATCCCTCAGTTATTCGTCAGTAAGTGATATGTATTCATGAATACTACTTTATTTGTTTTCCACGGTGGCCCGTAATGTCTACCTGCATGAGACTAATTCTAGTGTCACTTCTGATTGTACCTTAGGTGTATATATATAGGATGTACCAGCGGCGTATCCACCACACCCTTGATTCAACTAGAGGTGTACTATTACTAGTCTGGTGTAGGACGATATTACTATTCTAACCACAACAAAATCAGTATAATTCATGACTATCTATTACTTACTTAAATAACTAATTTGGACATTCTGCGTACAACCTCGTTTGTTGTTTGCATCTCTTGAGTGTAAACACTTTTGCTGCAATTTCCCTTTTCCATTAGGCCTAATCGGTAATGATCGTACCGATGCCCAAGTTAATTCATTCATTACTTCATATAATGCCTGCTACTAATTAGGATTCCAAAAGGACTTGACATCTTCTTAGTCAACCTAATGGTGTTACATCCTTGGAAAGTCTTAGCGGCTTAGATGTATTAGCATAGCCTCTCTCTTTTCCTGAACCTCAGTACTTCCTTCCAATGCTTCATGCATTCTTCACCACCCTTGAGAACCTTCGAACGTCATTTGTCAGCATGCTTAGTTACGAGATTTCTGGGATTGAAGGAGCGCTCATCATTCCAATCAACACTACTAATCGCTTGTAATGATTATTTTGCTTCCGAAAAGTCATTTTCTTACAGTTTCATTCTTACTCCTTTAGCTGGTGCTAATCTGATCTCCAATTGACCTTGGGGAATCGTCTTGCTCCTTGTAGCTAGTTGGATGATTTGCTGATCCTTAACAAAGGATATCTGCTTTTCATTGACAGCTTCTTTATCTTCTTGCAGTCTACGCATATTCGTGGCTTCCGTCTTTCTCCTTGAAACTGCTGGAGTATCCTAAGACGATATATTTGGTCTAAAGAAATCTTCTTGCTTCTGTTGGAGATAACTGGTACAATGTTTGTTGCTTCTGGCATCATTGCTTCGTGCTGCTCATTGGATTCTCTGGATAAGTTGTTCGAATCTAACACGTCACTGGTACGTTCTTCAACGGTGTTGCCTTCGAGTCAATGGCATACGTTGAGTATGACTTACCTCTTGACTTATGTGCTTCCATGTCTTGTAATCTTTATTGCCGAGCCATCACGATCCTTGCATATGAAGTCGAGCCTTCCAGTTTGCGTGTAGCATCCCGTGAGTCAATTCATTTAACGTTTATATTTATCTATCGTTAATCCTAGCTCGAAATTGATCTTAAGAAGAACATTTGTCAAATACTGATCATTTACTTGCATCGGTGCAATACACTGTGTGACAATTCCTAATATTGAATTCAGACTTCTAAGTTTGCAATTGCTGCTAGTCTCGAATCGTCAGGCTCATCTGTGTATCAACATTCGTCTTGAGGTCATCTATCTTGACGACTTTGCATTTGTCCTAAGAAAGACGTAATCCTAAGCTGTCTAAGGTAGCTTGACTACGGGATTCCTTGACAATGCTTCTCCTATCTTCTTTTGAGTAGTTCGTCTAATCGTCATGTGCTTTCATCCTGCCATTTGTTGAAGAAACAACATCCCTTAGGACGTAAGTTCTTCCTGGTCTACTCTGGACTTCCATACTCCTAAGCTCGTGGGTTCTCGATCCAGCTTGTGGTAACCTTCGTCATCTTTCAAACTGCTAGCTTCGGCTTCGAGCCTTCCGGCCAATCACTTATAGTGATGGTCTTCTTGAAGGTAGCAACGTAGCTTGGAACGTTGTTTCCACTTTTCTTGCCATAGCAATTCTCATTTCTACTTTATCGTGACATCGCCTATCACGTCTATAGTTTCCTTGCTTAAGGTGACATTCTAGGCTTGTCTACACCTCTTTTCATCTTCAACGGTTCCTGAGTTTTCCACATGCAACTCCTATGATGATGTTTCTCGTACATCTGGCATATCGGCCTTCTTTGTTCAGAAGCTCCCTTAGCCTTCTTGTTGTCATTGTCTTCAAGACCTTCTTCATTCTTGTACCGTTTCCGTTTGCCTTTCATTGGTAGTCTATTTCTGCCAGAAGCTTCCTCGGAACCAGCTTCACTAGCGGTCGCTCTAGTGGACATCCTCCTCGTCAAAGCTTCCGAAAATTGATTAACAATCGATAGCAACGTAACCTTCACTGCTTCTGCCACTATTTCTAACATAACGGCTTTCATTTCTTTGCTGAAGGTACTCGTCTTTACTGACATCAGATTTCGTATCGGACGTCCTATTCGCATTCCTATCATGACTATGATTTCTAATCTCCTGATCTTACGATCAAAATAGTCTGACACTTTAGAACTCATGTGACGTGAATTCTCCAAATTTTGAATTCATGATAATTATATACGTGCACTTATATAATTATGATGCGTTCAAAACCTAGTTATTCTCATCACAGTCATCCCTGGTGTTTGTACTATTCCTTTCTTCCTTTATCGGTAATTCTAAAAGTCGGTCTTTTAAAACTACCTTTCTCTAGGCATTCCTTACAATTTATTGACCACGTATCTCACTGTCAATTAACCTACCCCGCACTAGGCCATACAACAGTTAGAACCTATGATATGTTCATTTGGGTAAAATACCAAATTTGCAGTAGCTAATTGCAATCGGGTATTCTCCGCACTTGCATACCCTAAGTCCTACCTCCTATGTTCCTGGTGCAACCTTTTCCTATGGGCATGACTATCCTGACTGGCATTTACATTCCCTATCTTACCTTACTTTGTTTACCAAGAGTCCTAGTTTAAGTCTAGATACCGTGCTAGTATCTAAATCTCTTAAACCAAGGCTCTGATACCAACTTGTGACGCCCACTCCCAGTCTTGGCTCCAGGAGGGGTCACGTGTCGGATTTACTCATGAACACATGGTACAACAGAGATAACTAAGCAGCGGAAATTAAAAACTTTTCATTTATATATATATCAAGTTACAACAGTAAGGAAGATAACAACATAATCTATAACTAGATCTTATCTATAGCTATGCCAGTCTACTACCGAGTCTTTCCTGATAGCTTGCCCATCTAATCTGCCCTTGCTAGAGCCCTTCCCTTGCTACTTTAAACATCACCGATACCTGACATACATGCTTTTAAAGGTCAGCTTACGCTGGTGAGTTCTAAGTATTTTAAAACTTTACCTTTCCTTGAAAGGTTTACCTCAAACATTTGGGTCTAACGACCCCTTCTCTATAAACATTTATCAGGTATAAAACATAACAGAGTTATACCAAAACATTTATCCTTTATCAGGTATAAGACATAACAGAATTATACCAAAACATTTAACCATTCATTCTACTAAGCATTGTCTATTGGAACCACGTTAGTCCCTCGGGCAACCGTCGCCACCCGAATACCTTTTCTAAGTAAGCAGCCGTCGCTACCCCGGAGAACCGTCGTTCCCCGCTTCTAGTTGTACAACCACAGTCTTCCTTCTTACATAGACAATATCCGCTTAGATTAAAACCTTTTCAATCTTTTCGAAAGTCCATTTAATAACCCTTGGTATTTGGACTCATTACCTTTTCAAAACCAGTCCATCACCCGTATATGGGAATAAGCGTTTCATAAATATAATGTTATGGGTCTTGTATAACAAGGCTAATAAGATCATATTTACCCGACAGTTATTCACATACGTAGGCTTAGACCAAACATTCACATTTTCCATTTCTCAAAACTTTATATAAAAGTTTCATCCTTTACATTGCCCGTTTATTATAATTTTCCCGAAAAGAGTAATAACAGGTAATAATAACTTTAAAACAGTTATAAGTATTATAACTTTTTCACGTATGTGTATGAACACAAAACAAGTAAAGGTATCTCAAATACTTTTCAAGTAGACAGTTGAATATATATATCATTGCATGTATATCAGGCCCGAAAGCATTAAAACATTTAAAACATTTAAAAGTGGGCTCATAGAACTCACCTTATTCTCTTAAGCAGTTAATTCAGAGAAAACCTAGCTCCGTTATGCCTTCCAATTAAACCTAATCGCGTATTGTATGGCGTTAACGCAAGGTTTAATATAATAAACACTTTCTATGTTTATTTTAATACTTTATTATCTTAATAACATTGCGTTATTAAGTTCATTCCTTTTGAAAGGTCAAATAACCAAAATGCCCTTTAGGCCATTATTCTTATCTTTTATTGATAATTATGAAGACACGCATTCCTATAAGTAAACGCTCACTCCGGGATCGCCCAGTGAGGGATGCCATTTCCCAGTTGGGATTTATGCGACACCCTCGCTTTTGCCAGAAACCCCAGTGTACAGGCGTCTACCCTTCCGGTCCGCGTGAACTTCTAAATATCCGATTAACTCGGTATTTAAAATATTTTGTCGTTTATCCATTTTAACTTTATATATACTTATTATATATATATAAACACAGTTCCATGTCAAAAATCAAGTCTCCATACCCTTCGGATTATTTTATATTAAATAATCATGTTTGGAAACCCTAATTTCCCGTTGTTCTTATTTCTTGATCAAAACTCATTTTTATTCAAAAACCAACTTAGGGTATTATCTGTTATAACATTTTATAACATGCTTTAAAATTTCAAAGCTTAGTTCATTACCGTTTACTCGGGTTTGATAGCACAGTGGCTAGAAAACCCTAATTTCAATATTAACACTTTAAATATATATTAACATATTTTAAATATGTTTTAAACATATATATTAAACATTCCTTAATCCGATAATTAATTTATCATTATCGTTAATCTTTATATTAAATATATATTTATATATATATTTAATATTTAAATATATATTCTTTTAATCAATAAAATCGATTCATAATTATATATATATATTTCATATATATATATTTATCCGTCTTAATATTTTTATAATATTTGACCGATCTTAAAAATATTAACTTAATAATAATATTTGTAATAATAACAAATATATAACGTGTTTACCTCTTGACGGGTCGTGAAACGAGTCCGAATAACCGAATAATAAAATTTGTCCGATTTGGACAAATAGATAGTCCTTCCCGACTATTTTCTCGCCACGAGCATTTCCCCGTTGTCGGTTTGTCATTTGGACCTCGTTACGCCACCGGAAAAGGTAACCGAACCTAACCGGGTTTTGAGTCGAGTTAACTCGCCGTCCCTTTTCTAACTTGAATTACGATCACCTACGACTGCCGTTAACAACCGCCAATCACCGCCACCATTTACCACCATCCCGGGTGTTCACTGTCGTCATCGTTGTCACCTGTCGTCAACCGTACGTCACCGAAAACCAACCGAAAGAGAGAACGGTAAACCGAGTTTTACCGGGTTTGCCGGGTTTTGAGTTCGTCCCCCGTTTCTTCATCTTGACCTGCAACCACCACCATCCACGATCACCGTATGCCCTTGCTACTACCATGGTGGTTCACCACCATCACCGTCATCCGTCGCTTGCTGCTACTGTCCGGCGGTTCACAGCCACCGCTCGTCGCTCGTCGCCCGTTAAACGTCATCATCTTCATCATGTCGGAGGTCGGAGAACGCTGGGTTTCCGCCCTCGCCGGTTTCTGTCGAGAAAACGAGGAACAGTGGGGCTGGGTTTTGTCGGAGTGACGAAAGGAGGCTGGTCCGTTGGTGGAGGCGGAGCTGCGTCGCCGGAAAACAAACGAACGGAGTTGGTGGCTGCGTCGTCTGCTGCTCACGCCGATCAGAGAGGGGGGCTGCCGGGTTTCTGCTTCCGCCGGCCTGAGAAGAAGAAGGGTCATCGAGGGTCGCCGGTTTCGTCGCTCGAAACTGCTGCTGCTCGGTTTAGGTCTCGCCGGAGATCGAGAAGAGGTTGCGAAAGGGAGCCGGGTTCCGGCGTTCGGACGGAGAGGGAGGGGGAAGGCTGCATCGCAGCTTTTCTTTCTCTCTCTCATTCTCTTATTCTTTCTCTCTTTTTCTTTCATTTTGTAATGTGTGTGTTTGTATATGATTTGTGCATGCGTATGTATGTATATATATAGTAAATTTTGAAGTGAATTAAACAATCTAGCGGAGACACGTAATGTTACTGACTAACATTTTCAATTGCTGAATCAGAAAGAATTTTGACGCGTATGAAAGTGAGAAGTAAGGAACAAGCAATCATTTTTAATAGGGTATAATTTTTAATAGGTAAGTATTATACTAGTATTCTGTATCCGTAAAATAATATAATATTTTATAAACGGTTCATAAAAATTTCCGAACATCTAAATAATACGGGACTTCAATAAATATAATTATTACATTTATTCTTTGGTCATTCGGTGAGCGTTTGGTTATTACGCGGTAGAAAACGCGTCTAATCAGCGTTGCGGTCTCGGCCGTTTCACATACCGAATACGTCTTCTCGACCGAAACTCTTAATAAATATTATAATAATTATTTATACTTTGCCGATGCGTTATAATCATCTCGAACGGCTAACTGAATTAATTTCGGTTATTATCGCGTAACAGTAATGGTTACCGATTCCATCGTTTTTCGTGCCGAACATCGTAATTATATTTTATAATGATTATAAATCAAGTATTTAGCAATACTTGATATTTTAACTTTGTTTCAGTATTATTTTAGTGATGTTCGTGCTTAAATACAGTTTATTACAAACCGGGCCTAAATCACTATTTTATGTTTTTCCGCTTTGTTATAATTCGGATTTCAGATCCGTCTGTGCCCACGATCTTTATTTTACATAATCTACCATATTATATAAATTTGTTTCTTGACATTTCCTCGAACGTCGTGCCGAATACTTATACGTGAATCGTGACGTTCCTTTATTACACGTATATATATTATATCATATATATTTTAGCTACTTAACAAATATAGCACACGTATATATTTTAAGTCATAAAATTTGGGGTGTTACACGCCACATTATCACCATAGATCGATTTAATAACTTGAACCTAAAGATTATATAATATATTTGTCTAAGTTAATTTTATAAAATTTTAACATTTATAAAAAATTATATAATACTAATGTTAGTAACTTTATAGAGATACAAAAAACTTTATATATACTAAGTAGAATATAATAACCATAAGTGATACACACCTACGTTTATACTACTTGAAAGCGTTTCTATTTTCTTGCAACAATGAATTTGTACATTACATTTCATGCTGAGAATCTTAAAGACCCCCCCCCTCCCCATGAATTTGAATGCTCCCCCCCCCCTCTCCCCCCGGAACATTAGTGGCTCAGAATGAGTTCTCAAAAGTTCTTAAAAGTTCCCAAAAGATAAAATTCTCATTTGAACCTAACCCTACATGTATATTTTTAAACAACGAAGAACAATAGCACTCAACGTGTTATTATACAATAGACGTTAAGAACTTTTATATTGTCTTTGTAATGTTTGTATATTTTTAAATATCATAATCGTACGTTAAACTACTCTATTTGTACTATTTGACGATCTTACTTGTTGCAACATATATTTTTTTTTATCATACTTGAAAACATGTTTTTTTTTTCATAACTAAATTACTTTTCTTCTACTTGGACACTAGCTATTTCAAGAACTTTATACATAGAGTTAATTGCAAATTTCGTCTTTACGGTTTGGGATAAATTATAGAATCATTTAAAATAATTTTTTTTTACATATGGTGCTATGTGGTATGGGTTTTTTGCAAATTTTGTCCAAAACATATAGGGGCTTTTTTGTCCTTTTAACTAAGATACAATTAATTAATGCTGGTATGAGCTATTAATGCATATAGTTAATTAAAAACTTATTTTAAAGTTGAAGGACTGTTTATGTAAATTATTCCTAACTCTAAACAAAGTAGAACTGGAAAATACAATAGAACCCATTATTATATTAGTAATGCACAATATACAATCTTTATATGCATGTGTGTTTGTGAAGTTGATATAGAATCCATTATAGTATTAGTGATGCACAATGTACACCCTTTATATGCATATGTGTTTGTGAAGCTGATTGTACAAGTTGCTTACCTTTTTTTTAACTTCCGACAAGAAGTGTTACCGCACGCTACGTTTGAATAGAGGATGAGGCCTATCTCACCTGCTCTCTCAGCTCTCACGACCTGCTTTCTCCACTCTCACGCAACTTCTCCATTGGAAGGTGAGGCTCGCCCCGTACTGCTCTACTGTTGCACGTCCTCTATTACTGTTAATGGTACCTCATCACTGTTCTGGGGGCATGGACCGTGTACATTAGGCTTTTGAAACAAGAAAGCTAACTAGCAGAAGAAAACGCAATAGCAGATCCACACCTCTGATCTATTATCGCAGGTTATTTGATTGTCGTTTGTTTGATTTTGGAAGCCGACCAAAGTCTTGATATCAGGTTAGGTTTTGTGGTTGATAGTCGTTCTCATCTGTGATTTATTTTCACAGGTTCTCAGATCTTTGTCTTTGAAAGTCGTTTGTTTGATTTTGGAAGCCGACTCAAGTCTTGCTATCAGGTTAGGTTTTGTGGTTGATAATCGTTTTCATTTTAATCATACATTTGAAGAACTTCTGTTTGAATCCAAATGAAAGATTGAAGAAGAAAACAATTTGTACCGCCTCCTTCTTCCACGATTGATTTTACAGAATATTCCTCATCGCTCTTTTGTTTTAGTTTTGATAAGGGTTTTGCCTATGAAAATAACTTTTCAACTGAGGTTTCTTTCATGTTATTTTAATTTGTTCACATAAGAATATATATTCTGAATTCCATAGTCATGGTGGAGATGGAAAATTCTTTATTTGTTCAGTTTTATAATAGGGATTTAAGGTTTCGAGTTTCAATATGGCAAATTGTACAAATATTTTCACTTTTACTTCATTTTTGCTTTCGACGTACTATCAGAACAATTCAAGAATCGTATTTCTTTTAATATGGTTTCGGTTTTTGGTAAATCAATAATCACAAATCATCCATATTTTTATAAACCATTTTTAATTCTCATTTCATCAGCATGTTAGATGTTTTTCTTGGGTTCAAATGCACCATGATAATAAAGTATCAAAGTTTAAGGCTTCTGGCATTGTCAAAGTGTAGGGACCAAATTATAAGGGGATTTGATTTCGTTTATTATGTTGTTGTTCAAAATTTTACTAATACACGAATCTAATTTTGTCCCTTTTCTTATACCCTCCTCTTTCAAATGCTCATTGGTAGTTTGATCAAGAACTGCGGAGACGTTTTCATGATTGCAAACATAAGGAATGGGCTTGAATATTAATAATGTTTGTAATCACACTACTAAATATCTAAAACAATTTATAGAGCCTCAGTTCGGTGATGCAAGCTAGATGGAATGGACTTCGAGTGAGTGAATACCAGACATAAAGAGGCTGAACAGGTGATGTGAGCATTTTATTATCTTATTTGTTTGCTCTATCCGAGGCTGGAATCTTATACCAGGTACTTTAGTATTTGGATAAATCTTGATTAATCGTTCATTAGATTAAAAAGCTTGGGTTTGAATTTTCAGGCTGTATTTCCGACCCGTTTACTTCTGATCGGGTTATGTTCTCAACCCGATTACTTCTGATGCAGTTGTGTTTCTTAACATAATTATTAAATTAAATTAAATTAAATTTAAATATAGGAGAAAAAAAGTGTTTCTGGCCGACCCAACATAAACATATTGGTTATGTTTCGACTCTTACGAAAATGATGTTCCTTTCGTAACCCAATTTTGTTGTTTTCTAAGATTTACTCCTTTTGTTTATCAATGGCTTTTGTATTGGATACTTTTCTAATGGGTGTTTGTTTGTTGTAAATGTCTATTACAGTTATAAGTTCACACACTGTTTGCATTCCTGTAACTTTCTAAATAATTAAAAGATCTTCATTTGGAAAGATTATTCAACAAAGTGTATTTGTAATTGTGTTTGTCTAATAGTAGCTATTTCGTTGACTTTCTTATTTATCAAAATCATTAGTTGCTTTAGGATTATCTTATCATCTGTGCATCTATAATTTTGTCAATTGATTTTACTTCATTGGATAACTGATGCATGAGTTTCATAGACTAAACAGTTGTATGCATGAGTTTGATGGTGGATTTAATTCTATTTATAAATTTACCTTTTATGTTTACTTAGGATTGTATTTGGTTTATCATGTGGAATAAGTTTTGTGTAATGAAAACATATTATAATGAAGTGCTAATAAAAGACAGGTACTCATGCTTAGATTTCTAAATATAATGCAGGTTTTAGTACAGGTCTCTACACTGCCTTTGCTACGTCAGGTTCGATTTCTTCTTTGTCTTTCGTGTTGTCTTTTTTGTCACTATTTATTATTATCAGATTGTAATATCTAGAACCCCTAAAAACAACATGCTAATATTGTGTCTTGCTTATAAAAACTCGCTTCTTAAGCGTTTGTGTCTAGAATAAAGGGTCGCTCTTGAGTGCGGCTAGCGCCTATGACTACTATAATATCAGATGCTATAGCAATATATAGAGAAGGTATTATAGTTTGAGAATCTATAAGATTTGTGCAGGTTCCTCAAGTTCAAAACCTGGTAGGAAAAAAAAACAAACAAATTTTCAAGCCTATGCTTTAGTAATCAGTCACTATACACAAAAAAATATTGCTAAGTCAGATGTGCCACTAATGAATTTCCAACATTATCTAGATCACCTATTTAACACTACAAAACTCACTGCAAGTTCATTAAAAAAAAAAGGTGTAAAAAATATTCAAGTATAATGTATTGGCATGTATACCCCGTTCATGATTAATAGAATTATCTAGATACAAAACCAAGTTTGATGGTTTATATTGTTTCTTTTGTTAGTGTTTATTGTATGAGTTGTGTGTTTTTTGGGTGTTTGTGGGAGCGTTCATTCTCTATTAGTAGGCATACATGTATGCACTCACTTGAACTCCATTCTCATATTTGTTATCCAATAACAGGTTTCGTCAAAGGTAGAACATGGTACTATCATTTCTGCACAGTATGCCACAAGAGGATGAGTCCACAAGAACAAGTATACATGTGTGCCGGAGACGAAAATCAAGAGCCAATAAAAACGTAAGTTCTGTATATCAAAGTCATCTAAACTACAGCAAACACTTATACACTAACATAAAAATAAAAATTGCAGCTACATCAAAACAGCGATAGTAGACTACATAGGATCAATGACAAACACCATCTTCAACGAGGCAGCAACATCAATCATTGGAACGACCAACGACTCATGATTAGCTGGTATGATCATAGTTTTAGTTTTAGGAAATTCAATTTTAGAACTAAGGTTGTTTATGTTGATTGGAGGGGTGGGGTTGTCTTTTAAGTTGTTAATAGTTGGTCTTTGTTTCTTGGTGCTATTATCAGGTTTATGGATTGGTTATTTTGACTTTTATTATTTTGACTTTTATTTGATCAAAAGGAACATTGTATGCACAATCTTATCACTTTTCGTATTTACTAAAAAGAGTCAACTTTTTAAACTTATTTTTCTTTACTAAACACTTTTGTTTCTTTTAGGTGCAAAAAGTGATAATGAAAATGAAAGAGTTTTCTTTCCTTTTTGTTTACGGGTAGTTGCAGAGGGAGGATGGGGGATGCTATGTCTAATATATATTAAGACTCCAGCTGATTTCATTTTAGTGTTCAAGCAATTAAGGTGGTTGGTAGTGAGGACACCGGATACTATGTCCTCTTCTTCATGGTGACTTCAAACCCGGGCTTTTAAAAAAATCATCGAATTGAACCGCCGCGAAGCGCGGATCGCAACATCTTGTTAAATATAATTATAATTGTAATTAATAAGGTGGGGCCCACCTATATTTATTTATATAATTAACAAAACAAATTGGGGGCATTACTCAGAACAACACTGTACATCGTCTTCTCCACTCAGGTTTTATCAAGGCATTTGCTCCACTAATTATTTTCTGCCACCGAGCGCGTGTACATCTGCTAAATAAAGACGACACGTATAGAAGAGACACACATAAAGAGCATAAATACCATCTTATCCTCTTTTTATTTCACGCCTCTCATATAGATTAAGAGAGAGATAAAGAGAAGAAATTCGACGGGGAATCATATAATTTCTTATTTCATTGTCGATTTCTTACTTCTGATCATGATATGTGGCTTTGATTTGCTTTTTCTCCTCACTAAATGGTTGACATAGGTTTACTAGGGCGGCAGCCAGCGAGGTGTGATGTAATCAAGTGAATCTAGGGCTAAAACCTTTGGAATGAGAGGAAAGAGGAGGGGAAGGATCGATATGAGGTCCAGACGGAAAGGGATGAGTTTGACGATGGGGATTCCGGCGAGTAGACGCGTGTTCCATCTACCTTTTCTCTACATCTTCCCACTTTTTCCTCATATGCTTTTTCCTATATTTCTCTTAGTATTGGTTCTTCATTTTGCAGGTGATTCTTATTTTGCCCTTCTCTATTGCTCTTCTGATGCGAATGTGAGTTTTGTTTCGTGGGTTGGTATATCGTTCTTTTATCCTTCTTCCAGACTTCTTTTGGTTCTATTTTTATTGTGTTGCATGTCTAATTTTGGTGCTAATTGTTTGCAAACTCATCTAATTAGCAAATTTAGTTTTGTCAATTTTAGGATATTTTTTAATGCATGTTGGATATATGTTCTGATTGACTAAGATTAGGCCTTTATCTGTTCTTTGTCAAGTGTATATATTGATTGTAATTGACAATGTTGTTATATGAGCTGATCATGTGTTGTTTGTTAATTTCCATTCTCTTTGTCTTGCATGTCTAATTTTGGCGAATGTGGATGCTAAATTTTTGAGAATTCATACATTAATAGATTTAGTCTATTCAAATTTAGGTTATCTTTTTATGGAAGTTGGGAATATGTTCTGATTGAATAAGATTAAGAGTTGATTTTGCCTTTTTTTCATATGTATACATTGTTTCTAATTGACCTTGATTGTACCTTGAATCTGTTTTTTTGTCGGTGCGTAAATTCTATCTTACATGGTTAAGGGAAAATGGGTGTAATCTGGTGCAACAATGTGTATGAGTATATGGTGGAGATGGCTTTTGATCAATCTGCTTCATAATGTGTGGTCTGTTTCAGTTTCTTATTAACTTTTGATGTCCAGATTGTATGTTGCTACCGCTAGAGTTAATTTTCCTTTGTTATATGAGTAATCTTCATTGTCACATGCTACAAAAAATGTGTTAATAAGAAACAGTTAGACATTGTAGCTTAGCCTAAAGCCCTGCTAGATCTTTCTTTTACACGACCTAACTTGGGTTTATGCCGCACTCGAATTTAGGTAACTACTTATGTCGGCTTTAGTTTTAACTTTACTTTGTAATCGGGCTATGATAATATCATGATGTTTGTGTTTGATTATTGTTCCAAAATCAGAGTTGATCATAAAAGGTCGCTATTTGAAATCAATGGGACTTATGGCTATGGTAATGCTATTTGGCCAAAAAAGGGAGTGATGGAGAATGGTAAATATGATGACCATGTTGAGTCTTTGGAGCTGATGAACAAACCTTGGAGACCACTAACTCGCAAGTTAATGATCCCGGCTGCTACTCTAAGCCCATATAGGTACATCTATTTCTTTCATCTTTGTTAATTGTTCAATTCGTGACCATATTCGTAGTAGAAATGTAGAGTTCAGAAAATCATATACTAATTGCTAACTAGAAGATTTTAGTGCCATATGAAGAAATAATAAGTTTTGATACATGGTCAAATAACTACATTTGAATGAGAAGACTTTGATCAAAGGTTTAACAAACATTTTTTTAGAAATGATCAGATAATTAGATTTGGATACTCATTTATGTGCTAAAGGCTAACAAAGTGACTATCAAATGATAAAATAGAGATTTGGAGGCTTTTTCAGTTTTTAGGGTTCTTCATAAACAATTGTTATCTAAAGAGGTTCCCGTTAATTATTGTTTTTCCTTAGATTCTGACTTCTCTGTTACCTCTGATCAGATAGCGTACACCTATCCGCATTGATCTCATTTACTTCTTGAATTGTGCTACATCTTTCTCCTATTTGATTCTTGACAAAATGCCTTAATCAGTCTAGAAGTTTGCCTCCAAGGTACAATTATTGCTTGATTTATTTTTGTTACATTGTGTCCGACTCTCAGGATGTTTTTGTCTCATGATGCTAGCTTATTTAATTTTACTTTGATTGTTCTACCTTTGTAGGTTAGATTCTTGCATATTTGCATTGTTGATGGAACAGTTTAAACTTTAATGGCATTTTTTGTCACTTCGTATGTCCTACCAACGACCTTCTCTGCAGGTGTGTTCTGTAAACAAATAGTTATATTAGCAATCTTTGGTTTGGAACTTTGGATGACATTTTGGTTCTATGTTCTAGAAGGTTTTGCTATTGTGATTAAGTTTATAATGACTTTTGGATTTTGGATCATCGTTTATGTTTTCCTTTTGACTTTGCAATGTTGTAAGGTTCACATTTCACATCATTAAGTCCCTTGACTTATAATAGTCAATTGAAAGGCCCTCTAACGAATTGATCATTGTTTTTTTCTTTTACTTATACGGTTACCCGCTGCAACGCGCGGGGTGGGTCACCAACTCGTTTTAATTAAAATCTAACCAACTGCCCCTCTCATTTATCATCCTCGCCTCGATTGTCAACCGTCGAAGATCTGACTCAACCGAATATATGGATTTCAACACTAGCCTTCAATGTTGCTGGAGATCTCCAATGCCGCATCGCACCACCATCAATCTGGATTTCAACACTCGTCAGAGATCTGGCTCAACCACCACGGACTTAGAGGTGTATGGGTTGCGCATTTTGATTCAACTATATCGATATATATTCATGGTTGTGTGAGAAATTGAATTTAGATTCAACAAACAATTACAAAGCCCCATCGTCTCTCTGTATATCTCTATTCTATACGAACAAAAATGGTGGTGGGGGTGGGAGGGGGGGTAGTTGAGGACTGGCGAGGTCTGGTCGGAGATCGATGGAAGAAGGAGCGGAGAAGACAGACGATCGACTAGTGGTGGCGTCGACGACGCAATGGCGGTGGGTGGTGGTGGAGGTGTGTTAGTGGTGGTGGTTTCTGGTTATTGGTGGCAGAAACTGTGGTAAGAGGAGATTGAGAGATAATGAGGTTGCTTTTTTTTCCTTTTTAATTAGTTTGAGTTATTTAGATAAATTGTCCCACAACTTTAAAACAAGTTTTTTAGTGAACTATGCATTAATAGATTGTACATAGCATTAGTTAGATGTATCTTAATTAAAAGGACCAAAAAACCCCTGGACTTAACAAAGTTCTCGAACGAAGTTGGTGTTTTGGACTTAATTTGCAATAAACCCATATCACAAAGCACTCTATACCAGAAAGTTTTGCAATTTACCCCAAACCTCAGGGATGAAATTTGCAATTTACTCTTATACATATTTTTAAAATCCGGTTGTAATCCTATCAACTATCTATTCGGTTAGCAACACACAACTATCAATTCGGGTAGCAACATACTGTAACTCAGGTCTTCATCAACATGAGAATCCTAACATTTATAACTATTATGTATAACTGATTTCAAAATCCCTAACAATTAATTTTTTCAAGCTACTAGATAATAGCCGTTAATTTTGTTCTGTTGCTTTATAATGTGCTTATATATATATATATATATATATATATATATATATATATATATATATATATATATATATAGGGGAAAGTTATTGTACAAATGACTAATTGCATGCGAAGGAATCTCATCCGCTCATCTGCGCGTTTTTTTAATCTGACGGCTTATAATTAATTTAATGGCTTTTTTCTCGGAGAATTAAACAAAAAGGGTAGCGACGTCATTTTACCAAAAGGGCGAACCTATTAGAACCCGTATCACGTAAACATTTCAAAAACCATCACCAAAAAAACGGAATCAAACAGGCGCTGAAGTAAAATTCAAAAACCATACGATTCTATACTCTCTGAAACCCTACTACAATGGAGAAAGCAACAATTTCATCGAAAAAAGGTTAAAATACAATTAAACTTTTATAGAATGAATCTATACACAATATGATACTGAAAAACATTTTGCGTGAGATGCGATATTTGAACAGTTTGATAGTTATGCATGTCTAAAAAAGCAGGTAAAAAGGAAGAGAAAAGAACAAAGAACAGACACGACATGCCGATTATGACAGATGAGAAGATGGAGAGAGGTTGCGTTAATCGTTGAAATTGTTAAAACCTAGTTATTGTGTTATTTACTTTACATTATATGCGTTGTTTTATTTGAATATGTTGCGTTAATCGTATAAAACAATGTCTGTTGAGAATCTATACGATTGATATTTTTAGCTTGCGTGAAATGTTTTACACTATTTGCGTGGATTTTGAACCACTTGCGTGATTACTCTGAAAAACTAGCATCATGAATATAACTTGCGTAATATCAAACATATGCTTGCGTGATTAATTTTATACACTATTTGCATGGATTTTGAACCACTTGCGTGATTTCAGTACAAAAGTTGGCTGAGTTGAGGAAGAAAAGTTACACCAGAAGGTGACAATGATGATGATGACTTTCAAACATCTTTGAAAAAGAGAAAAGGAAAAGCAACAACAAAGGATGATAAAGAAGTAAAAAAGAAGCCTAAAACACAAAGGCAAACCAGATATGTAGAATACACAAACAAGAACATAACAATGAGGTGCTCTATTATAAATCTTACTAATGCAATGAAAATTTCAATGAGAATCAGAGAAAATCAATAGATGAAATTGGCTTCTCAAGTGCTTTAAATCTGATAATAAAAAAACACGCAGCTGTATTGGGCTACTGGCTGGTCAAAAACTATGACACAGTTAATCATGAACTAAATGTGGGCAGACACAAAATCAAGGTAACTGTACAAAAAGTGCAGGAGGTTTTTGGAATCCCTATGGGGAAAACAAAGGTAACAGAGAAAAACAAAACAAGAAAGCGATCAAGCAAGTCAACTAATGATTTCAAAGAACAATTCCCAAGACCAGGAGTATCATTTGCTAATGTCATTGATGTAATGAAAGACCAAACTCAAGGAAGAAGAATGTTCAAGATAAACTTCCTTGTTGTTTGGAATACAGTAATAGGCTACATCACAAAATCCACAACTGTAAACTAAAGGTTCCTGATCACTATTGAGGATATGTTTGAAATTAAAAACATGGATTGGTGCAGTTATATGATTGATATGCTGGATATGACTACAGAAGAGTGGCATGAGGATCAATTTAATGGTCCTTTGACCTTCCTCACGGCATGTTTTACTAAAAAAAAGTGTAGAATATGTTTATGAGAAAGCAATAGAAATAATGTTCACTAATGTTTTTAAACACAGGTGATGTACACACATGAATGGCAAAAAAGGCATAAGGTACTAATTCATCCACAAAAAACACCAGCAATGCTGTACATTTCAAATGGAACCTTAGAGATGATGCAGGAATATTTGTATGATAATGGCCCACTAACTGATGTGGAAGATCAAGATGATGAGGATGCTGATATCAGAAATGAAAAAGATGCAGCAACATCCCTACAAATAATGAAGACAGCTGAAGTGGTGCAAACCTCACCAGAAGTAATGAAAGCACCTGAAGTGATGGAAACATCACCTCAAGTAATAAAAGAAAGTGATGTGGTGGAAATTTCAACTCAAGATATAATTAAACACTACAAAACACCAGAGAAGAAGAATAATGAAGATGAACAACCTCTAAGTTTTCACACATTAACAAAAAAAAGTCACGCATGTATTAATTAAAATGACGCATGTATCAATTAAAAATCACGCATGTTATAATTGAAAATAACGCATGCTATGAATATAAAATTTATAGCAGGTTTCTCAGAGAGGTGACATGGAGAATGATGTTGATGATCAAATACACTATGATTTCTTAGCACACTATGAGATTGATGAAGATGCAAACATCCACTCTCCCGCATTAAAAATAAAAATGTCAGTAGGAACTTTCACCCAGAGTGTTATAGACTACATCACACCCACCCAAAAAGATACACAGACAGAAGAGAATGTAAGTTTTCATCCATATTGTAAATTGAGAAAATCACGCATGCTTTAAAAACAAATAACGCACCCTATATAAAAATCACGCATGTGTTTCCTACTAAAACACAATGGAAGCTACACCTACATTGAAAATGTGAAGAGTGGAAGCAAAAATTGCATAGTCTATCACAGAGTCTAGAAGGTACAACAGAACAAACTGATCCATAGATATTAGAAGTCAACATAGCAGAGGAAGAAAACAAGGGTGGTGATAAAGAAAATGTTGAGGTTGATACTGATGTTGAAAATGAAGAGAAAGGTAAAAATAGAAACATCTTCAAACAATAACGTAAATGTTAATTATAGTAACGCAATAAGCATTTCAAAAAATAAATAAATAACCATTTGAATGTAAAAAAACAGAAGGGCAGAAGGATGATGAAAATAATGATGCTGGAGATGTTGAACCTGAAGATGGTTGAATTCAAACTGAACAGAGAGGTAATAATGGAAATACATTCCATAATAACGCAATTTCTAACTATAATAATGCAAATGACCATTTAAATGAAAAAACATAAGGAGAGAAAGAAGATGATGAGGAAGCAAATGAACAAGTACATGTGACACATATGGAGGAGCAGATAGAAAAACTGAAACAACCCAAGGTAATAACGCATGTTAATAATCTTTCTAACAATTTGATATCTAATTTTATTTTTTTGAAAAACGCAGAAGGTAACAAAGATGTGGTAGTCAATGGTGACACAATTCAAGGGGGGGCTCAACCTCAAGCATCACAGATAGAAGGTGATTACGCAATGCATATTTATTTTTCAACTTTCATAAAAATAACCCTATTGGACTTTGATAAAAAAAAACAGATTCTACTAAAGAAACAAATGAAATTATCTCTTTGATACAAACAATACCATTCCTGCAACCACCTACTGTAGTGGAAGTAGAGAATCAAAACAAAGAAGAAGCTGCAAAGGATGCTGCAGAAGAAGAAAATATTGAAAAAACCGAGGAGACAAATTTGCTACAAAGTGAAGAGAAGCAGAAAGAAGAGAATGAGGAGAACCAAGGTAACTAAAAAAAATTTGTATTAATTATGAGATTAAATATTGAAAATAATCACGCATAAACTCAAAAAAATGAATTCAAAAAATAGAAGAGAACAGTGAAGAGGATGAGGAAGAGAAAGATAATGATAAAACTCCTGAAAGGGTGAAAATTGATGAAGAAGAAAATCAATATAGCCCAAGAACAAAGAGAATGAGAAAAAGGGCCTTTGCAGTTAGGTCCCCCTACTACAGGAAAACAGTTGAAATAACAACTAAGCTGCAAGTATTAGAAAAAATTGTTGCAGATTGGTTGTTCACACTGATCGAAGATGAACTGTAAGAACGTATCCATGTTAAATTTATCACAAATACAATAAAAAATTTTCATAACAAAATGACGATGGAGATATGTTGTGTATGAATCAAACTATGGAACAATAATGTATAAAGTTGTATTGGAAAGCTTTCATCCTGGAATCTACATACACACATGCTCTGGATGCATATATAGAGATATTAAATGATGAAGAGCAACACAGAAAGCAGGACCAACCAATGAGATTGTTTTGCCTATCCACATCGCTGGTACAAAATAATAATAATAAAAATAACGCAACTTATATAGAAGAAATCACGCAACAACATATTTTGATTGTTGATTTAAACTTTTTTTGCAACCTGATGTACTCTACATCAACGAATAGTATGATGATGATTATAGGCAAAAAATCTTTACAGACAACCTGCAAAAACACGTAGAAAGATTGGGGATGTCTTCACAACGAAACGTGGATCTATGATTTATTCCAACTCTAATGAGCGAACACTTCTATGTAATCTGTTTCGATATCAGAACTGGAGCTGTCAGCTTGTTAGATGTGACAACCCTAAAACTTTTTGCTTTCTTTCCCCAGCGACGATAGCAACGACGACAGCTGATGCTGCGAACGCTACGACACAAGAATAATTTTCGGGACGAAAATTCCAATTTCAGGGGAATGATGTGACACCCGAGAATTTCAAGGTTAACTTCCGTTAGACAAACCCGTTAGTTACGTTATAAGTATTAACCTAGTAACTAATGCATAACTAGGCCGAATACGTCCACGACCTTTGGTTGATCACCGAACCTGTCCATATGTGTTGTATGTTCATCATTGATTGTCCTTATGTGCAATGTGATTTAAATACATGACTTATTATGGTGAATAGCATGATTAATTGTAAATACTTGATTATGTGAAAATTGCCTGAATTTGGTAGTCAGCGAAACTACCGAGCGAAATTACAGATTCGCCCGGTAGCAGGCTTGACTGATCAGTGTGTCCGAGACCAGAGCCAGTTTCGCCAGTCAGCGAAACTGCCAGCGAAACTAGCCCCTGATATAAATAAACATTATAAACCCTAGTAGCCTCATTTGCTCAAACCACACAACAACACACACACACACTCTCCTGATCAGCTGAGAAGATCACCTAAGGACCAAGACCCCAACCTCCAGACCATCATCTCATCTCATCTATCGATTCTATAATCAACCGTGAGTCCCAAAAACTATGCTTTATGTGTTTTCTATGAGTTTTCTTCTTAAAGCATGCTCAAACCTTCATGATATTGCTTGATCTTCTGTATACATGCTTTAAAATGCTAGATCTGTAATAAAGTTGGTAACTTTACGTGTGAAATCCATCCATGTTAGAGATTTGTGCAAAATAGGTCATTTTAGGGTTTTGAACCTATTTTAGAGATTTGATGATCAAAATGCATGTTAAACTTGTTAAAGTTGCTTGATTTATGTTAGTAAATGCCTATGGATGCTAGATAATGAATTGCATGTATGATCAGAAGCTGTTAGGTTGATTTTTAGGCAAATCCGTATGTTTTTCGCGACCAGCGAAACTGTTGTTCTCTGGGCGAAACTAAGTAGCGAAATTGTGTATCCTTCCAGCGACACTGACCAGCGAAACTATAGTGTCGCCGGGAACCTGACCAGACCAGCTCGAGCGAAACTATCGAGCGAAATACCTGAACGAAAGTTCAAACCAGTTTCCCTGCGAAACTAGGCTAGCGAAACTGCGTCAGCAGTTTCGGGCGAAACTAGCCTAGCGAAACTGTGTTACCGGGCACTGCCTAGCGAAAGTGCTGCCCGTGCACCTAGCGAAACTGCCTAGCGAAACTATGCTAGCGAAACTAAGGCCTGACCTAAAAACCAAACTTGTGAAATTGTTTAAGTGTTATGCCATGACTTGCATGATTTTGCCATGATGAAATATGTTTGATATCTGATTCAAATGAACCCTTGTTTATGATCAACCATTGGTGTCGTGTGTCGGTATGTCGAGTCATAGTTGCAACGTGCTATGTTATGGGCCATAGTGACGTTAAGTAAAGATTAGACACGAAACTAATACTTAAGACCTAAACGTGTTCTAGGTCCTCGTTAAACAACAATATTGGATTCACTTGAAGTGTAGCTGTGCAACCAAAGGTGAGTGTCACTAACCCGCTTACCGTGAGTCCGATGGGCCACACAGAATAACTTAACGAAAACAATGCTGATAAACTCGAGAGTGCTAGGCACCTCACTGATAAACATAAGAACACGGGATGCTTGGCACCCACTTGATGAACTGAAGTGTTTTATGGGAACACTTGTGAATTCTGAATAAACGATTTCTGAAACGAAAACTGTTTTAATATGGCTAGTGTAGGTTAAAGTCTAAACCATATGATATCACATGTTTTCTAAGGATGCCTTATAACTTAAAAGTCCTCAACTTAATTGTGCCATTAATTTGTGAAAGCGAGGGGATGTTGGGTAGATCTACTGGAGTTTGACAAACTCCGCCCCGTGGCACGGGGAGTGCACGGAGGTACAATATCAGCCTATTGGCCCGTGGTCCCGAGAGGACACGGGGGAGGCAGAAAACGCGATGACTTGGTCCGCACTGTACGGGATGGCTCGGCCCCCACAAAATAAGTCAGCTTTGGTACAAACTTCCTTAGAGCATGGAACAACGGATTAGCTACCCGCGATATCGGTTGAGTCCTTTAACTTTACGGAACTAGTACATACCCGATGACGTGGTCACGGAACAAATCATTTATAAACTGAGAATTAAATACGAGCATTGCTTTTCACAAATAAACATTTCGTAAGTATATCTTGACACGAACTATGATCATGAGACTGGGCCAATGCATGACAAGCCCACTGTGAACTCACCAACCGTTAGGTTGACACTTGCGTGGTTTAAACTTTTGCAGATCGCTAAGGAGTATCCGGAGCGGGTTGGCATGGCACTCGAAGATCCTTGTTTTGATTTAAACTAAATTGGGAATTTAAAACAATGTTTATGTAAAGCACGTGGTTAGTGCTAAGACAATATTTTATTCCGCTGCGTTGTGTTTGAAACTTTGACTTATAATTTGTGTTTGAACTAACCCTGATTCGTTTAGTATTTGTAACTGTGGTTGTGGATCCTGGTCTAGTCGCGCCCCTTAACGGTATAAATTCCGTTAGTGGTATTTTGGGGGTGTGACAGATTGGTATCAGAGCCATAGGTTGCAGAGAACTGGAATCATTTTTGAAAACGATTTGGAAACTGCAACTTGAAAACCTTGGTTACAAAACAAACAAACAAATTCCCAAAGACAAAATTTTTACGTGCCAACCTGGGATACTCGCTCTGCTGTGTAAGTAAAAGCTTAGTACGTACTGATATATGTATATATATATATATAAGTATATATATAGACCGTGTCTAAGTAGTCTAACGGAAAGACCTTAGGAAATTTTCACACGAAATACGAAACGCGAACTCGAGTACGCACACTACTCTGGGGAAAGCGACAACGAAACGATGCTACACGCTACGTCCTGATTTCTACTACGACGACTACGCCGACGGTGACTTTATGGGAAGCCGACCTTCGACGATAGCATTTACGACATTCTTCGACGACGCCTCGATTTTGCACAAAAAAATTTTCTAGACTAATAGAGGGATAACGGGAACTGGATAGCATACATATTATGGGATATGTATAATATATAACTGTGACTGAACACTGGCTACTTTAACTGTTCAGTAAGATGTCTGGAAGAGGAAACGGAAGAGGCGGTATTAACATGACGCCTGCACAGCTGCAAGCGATGATTGCTGAACATGTGCAAGCCGCGGTGGCAGCCGTCCAAGCTGCATATGCCGCACAGGGTAACTATCATGCCGGTTAAGGCACAAAGCAATTATATCGTGACCTGTTTAATTTTAAAATCCGAACTATTTATGCATCAGGAAACCAACACCACTGCACGTACAAGTCTTTCATGGACTGCAAGCCGATGACATTTTCCGGCGAAGAAGGAGCTGTAGGACTCCTCCGATGGATTGAGAAGTCCGAGAAGGTCTTCTCCATGTGTAACTGCCCGGCAGAAAGCAAGGTTAAGTTTGCTACTGGTACTTTCGAAGGAGCTGCACTCTCCTGGTGGAACGCTGAAATTCAAATGGTTGGGCTAGAAGCGGCTGATAACATGCAGTGGGCAGCATTTAAGGAGCTGATCATGGAAGAATACTGTCCCCGCGACCAAGTGAAGAAGCTTGAGGGTGAATTCCTGAATTTGAAAATGTCGGGGTCTGAGGTTGAGCAATACACTGCACGATATCACGAATATGAGGTTTTGTGCCCCTCAATGGTCGACGCTGAGTTCAAACGCATTGAGCGTTACCTGGAAGGCCTCGCGCCTCAAATCAAGGGACTGGTGACTGCCAGCAACCCCGCAAACGTGCAGCAAGCCATTCGTTTGGCTCACAAGCTTACTGATCAAGAGGTCGAGAAGGGTACTCTACCTGCGAAAGCCACTGAAAAGACTGCCTTAAGTGGCAAAAGAAAAGCTGAAGATGAAGCTCCAGAGAACTCGATGAATGTTCAGAGTGTAGGTAACAGCACTGGGAGGTCTTTCAACTCCCAAGGCCAGAGCAGGAGATCAGGGAACAACAGCAGCAACTACCGCCAGGGTGGCAATGGTCAGAGCAACTACAGGGGTAACCTGCCCTTGTGCAACAGATGTGGGAAGCATCATGCTGGTGCTTGTAGGAAGAATGTGAACTGTGAAAGGTGTGGCAAGGGAGGCCACGAAGCAAAAGACTGTTGGGCGACCTTGCCCGAACAACAAAATCGCCCCAGAAGAAACAACAACTATGGGAACAATCGGGGTAATGGGAACAACAACGGCCAGAACCAGAACAACAACAATGGGGGAGCCCGTGGCTGCTTTGAGTGTGGTGCTCAAGGTCACATCAAGAGAGACTGCCCTCAGTTAAGAAGACAAGGTAATGGTAATCAGGGGAATAACGGTGGGAATGGTAACGGTGGAGGAAATGGTAATGGGAATGGCAATGGAAATGGTGGAAACGGGAATGGTGGAAATGGTAGAGGCCGAGCTTTCGTCATGGGCCAGGGTGAAGCTCGCAATGATGCCAACGTGATCAACGGTAAATTTATTTTGAACGGTTTCTTTGCTACTGTTTTATTTGATTCTGGTGCTGAGAAAAGTTTTATTTCCACTAAATTTGCTAGAATAATTAATGCTAAACCGATTGCCCTAGACGCTAAATATGTGGTAGAACTAGCAAATGGTAAACTTCATGATACTACCCAGATAGTTAAGGATTGTAAGCTAGAACTAGCAGGCCATACCCTAGGAATCGACCTTATGCCTTTCCCAATTGGTAGTTTCGACGTTATAGTAGGAATGGATTGGTTATCCGAGAATCGGGCTGAAATTTTATGTAAGGAAAAAGTGGTTCGTATTCCACTTGAAGACGGTAAAGAATTAACGGTTCAAGGTGAAAGAGGTGGAGTAGTAACTGGTATTATCTCGTTTCTCAAAGCTCAGAAATGCCTCCGTAAGGGTCACTTCGCGATTCTTGCAAACGTCACTGACACGACACATCCCGAGCGCAAAATTAATGATTACCCGATAGTTCGCGACTTCCAAGACGTATTTCCTGAAGATCTGCCTGGTTTGCCTCCATTTCGACAAGTTGAGTTTGGGATTGATTTAGCTCCAGGTGCCGCTCCGATCGCACGCGCACCTTATCGTTTGGCTGTAAGTGAACTCAACGAACTCTCCTCTCAACTGCAAGAACTACTCGACAAGGGGTTTATTCGTCCAAGTTCGTCTCCATGGGGAGCTCCGGTACTGTTTGTTAAAAAGAAGGATGGAACGTTCCGCATGTGCATTGACTACCGAGAACTTAACAAAGTTACGATCAAGAATCGGTATCCACTTCCTCGAATCGACGATCTCTTCGATCAACTGCAAGGTTCAAGCTACTTTTCAAAGATTGACCTACGGTCTGGATATCACCAACTTCGCGTTCGTGATGAGGATGTACCCAAGACAGCTTTCAGAACTCGGTATGGTCACTACGAGTTCCTGGTTATGCCGTTTGGGCTAACAAATGCACCGGCTGTGTTTATGGACCTGATGAATCGAGTGTGCAAGCCATACCTCGATAAGTTTGTGATAGTCTTCATCGACGACATTTTGATCTACTCTAAGACCAAGGAAGAACACGAGGAGCATCTGCGACTTATACTGGAATTGCTCCGCAAAGAACAGCTTTATGCTAAGTTTTCGAAATGCGACTTTTGGATCCGCGAAGTCCAGTTTCTTGGACACATTGTAAATGAGGAAGGAATTCATGTAGATCCAGCCAAAGTGGAAGCAATTAAGAACTGGTCTACCCCAAGAGCGCCAACAGAGATCCGACAATTTTTAGGGCTTGCCGGATATTATCGAAGGTTTATTAAGGGTTTCTCTCAATTGGCTCAACCCTTAACGGCTTTAACGCACAAAGGAGTGCAATACAGATGGGGTGAAAAGGAAGAGCGCGCATTCCAAACGCTCAAAGATATGCTATGTTCGGCTCCAATTCTTGCGTTACCCGATGGAGTTGACGACTTTGTGGTTTACTGCGATGCATCGATTCAAGGACTCGGTTGCGTGTTGATGCAACGAGACAAGGTAATTGCCTACGGGTCCAGGCAACTAAAGGATACTGAAAAGAATTATACAACGCATGATTTGGAAATGGGAGCCGTTGTTCATGCACTTAAGATTTGGAGACATTACCTATATGGAACAAAGTGCACGATATTCACCGATCATAAAAGTCTACAGCACATCTTCGATCAGAAAGACCTCAACATGCGACAACGACGGTGGGTCGAGTTACTGAACGATTATGATTTGGCTATTAAGTATCATCCTGGAAAAGCCAACGTTGTGGCCGATGCCCTGAGCAGAAAAGAATACGAAAAGCCTCGTCGGGTACGAGCGCTTCAACTTACAATACATTCAGGATTACCGGATCGGATCCGTGACTGCCAACGAGAAGCTTTGAAAGCAGAAAACTTCGCAGCTGAAGCACTGCGTGGTGTAGATGGCCATTCTGAAGTTAAGTCCGATGGACTCACGTATTACAATGACAGAATCTGGGTTCCAATGTTTGGAAATCTCCGTGAGCTCGTGATGGACGAGGCTCACAAGTCAAGATACTCGGTGCACCCTGGATCGGATAAAATGTATCAGGACTTGAAGAATCTTTACTGGTGGCCGAATATGAAAGCCGACATTGCTCGATATGTGGCTAAGTGTTTAACATGTTCTAGGGTCAAGATTGAATACCAAAAGCCTTCTGGTTTACTACAACAACCAAAAATCCCAGAATGGAAATGGGAGGATATCTCAATGGATTTTGTAACGGGATTACCTCATCGATCAAATCAACCGGATGCGATTTGGGTTATCATCGATCGGTTAACCAAATCTGCACATTTCATTCCAATGAAGGAAAGCGATAATATGGATAAGTTGACAAAGCTGTACATTGACCGAATTGTGAAGCTTCACGGTGTGCCTAAGACTATCATTTCTGATCGAGATCCTCGATTCACTTCCCGGTTATGGCAATCAATGCAGGAAGCATTGGGAACCCGACTAGACATGAGCACAGCTTATCACCCGCAGACTGATGGTCAGACGGAACGAACGATTCAAACATTAGAAGATATGCTCCGAGCTTGCGTTCTTGACTTTGGAAAGGATTGGGAGACCCACCTTCCACTGGTGGAGTTCTCTTACAACAATAGTTATCATTCAAGTATAGGTGCTGCGCCTTTTGAAGCACTCTACGGCAGAAAATGTAGATCGCCCGTGTGTTGGGCTGAAACAGGTGAGAAAGGGCTCACTGGACCGGAAGTTATCCATGATATGACCGAACGGATTATTCAAATCAGACAACGGCTAGCTGCAGCGCGTGATCGACAAAAGAGTTATGCCGACAAACGCCGAAAACCTCTGAAGTTCGAGGTAGGTGACAAAGTATTGTTGAAGGTATCTCCCTGGAAGGGAGTGATACGCTTCGGAAAGCGTGGAAAGTTAAATCCTCGCTACATCGGTCCGTTTGAAATTATTGGGGAAGTAGGCCCGGTGGCCTATCGATTGCAACTCCCTGCTGAACTCGATGGAGTTCACAACGTGTTTCACGTTTCCAATCTGAAGAAATGTCTGGCTGAAGACATCGAAATAATTCCCTTGGAGGAATTGGAAATTGACGAACATCTGAGATTTATTGAGCAACCAGTAGAAATCATGGGACGCGAGGAGAAAGCCCTCAAACGTAGCAAGATTCCGATCGTCAAGGTGCGATGGAACTCAAGACGTGGACCTGAATATACTTGGGAACGTGAGGATCAGATGAAGAAAAAGTATCCCCACTTGTTTGAGCAAACGTCCACAGAAACTCATGGTATGATTTAATTTTGGGGACCAAAATTCCTTAACGGGAGGAGGATGTGACAACCCTAAAACTTTTTGCTTTCTTTCCCCAGCGACGATAGCAACGACGACAGCTGATGCTGCGAACGCTACGACACAAGAATAATTTTCGGGACGAAAATTCCAATTTCAGGGGAATGATGTGACACCCGAGAATTTCAAGGTTAACTTCCGTTAGACAAACCCGTTAGTTACGTTATAAGTATTAACCTAGTAACTAATGCATAACTAGGCCGAATACGTCCACGACCTTTGGTTGATCACCGAACCTGTCCATATGTGTTGTATGTTCATCATTGATTGTCCTTATGTGCAATGTGATTTAAATACATGACTTATTATGGTGAATAGCATGATTAATTGTAAATACTTGATTATGTGAAAATTGCCTGAATTTGGTAGTCAGCGAAACTACCGAGCGAAATTACAGATTCGCCCGGTAGCAGGCTTGACTGATCAGTGTGTCCGAGACCAGAGCCAGTTTCGCCAGTCAGCGAAACTGCCAGCGAAACTAGCCCCTGATATAAATAAACATTATAAACCCTAGTAGCCTCATTTGCTCAAACCACACAACAACACACACACACACTCTCCTGATCAGCTGAGAAGATCACCTAAGGACCAAGACCCCAACCTCCAGACCATCATCTCATCTCATCTATCGATTCTATAATCAACCGTGAGTCCCAAAAACTATGCTTTATGTGTTTTCTATGAGTTTTCTTCTTAAAGCATGCTCAAACCTTCATGATATTGCTTGATCTTCTGTATACATGCTTTAAAATGCTAGATCTGTAATAAAGTTGGTAACTTTACGTGTGAAATCCATCCATGTTAGAGATTTGTGCAAAATAGGTCATTTTAGGGTTTTGAACCTATTTTAGAGATTTGATGATCAAAATGCATGTTAAACTTGTTAAAGTTGCTTGATTTATGTTAGTAAATGCCTATGGATGCTAGATAATGAATTGCATGTATGATCAGAAGCTGTTAGGTTGATTTTTAGGCAAATCCGTATGTTTTTCGCGACCAGCGAAACTGTTGTTCTCTGGGCGAAACTAAGTAGCGAAATTGTGTATCCTTCCAGCGACACTGACCAGCGAAACTATAGTGTCGCCGGGAACCTGACCAGACCAGCTCGAGCGAAACTATCGAGCGAAATACCTGAACGAAAGTTCAAACCAGTTTCCCTGCGAAACTAGGCTAGCGAAACTGCGTCAGCAGTTTCGGGCGAAACTAGCCTAGCGAAACTGTGTTACCGGGCACTGCCTAGCGAAAGTGCTGCCCGTGCACCTAGCGAAACTGCCTAGCGAAACTATGCTAGCGAAACTAAGGCCTGACCTAAAAACCAAACTTGTGAAATTGTTTAAGTGTTATGCCATGACTTGCATGATTTTGCCATGATGAAATATGTTTGATATCTGATTCAAATGAACCCTTGTTTATGATCAACCATTGGTGTCGTGTGTCGGTATGTCGAGTCATAGTTGCAACGTGCTATGTTATGGGCCATAGTGACGTTAAGTAAAGATTAGACACGAAACTAATACTTAAGACCTAAACGTGTTCTAGGTCCTCGTTAAACAACAATATTGGATTCACTTGAAGTGTAGCTGTGCAACCAAAGGTGAGTGTCACTAACCCGCTTACCGTGAGTCCGATGGGCCACACAGAATAACTTAACGAAAACAATGCTGATAAACTCGAGAGTGCTAGGCACCTCACTGATAAACATAAGAACACGGGATGCTTGGCACCCACTTGATGAACTGAAGTGTTTTATGGGAACACTTGTGAATTCTGAATAAACGATTTCTGAAACGAAAACTGTTTTAATATGGCTAGTGTAGGTTAAAGTCTAAACCATATGATATCACATGTTTTCTAAGGATGCCTTATAACTTAAAAGTCCTCAACTTAATTGTGCCATTAATTTGTGAAAGCGAGGGGATGTTGGGTAGATCTACTGGAGTTTGACAAACTCCGCCCCGTGGCACGGGGAGTGCACGGAGGTACAATATCAGCCTATTGGCCCGTGGTCCCGAGAGGACACGGGGGAGGCAGAAAACGCGATGACTTGGTCCGCACTGTACGGGATGGCTCGGCCCCCACAAAATAAGTCAGCTTTGGTACAAACTTCCTTAGAGCATGGAACAACGGATTAGCTACCCGCGATATCGGTTGAGTCCTTTAACTTTACGGAACTAGTACATACCCGATGACGTGGTCACGGAACAAATCATTTATAAACTGAGAATTAAATACGAGCATTGCTTTTCACAAATAAACATTTCGTAAGTATATCTTGACACGAACTATGATCATGAGACTGGGCCAATGCATGACAAGCCCACTGTGAACTCACCAACCGTTAGGTTGACACTTGCGTGGTTTAAACTTTTGCAGATCGCTAAGGAGTATCCGGAGCGGGTTGGCATGGCACTCGAAGATCCTTGTTTTGATTTAAACTAAATTGGGAATTTAAAACAATGTTTATGTAAAGCACGTGGTTAGTGCTAAGACAATATTTTATTCCGCTGCGTTGTGTTTGAAACTTTGACTTATAATTTGTGTTTGAACTAACCCTGATTCGTTTAGTATTTGTAACTGTGGTTGTGGATCCTGGTCTAGTCGCGCCCCTTAACGGTATAAATTCCGTTAGTGGTATTTTGGGGGTGTGACATTAGACAACATGGTGGATCGGAAAAAGTTTGAGAAAAGATACCAAGGAGTCCCCCATAAAGTGGTAATTCTTTATCACACAACATTTTCTTAAAAATAACGTATTCTTTAATTTTGTAACAAATTTTATAATTACGCACACTTTATATAATAATAATGCATTCTTTGAAAAATCACGCACCGTTCAAATAAAAAATAACGCATTGTGCCATAAATTACAGCTTAAATGTTTGAAAGGCTCTCTAAAAAGCACAAAACATCCTCATCATATGCTGTTCGACCATGAAAACATCGAAAGGGTAAAAATGAAATGGAGAACCACGAAAAACTTTGTTGATTGTGGAGTATTCGCTATAAGGCATATGGAGACTTTCTTTGGTGATGTCGAGTGGGAATGCAACTTTGCTAAGGAGTCAGATCCGAATTATGTGTAGAATAAACAGTTGATTGAACTGAGAAACAAATATGTTGCAAAAATCATTCTCTCCGACACAAATAATTTGAAAGCAGACGTCGTCATCAAGGCCAAAGCCCACAGGAAAGTCTTCGGGGAACACATGGATACACATGACCAAAAGAAATATTAAGCTTATCAACGAGAGAGTATAAAAAGCAACTGGTTGAAAAACATTTGTTTGTATGTTTAAGATTTGGTTTAAGATTTATCAAAAATTTGGTTATCTTATTTTCACGCATAATATACAGCACTATTACGCATGCTATAATTGTAAAATCCCAGTATCCCGTAAAAAAAATGAACATAAGTTCAAAAAAATAGAAATTTGACTTTCTGAATCACGCATGTTTCTTTAATTTTGACGCATGAAGAAACTAGATATAAATCAGGTTACAACAATAGCGCAACGATATCTAATTAAAAACACACGATGTGACGTTATCTACAGTCTATTTTAATTAAAAAACTTTAAATTGATAAAAATGCCCCTCTGCGTCCAGAAAGAAAACGTCACGCGTCGGCCTCTCCTTCCTTCGCACGCTTTGCACGGAAAAAACCCTTTGTATTTGAACTTTCACCTATATATATATATATATAGGGAAGGGTTTCGTGTAGACCCCTTAAATTTTGTAGACCCCGTAGACCCCTATAAAACTCAATAAAAATAAAACTCAGTGTTGTAAATTTGGTTTTTTTTATTACGATAAGCTTTTAAGAACCAAAAAAATAAATAAATTAATTAAAAAAAATAAAAGACATCAAAAATCGAACATTTTAAGACAATGAGTTTTAAAATAATGAGTTTTAAACGCAACACTGAGTTTTATTGAGTTTATTGAGTTTTAAACTCATTGATTTTTAAAACTCATTGTCTTAAAATGTTCAATTTTTAATGTTTTTCGTTTTTCTTTTTTTTTAATTGTCTTTTTTTGTTCTTAAAAGCTTATTGCAAATAAAAAAAACTAAATTAACAAAACTGAGTTTTATTTTTAGTGAGTTTTATTGAGTTTTATAAGGGGTCTACGGGGTCTACAAAAAATAAGGGGTCTACACGGATCTTTTACCTATATATATATATATATATATATATATATATATATATATATATATATATATATATATATATAGAGTGCGGTTCCTGTGCGGCAATGTGTTTTCCCTAAGTCCGGTGCGGCAGGGGGTAGATAAGTAAATATCCAGATTCCTCCCCCATTTGTATGTTTAGTAATTATTTCATTTCCCCCACAAATTTTAAACGGCCATAAGTTTTTTATACGACATTATTTTCAAAAACGAATTTCACCATAATTCTAGTCGTGATTTTATCTTTAATTTGAGACTAGGTTTGCTCGATTTGAAGAAACTTTTTTTTTTGACGTTTTTCCGGGTTTTTTCCAGGTTTTTTTTTTTTTTTTTTTTTTTTGAGTAGTACTAGGTGCGATTTAGGCCCCTAAAAATTTTCAGATTTTAATTCGAAGCGTAGATATCTTTTTTTTAATTTTTTTTAAAAACATTGACAGTGTACACCAGCATAGACCAGCACAACAGCACAAATCCACCAGCACAGCCAGCACAGACCAGCACAAGAGCACAATTCCACCAGCACAGCCAGCACAGACCAGCATGACCAGCACAGCACTGACCCAGCACTGACCAGCATAGACCAGCACAGTGTGCAAAAAAAGAACTAAAAAATTAAAAAAAAATGCCTACACTTCGAATTAAGGTCTGAAAATTTGCAGGGTCATAAATCGCTACTAGGAGATTCAAAAAAAAAAAAAAAAAAAAAAAACGTTCTAAAAAACGTCGTAAAAAACGTGAATTTTTTTTTTCTCCAAATCGAACAAACCTAGTCTCAAATTAAAGATAAAATCACGACTAGAATTATGGTGAAATTCGTTTTCGAAAATAATGTCGTATGAAAAAGTTATGGTCGTTTAAAAATTGGGGGGAACTTGAATAAATATGTTTTTCCACATTTACCCTTCCAGCTTTAAGATTCCCTCCACTCCTTCTCTCTCATCTCCTTCAATCTTATCCATCCATCCACTTGATCTAAAGGCCTAGAATGTGCCGCACTGGACTTAGGGAAAACCAAGTGTCGCATTTGATCCGAACTCTATATATATATATATATATATAAATACCATAGTGATACGTTTCTCTACTCTATTTGTACTACTTAAAAACGATCTTACTTTTTACAACTTTTTTTACAATACTTGAAAGCGTTCTTAGTTTTTCACAACCAAGTTACTTGTCTTTTACTTGAACACTATCTATTTTAAGAACTTAATACATATTTTCAGAATCTGATTTTAATCTTATCAGCTATCTATTCGGTTAGCTACACACTGTAACCTACAACTTCAGATTCGAAATCCTAACATGTATAACTATTATATACGTATAATTGAATTTTAAAATCTAACAGTTATTTTGTTCACACTACTAGATAATAGCCGTTATTTTTTTTTCGCATTATAATCTGCTTACTTTTTGCAACTTAATTTAATTATCATTCTTTAAAACGTTTTTATTTTTCATAACCGAATTATTTTTCGATCTACTACTTGCAACCTAGCTATTTTATAGAATTTATACATATTTTGAAAATCCGATGGCAAACCTATCAACTATCTATCTAGTTAGCTACACACTGTAACTTACGTCTTCAACAACATGATAATACTAACCTTTCAAAATTATTACATATAACTGGTTTTAAATCTCTAACTACTATGTGGTTCATGCCACTTTATTCTGTTGCTTTACAATATGCTTATATTTTTAAATGTCATAATCATACGTTACTCTATCTATTCCAACTACTTGAAAATGATCTTACTTTTTACAACATAACTTTTTTTTTACCATACCTGAAAACGTGCTTGTCATAATAGGATTACTTTTCTTCTACTGTAACACTAGCTATTTCAAGAACTTTATATATATTTCGAGAATCCGATTGTAATCCTATCAACTATCTATTCGGTTAGCAACACACTGTAACCTATGTCTTCAACAACATGAGAATCCTAATAATTATAACTGTTACATATAACTGATTTTAAAATCCTTAATAATAATTTTTTTTCAAGCTACTAGATAATAGCCACTAATTTTTTTTCGGTCAGTTTACAATGTGCTAATATATTTAAATACCATAGCGATTTGTTACTCTACTCTATTTGTACTACATAAAAACGATCTTACTTTTTACAAAAACTTTTTTTTACCATACTTGAAAACGTTTTTAGTTTTTCACAACCAAATTACTTGTCTTTTACTTGAACGCTAGCTATTTAAAGAATTTTTTAAATATTCTGAGAATTCGATTTTAATCTTATCAACTTTCTATCTGGTTAGCTACACAATGTAACCTACGACTTCAACTTCGAAATCCTAACATGTATAACTGTTACTTATAAATGATTTTTTTTTTAAATCTAACAGTTATTTTGTTCACACTACTAGATAATAGTCGTTAATTTTTTCTGTCGCTTTACAATATGCTTACTTTTTGCAACTTAATTTAATTACCATTCTCTAAAACATTTTTAGTTTTTTATAACTGGACTACTATTCGATCTACTAGATAATAGTCGCTAAACTTTTTCTACCGCTTTACAATGTGCTTACTTTTTGCAACTTAATTTAATTACCATTCTCTAAAACATTTTTTAGTTTTTTATAACTGGATTACTATTCGATCTTCTACTTGCACACTAGCTATTTTATAGAATTTATACATAGTTTGATGATCCGATGGTGATCCTATCAACTATCTATTCAGTTAGCTACACACTGTAACTTACGTCTTCAACAAATCCTAATATTTATATTTGTTAGATGAGTAAATTACGGATTTCGTCCTTGTGGTTTGCACGAATTTCACATATAGTCCTTAGTTTTTATTTATTACGGATATGGACCGAACCTTTTGACAAACCGTTACGGATTTCGTCCTTGTGGTTTGCACGAATTTCACATATAGTTCTTAGTTTTCATTTATTACGGATATGGTCCGAACCTTTTGACAAACCGTTACGGATTTGGTCATTTTGTTGGATGGCTGTTAACTTTTTCTGTTAAATAGTTGTTAAATGACATTTATACCCTTCTTTCAAAAATAATAAAATATTAAAAAAGAAAAAGATTAAGTACGACAAATAGGCCATCACTTGAAATTTGAAACCCACATTTCCTTCTTTTCACCCGTCGTGTTTCTCCGACGACCACCGCGGTAGGTAGGGTTTCTCCGATGACCGATTGTTGAACCATCGGAATCCGTAACGAAGATAGTCTATGAGGTAGGTGTGATTTCCGGAATGAATACTATCTTCGTCATCATCGCCGCCAAAGTTCAACAATACCACCGGTGAAATTCAGAGCCTCCATCGGAGTGATCTCAGGCCCTGACTGAAATTAAACCCACCGTCTCCGGTGATAAGCTATGCATTCTAAATTCTGCTTTGCTCCGTGAAATTGAACCCACCAACATAGACCAAATACTCCTCCGTGGGCCAATTATCGGAGCTTAGTTCAACTAAAATAGTACATTTTAGCCATGGATGTAAATGAATATGGTTCCTAATTAAGAAAATATATTTCTCAAATCAGCGGATAAACTAACAACTCCCCCACCACCATTTTTAAGAAAATATGATAGTCTAACTTACAAAAAGTCAAAATTGAACACAAATAATCAGTAAACTATCGCCAGCCGCTTGGAAATCACAATCAAGAGACCACCGCCACGACTTTTATTGGATCAATTCACCAGAAGTTTGTACCGAAAGTTGTACTTCGTGACTTTTATTTGGGGTTATAAACGCCCTGTATACTCTGACGGTGTACTACTTGCCTGTCACACCCCCAAATTAACCACTAACGGAGTTTATACCGTCAAAGGGTGCGACCAGACCAGGACCACAACCATTAGTTACAAATACTAAACGAATCAGAGTAAAGTCCAAATATTAATAAAAACAGTTTAACAGTACGCAGCGGAAAACATTATCTTTAGCACTAACCACGTGCTTTACATAAACATTGTTTAAAATTCCCAAGTTTAGTTTAAATAAAATAAACATCTTCTTGTGTCATGTCAACCTGCTCCGGATACTCTTCAGCGATCTGCAAAAGTTTAAACCACGCAAGTGTCAACCTAACGGTTGGTGAGTTCACAGTGGGCTTGTCATGCAGTGGCCCGGTCTCATAAATCATAATCGTGTAAACGTATTCTTACGTACAATTTATTTGTGAAAAGCAATGCTTGTGATAATCAAAATCATATTATGGTGGTTTAGTAAAAGTATTGTCCGTAACCTACGTTATCGGGTATGTACTAGTCTTGTATAGTTAAAGTGCTCAACCGATATCGCGGGTAGCTAATCCGTTGTTCCATGCACTAAGGAAGTTTGTACCAAAGCTGACCATAAATTATTGTAGTGGCCGTGCCATCAGTTCTGCGGACCTACGTCATCGCGGTTTTGCCTCCCCCGTGTCCTCTCGGGATCACGGTCAGATAGGCTGATATGTACCTCCGTGCACTCCCCGTGCCACGGGGCGGAGTTTGTCAAACTCCAGTAGATCTACCCAACATCCCCTCGCTTTACAATTAATGGTACAATTTAGTTGAGGACTTATAAGTTTTCAAGGCATCCTTAGAAATCATGTGATATCATGTGGTTTAGACTTTAACCTACGCTAGCCATATTAAAACGGTTTTCCGGATTCTCATGAATCTCAAAAGTGTTTTCAGTTTCGTTTCAGAAATGGTTGTTTAAGTATTTTACAAGTGCTTCCCATAAAGCACTTCAAGTTCATCAAGTGGGTGCCGAGCACTCCGAGTTTTCAAGTTCATCGGGGAGGTGCATAGCACTCTCGAGTTGTCAGCATTGTTTTTATTTAGTTACTCGGTGTGACCCAAACGGGTTCACGGTAATCGGGTTAGTGACACTCACCTTTGGTTGCACTGCTACACTTGCTATATAATCCAAGTTTGCTTAACGAAGACCTATGAACACGTTTAGGTCTTAAGTATTAGTTTTGTGTCTAATCTTTACTTAACGTCACTATGGCCCATAACATAGCACGTTGGAACTATGACTCGACATACAGACACACGACACCGATGGTTGATCATAAGGGTTCACATATTACAGAATCATAGCATGTTTCATCATAGCATAATCATGTAAGTCATGACATAACATTCAAGCAAATTGCACAAGTTTGGGTTTGGTCACAGTTTCGCTAGGCTAGTTTCGCCCGAAACTGCTGACGCAGTTTCGCTAGCCTAGTTTCGCGGGAAACTGGTTTGAACTTTCGTTCAGGTTGGTTCGCTCGATAGTTTCGTTCGAGCAGGTCTGGTCAGTTTCGCGGGCGACACTATAGTTTCGCCAGCACAGTTTCGCTGGAGGGAGATCTATACAGTTTCGCTGTATAGTTTCACCCAAAGAACATGTCAGTTTCGCTGGTCGCGAAAAACTTACGGATCAGCCTAAAAATCACTCTAACAGCTTCCATATTTCACATAACTCATTATCTAGCATGCATAGACATTTACCAACATCAAACAAGCAGTTTTAACACCTTATTCATGCATTTTCATCATCAAATCACCAAAATACATTTAAAACCCTAAAATGACCTAAATAGCATAAATCTTCATTATGGGTGGATTTCATACGTAAAGTTGCAAACTTTATAACCGATCTAACATCCCTAAGCAACATACTAGCAGATCAAGCAGTTTTATGAAAGTTTAAGCATGCTTTTTAAGAAAACTCAAAGAAAAGGCATAAAGAGAGGTTTTGGGACTCACGATTCGATCAAGGAATCGAATAGATGTTGTCTTGAGGCTGAGATCTTGATGTTTTGTTGTGTTTCTCGACTGACCAGAATTCCAGAAGTGTGTGTGTGTTTTGGAGAGTATGTTGCAACAAATGAGGCAACTAGGGTTTTATGGGTTTTATATCAGAAGCTAGTTTCGCTGGCCAGGCGAAACTGGCTCTGGTCACGTGTTAATCGATTGGCTTAGCTGGCTACCGGGCGACACTACAATTTCGCCCAGTAGTTTCGCTGGAAGCCAAAAAGGCAAATTTTACACTAAGTCATGCGTTTAAATCACATTGCACATAATAACAATAAATAAACAAACACATAACACATATGGACGGGTTCGGTGATCAACCAAAGGTCGTGGGCGTATTCGGCCTAGTTATGCATTAGTTACTAAGTTAACACTTATAACGTAACTAACGGGATTGTCTAACGGAAGTAAACCTTGAAATTCTCGGATGTCACATCATCCCCTTGTAATTGGAATTTTTGTCCCGAAAATTATTCTTGTGTCGTAGCATTCGTAGCATCGGCTGTCGTCGCTGGGGAAAGAAAGCAAAAGTTTTAGGGTCGCCACATCCTCCTCCTGTTAAAGGAATTTTGGTCCCCAAAATTAAATCATACCTTGAGTTTCCGTGGACGTTTGCTCGAACAGGTGAGGATACTTTTTCTTCATCTGATCCTCTCGTTCCCAAGTATATTCAGGTCCACGCCTTGAGTTCCATCGAACCTTGACGATCGGAATCTTGCTACGTTTGAGGGCTTTCTCCTCGCGTCCCATGATTTCTACCGGTTGCCCAATGAATCTCAAATGTTCATCAATTTGCAATTCCTCCAAAGGAATTATTTCGATGTCTTCAGCCAGACATTTCTTTAGGTTCGAAACGTGAAACACGTTGTGAACTCCATCGAGTTCTGCAGGGAGTTGCAATCGGTAGGCCACCGGTCCTACTTCACCAATGATTTCAAATGGACCGATATAACGAGGATTCAGCTTCCCACGCTTTCCGAAGCGTATCACACCTTTCCAGGGAGATACCTTCAATAGCACTTTGTCGCCTACCTCGAACTTCAAAGGTTTACGGCGTTTGTCAGCATAGCTCTTTTGTCTATCTCGTGCTGCAGCTATCCGCTTTCTGATTTGAATAATGCGTTCAGTTGTATCATGAATGATTTCCGGTCCAGTGAGTCCCTTCTCACCCGTTTCGGCCCAACACACGGGCGATCTACATTTTCTGCCATAAAGAGCTTCAAAAGGTGCAGCACCGATACTTGAATGATAACTGTTGTTGTAGGAGAACTCCACCAACGGAAGATGAGCCTCCCAGTCTTTACCAAAGTCGAGAACGCAAGCTCGGAGCATGTCTTCTAGAGTCTGAATTGTTCGTTCCGTCTGACCGTCGGTCTGCGGGTGATAAGCTGTACTCATATCCAGTTTGGTTCCCAATGCTTCTTGCATAGATTGCCATAATCGGGAAGTAAATCGAGGATCTCTATCGGAGATAATAGTCTTAGGCACTCCATGACGTGCCACAATCCGATCAATATACAGCTTCGTTAACTTATCCATATTATCAGTTTCTTTCATTGGAATGAAGTGTGCATATTTGGTTAATCGATCAATGATAACCCAAATCGCATCCGGTCGATTCGATCGATGTGGTAGTCCCGTTACAAAATCCATGGAGATATCCTCCCATTTCCATTCTGGGATCTTTGGTTGTTGCAATAGCCCAGAAGGCTTTTGGTACTCAATCTTAACCCTTGAGCATGTTAAACATTTAGCCACATATCGAGCAATGTCGGCTTTCATATTCGGCCACCAATACAAACCCTTCAAATCTTGGTACATTTTATCTGATCCAGGGTGCACCGAAGATCTTGATTTGTGAGCCTCGTCCATCACGAGCTCACGGAGATTTCCCAGTAAAGGAACCCAAATTCTGTCATTGTAATATCTGAGTCCGTCAGACTTAATTTCGGAGTTTCCATCTACCCCTCGCAGTGCTTCAGCTGCGAAGTTTTCTTCCTTTAGAGCTTCTTGTTGGGCATCGCGGATCCGATCCGGCAATCCCGTGTGAATGGTAAGTTGCAGCGCTCGTACTCGTCGAGGCTTTTCATACTCCTTTCGACTTAATGCATCAGCCACAACATTGGCTTTTCCCGGGTGATACTTGATTGCTAAGTCATAATCATTCAGTAACTCGACCCACCGTCGTTGTCGCATGTTGAGATCCTTCTGTTCAAAGATGTGCTGTAGGCTTTTGTGATCGGTAAATATTGTGCACTTTGTTCCGTAGAGGTAATGTCTCCAAATCTTGAGTGCATGAATGACGGCTCCCAATTCCAAATCATGCGTTGTATAATTCTTTTCAGTGTCCTTCAGTTGCCTGGACCCATAGGCAATCACCTTGTCTCATTGCATCAACACACAACCGAGTCCTTGAATGGATGCATCACAATAAACTACAAAGTCGTCAACCCCATCGGGTAACGCGAGAATTGGAGCTGAGCATAGCATGTCCTTAAGAGTTTGAAACGCGCGTTCTTCTTTTTCACCCCATCTATATTGCACTCCTTTGTGCGTTAAAGCCGTTAAGGGTTGAGCCAATTGCGAGAAACCCTTAATAAATCTTCGGTAATATCCGGCAAGTCCCAAAAATTGTCGGATTTCGGTCGGCGCTCTAGGAGTAGACCAATTCTTGATAGCTTCCACTTTAGCTGGGTCGACATGAATTCCATTCTGATCAACAATGTGTCCAAGAAACTGGATTTCGCGAATCCAAAAATCGCACTTTGAAAACTTAGCGTAAAGCTGTTCCTTGCGGAGCAATTCCAAGATAAGTCGTAGGTGCTCCTCGTGTTCCTCCTTTGTCTTGGAGTAGATCAAAATATCATCAATGAAAACGATTACAAATTTATCGAGGTACGGCTTGCACACTCGATTCATCAGATCCATAAATACAGCAGGCGCATTTTGTTAGTCCAAACGGCATAACCAAAAACTCGTAGTGACCATATCGAGTCCTAAAAGCAGTCTTGGGTACATCCTCATCACGAACACGGAGTTGGTGATATCCAGACCGTAGATCAATCTTTGAGAAGTAGCTCGAACCTTGCAGTTGGTCGAAGAGATCGTCGATTCGAGGAAGTGGATACCGATTCTTGATCGTAACCTTGTTAAGCTCTCGGTAATCAATACACATACGGAACGTTCCATCTTTCTTCTTAACAAACAATACCGGTGCTCCCCATGGAGATGAACTCGGACGAATAAACCCTTTGTCAAGTAACTCTTGAAGTTGTGAAGAGAGTTCATTGAGTTCGCTTACCGCCAAACGGTAAGGTGCGCGTGCAATCGGAGACGCTCCAGGAACTAAGTCGATTCCAAACTCTACTTGTCGAAACGGAGGCAAACCAGGCAGATCTTCAGGAAATACATCTTGGAAGTCGCGGACTATCGGGTAGTCGTCGATTCCGCGCTCGGGAAGTGTTGAATCGGTGACGTTTGCAAGAATCGCGAAGTGACCTTTACGAAGGCACTTTTGAGCTTTGAGAAACGAAATTATACCGGTGACTGTTCCACCTTTCTCACCTTGAACTGTTAGCACTTCACCGTCCTTGAGTGGAATACGAACCACTTTTTCTTGACATAAAATTTATGCGCGGTTTTCAGATAACCAATCCATTCCTATTATAACATCAAAACTACCAATCGGGAAGGGCATAAGGTCGATTCCTAACGTATGGCCAGCTAGTTCTAACTTACAGTCCTTAACTATCTGAGTCGTATCGTGAAGTTTACCATTTGCTAGCTCTACCACATACTTAGCGTCTAGGGCAATAGGTTTAGCATTAATCAACTTAGCAAACTTAGTGGAAATAAAACTTCTTTCAGCACCAGAATCAAACAATACAGTAGCAAAGAAACCATTAAGGATGAATTTACCATTAATCACGTTTGTCACACCCCCAAATAACCGCCAACGGAGTTTATACCGTTAAGGGGTGCACACAGACTAGGACCACAACCATTAGTTACAAATACTAAACGAATCAGAATAAAGTCCAACGTTCATAAATAAAAACAGTTTCAAAAGATACGCAGCGGAAAAATATTTTCCTTAGCACTAACCACGTGCTTTACATAAACAAATCATTGTATATAAATTCCCAAGTTAAGATTTAATAAATTTAAGTCTTCACGTGCCATGCCAACCTTCAGCGGATACTCTTCAACGATCTGCAAAAGTGAAAACCACACAAGTGTCAACCTAACGGTTGGTGAGTTCACGGTGGGCATGTCATGCATTGGCCCGGTCTCAATAATCGTATGTATCATCATATATAAGTAGTATGGTTTTTGCAAAACTTTGCCAAGAGTTTGATTACTGAATATGCACTAGTTAAGTGAAAGTTAAAGCAGTCAACCGATATCGCGGGTAGCTAATCCGGTTTCCATGCACTAAGGAAGTCGTACTAGGGCTGAAAGCTGACGTAACAGTGTGCGGCATTTGCCGTTGGTTTGTGCCTCCAGTTGTGTCCCATTTGGGATGCCCACAACTAAGAACAGGCTGATATTGTACTCCGTTCGGCCCCCGGCCGGTTGGTTACACATTTGTGTACCGCGGAGCAGGGTTTGTCAAACCCTCAGTAGATCTACCCAACATCCCCTCGCTTTCCAGATCATCAGTACTAAGTTGAGGTCTTTAAGTTTTTAAGCATCCTTAGAAATCATGTGATATCATTTGGTTTAGACTTTAACCTACACTAGTCATATTAAGATGTTTATTCCGGATTTCATCGGAAATCCCAAAAAGAGTTTAAGTGTCATAATAGTTGGTTCCGGATTTCATTTGAAACCCCAAGGATGGACAGTTGCAAGTGTTCCCCATAAAACACTCCAACTTCCATAACAGGTATCCCATTAGGCAATACCTCCAATTGTCAGCGTTGTTTTCCGTTTAGTATGTTCGTTATGACCCAAACGGGCTCACAAGTAAAGGATTTGTGAAACTCACCTTTGGTTGCTCAGCTACACTTGTTAATCCGATTTATGTTTGCTAACGAAGACCTAGTAATCACATTAAGGTCTTAGGTGTTAGGTTGTGTCTAAACTTTAACTTAACGTCACTATGGCCCATAACATAGCACGTTGGAACTATGACACGACATAACGACACGCGGCACCAATGGTTGATCATAAACAAGGGTTCACATATTACAGAAATCATAACATGTTTCATCATAGCATAATCATATAAGTCATGGCATAGCATATAACACTTAGCATGGTGCCACACTTAGCAAATTCTATACAAACAGGCAGCAGTTTCGCTAGGCACATAGCAGTTTCGCTAAGCTAGTTTCGCCCGGAACTAGTGAGGCTCGGACTAGCACAGTTTCGCTAACTAGTTTCTCCGAAACTGATGGCTCAGTTTCGCTAGTTAGTTTCGCTGGAAACCGGCATAGTGTCGCTAGCTAGTTTCTCTCGAAACTGGCATAGTTTCGCTAGCTAGTTTCTCTCGAAACTGATTTGAACTTTCGTTCAGGGACATTGGTCAAGGTCTAGTTTCGCAAGCAATTTCGCAAGTAAATCATGCACAAAAATTCACGGCGACACTACTAGTTTCGCTAGTAGTTTCGCCGCATACGATTTCAAATAGTTTACACAGTTTCGCTGGTTGAAGATTGCCTTAGTTTCGCTAGATGATCATGCAGTTTCGCTAGTCGCGAAAAAAGGGGTTTTCCAGCCTAAAAATCAATCTGTTGGCCTCTGTAATGCACATACGTTAAAACTAGGCATAGATAATCATTCCTAGGCATAAAACAAACATTTTTATCGGCTCATAACATACATATCATCATCAAATCTCAGTTTTGGCAAAAATCACATAAATGACCTAATTTACCTAGATCTATAGCATGGATGATTATGGGACGTAAAGTTGATGACTTTCTGATAGATCTAACATGTACAACATCTCAGATTCAATTTCAAGCGTTAACATGAAGATTCTAGCATGCTTTTTAATAAAAACCTAAAGCAAACATAAGAACTCAAGGTTTGGGACTCACGGGATGATTTAGATGATGATGGATGATGATTCAGGGACTGGAAATCGATTCTTTGGTGACCTCTTTGTCTTGGCCGAAATCAGAGAGGAGAGTGTGTGTGTGTTTGTTGGGTGGTTTGAGCAAATGAGGCTATTAGGGTTTATTAAGATTATTTATATCAGAGGCTAGTTTCGCTGGCAGTTTCGCTGGCCAGGCGAAACTAGCTCTGGTCACATGTTGATCGAGTAGTTCAGCTGGCTACCGGGCGACACTACAGTTTCGCCCGGTAGTTTCGCTGGCGACCAAAAAGACAAGTTTTCCACATAATCAAGTATTTACAATTTGTCATGCAATTCACAATACTAAGTCATGTATTTAAAATCACATTGCACATAAGGACAATAAATAAGCACATAACACATATGGGCGGGTTCGGTGATCAACCAAAGGTCATGGACGTATTCGGCCTAGTTATGCATTAGTTACTTAAGTTAACACTTATGACGTAACTAACGGAGATTGTCTAACGGAAGTTAACCTTGGAATTCCCGGATGTCACAACGTTGGCATCATTGCGAGCTTCACCTTGACCCATGACAAAAGCTCTTCCCCTGCCATTTCCACCATTCCCGTTGCCATTCCCGTTACCATTTCCTCCGCCATTACCGTTCCCACCGTTGTTTCCTTGGTTACCGTTTCCCTGTCTTCTCAGCTGTGGGCAGTCCCTCTTAATGTGGCCTTGAGCACCACATTCAAAACAGCCACGGGCTCCACCATTATTGTTCTGATTGTTTCCTTGCCCGTTGCGGTTGTTCCCGTAGGTGTTGTTGCCATGATTGTTGTTGTTGTTGTGCCTTAGGCGGTTTTGTTGCTCAGGAAGGATTGTCCAACAGTCCTTCGCCTCATGGCTTTTCTTGCCACACCTTTCACAGTTCAAATTCTTTCTACAAACACCAGCATGATGTTTCCCACACTTGTTGCACAGAGGCAGGTTACCTTTGTAGTTGCTTTGCCCATTGCCGCCCTGGCGGTAGTTACCACTGTTGTTCCTAGACCTTTTGCTTTGACCTTGGGAGTTATAGGACCTCCCAGTGCTGTTTCCAACACTCTGATTGTTCATGGAGTTTTCGGGAGCTTCATCATCAGCTTTTCTCTTGCCACTTAAGGCAGTCTTCTCAGTGGCCTTTGCAGGAAGTGTACCCTTCTCAACCTCCTGATCAGTAAGCTTGTGAGCCAAACGGATGGCTTGCTGCACGGTTGCGGGGTTGCTGGCAGTCACTAATCCTTTGATTTGAGGCGCGAGGCCTTCCAGATAACGCTCAATGCGTTTGAACTCAGCATCAACCATTGTGGGGCACAGGACCGCGTACTCATGGTAACGCGCAGTATATTGCTCAACTTCAGACCCAACCATCTTCAGATTCAAGAATTCACCCTCTAACTTCTTCACTTGGTCACGGGGACAGTACTCATCCATAATCAGTTCCTTAAATGCTTCCCATTGCATGTTATTAGCCGCATCAATCCCAATCATCTGGATCTCGGCGTTCCACCAGGAGAGAGCAGCTCCCTCAAAGGTACCAGTAGCAAACTTCACCTTGCTTTCAGCCGGGCAATTACACATGGAGAAAACCTTTTCAGATTTCTCGATCCACCTGAGGAGTCCTACCGCTCCTTCTTCGCCGGAAAACGTTATCGGCTTGCAGTCCATGAAGGACTTAAACGTGCAGTGGTGGTTTCCTGATGCAATAGCAGTTCGGGTTTCAAATTTAAACATGTCAAAATATAATTCGTTTTGTGCCTTAACCGGCATAATAATTACCCTGAGCGGCGTATGCAGCTTGGACGGCTGCCACCGCGGCTTGCACGTGTTCGTTAATCATCGCTTGCAGCTGTGCAGGTGTCATGTTAATGTTGTTCCTTCCGTGTCCTCTTCCAGACATCTTGCTGAACAGTTAAAGTAGCCAGTGTTCAGTCACAATTATACTTTATACATATCCCATAATATGTATAATAACAATTTCCCGTTATCCCACTATTAGTCCAGAAAAATTTTGTGCAAAATGGAGGCGTCGTCGAAGAACGTCGTAAATCGTGAGTACTATCGTCGAAAGTCGGCTTTCCCATAAAAGTCACCGTCGGCGTAGTCATCGTAGCAGAAATCAGGACGTAGCGTATAGCATCGTTTCGTTGTCGCTTTCCCCCGGCATGGTGCGCGCATTAGCGTTCGCGTTTCGTATTCGTGTGTGAAAATTTTCCCTAAGGTTTTCCGTTAGACTTCCTAGACACGGTCTATATATATATATTTATATATATATATTTATATATATATATGTACGTATTAAGCCTTTACTTACACAGCAGAGCGAGTATCCCAGGTTGGCACGTAAAAATTTTGTTTTGGGAATTTGTTTGTTCGTTTGTAACTAAGGTTTCAAGTTGCAGTTTCCAAATCGTTTTCATAAATGATTCCAGTTCTCTGCAACTTATGGCTCTGATACCAATCTGTCACACCCCCAAATTAACCACTAACGGAGTTTATACCGTCAAGGGGTGCGACCAGACCAGGACCACAACCATTAGTTACAAATACTAAACGAATCAGAGTAAAGTCCAAATATTAATAAAAACAGTTTAACAGTACGCAGCGGAAAACATTATCTTTAGCACTAACCACGTGCTTTACATAAACATTGTTTAAAATTCCCAAGTTTAGTTTAAATAAAATAAACATCTTCTTGTGCCATGTCAACCTGCTCCGGATACTCTTCAGCGATCTGCAAAAGTTTAAACCACGCAAGTGTCAACCTAACGGTTGGTGAGTTCACAGTGGGCTTGTCATGCAGTGGCCCGGTCTCATAAATCATAATCGTGTAAACGTATTCTTACGTACAATTTATTTGTGAAAAGCAATGCTTGTGATAATCAAAATCATATTATGGTGGTTTAGTAAAAGTATTGTCCGTAACCTACGTTATCGGGTATGTACTAGTCTTGTATAGTTAAAGTGCTCAACCGATATCGCGGGTAGCTAATCCGTTGTTCCATGCACTAAGGAAGTTTGTACCAAAGCTGACCATAAATTATTGTAGTGGCCGTGCCATCAGTTCTGCGGACCTACGTCATCGCGGTTTTGCCTCCCCCGTGTCCTCTCGGGATCACGGTCAGATAGGCTGATATAGTACCTCCGTGCACTCCCCGTGCCACGGGGCGGAGTTTGTCAAACTCCAGTAGATCTACCCAACATCCCCTCGCTTTACAATTAATGGTACAATTTAGTTGAGGACTTTTAAGTTTTCAAGGCATCCTTAGAAATCATGTGATATCATGTGGTTTAAACTTTAACCTACGCTAGCCATATTAAAACGGTTTTCCGGATTCTCATGAATCTCAAAAGTGTTTTCAGTTTCGTTTCAGAAATGGTTGTTTAAGTATTTTACAAGTGCTTTCCATAAAGCACTTCAAGTTCATCAAGTGGGTGCCGAGCACTCCGAGTTTTCAAGTTCATCGGGGAGGTGCATAGCACTCTCGAGTTGTCAGCATTGTTTTTATTTAGTTACTCGGTGTGACCCAAACTGGTTCACGGTAATCGGGTTAGTGACACTCACCTTTGGTTGCACTGCTACACTTGCTATATAATCCAAGTTTGCTTAACGAAGACCTATGAACACGTTTAGGTCTTAAGTATTAGTTTTGTGTCTAATCTTTACTTAACGTCACTATGGCCCATAACATAGCACGTTGGAACTATGACTCGACATACAGACACACGACACCGATGGTTGATCATAAGGGTTCACATATTACAGAATCATAGCATGTTTCATCATAGCATAATCATGTAAGTCATGGCATAACATTCAAGCAAATTGCACAAGTTTGGGTTTGGTCACAGTTTCGCTAGCATAGATTCGCTAGGCAGTTTCGCTGTGTGCACGGGTAGCACTTTCGCTAGGCAGTACCCGATGACACAGTTTCGCTAGGCTAGTTTCGCCCGAAACTGCTGACGCAGTTTCGCTAGCCTAGTTTCGCGGGAAACTGGTTTGAACTTTCGTTCAGGTTGGTTCGCTCGATAGTTTCGTTCGAGCAGGTCTGGTCAGTTTCGCGGGCGACACTATAGTTTCGCCAGCACAGTTTCGCTGGAGGGAGATCTATACAGTTTCGTTGTATAGTTTCGCCCAAAGAACATGTCAGTTTCGCTGGTCGCGAAAAACTTACGGATCAGCCTAAAAATCACTCTAACAGCTTCCATATTTCACATAACTCATTATCTAGCATGCATAGACATTTACCAACATCAAACAAGCAGTTTTAACACCTTATTCATGCATTTTCATCATCAAATCACCAAAATACATTTAAAACCCTAAAATGACCTAAATAGCATAAATCTTCATTATGGGTGGATTTCATACGTAAAGTTGCAAACTTTATAACAGATCTAACATCCCTAAGCAACATACTAGCAGATCAAGCAGTTTTATGAAAGTTTAAGCATGCTTTTTAAGAAAACTCAAAGAAAAGGCATAAAGAGAGGTTTTGGGACTCACGATTCGATCAAGGAATCGAATGGATGTTGTCTTGAGGCTGAGATCTTGATGTTTTGTTGTGTTTCTCGACTGACCAGAATTCCAGAAGTGTGTGTGTGTTTTGGAGAGTATGGTGCAACAAATGAGGCAACTAGGGTTTTATGGGTTTTATATCAGAAGCTAGTTTCGCTGGCTAGTTTCGCTGGCCAGGCGAAACTGGCTCTGGTCACGTGTTAATCGATTGGCTTAGCTGGCTACCGGGCGACACTACAATTTCGCCCAGTAGTTTCGCTGGAAGCCAAAAAGGCAAATTTTACACTAAGTCATGCGTTTAAATCACATTGCACATAATAACAATAAATAAACAAACACATAACACATATGGACGGGTTCAGTGATCAACCAAAGGTCGTGGACGTATTCGGCCTAGTTATGCATTAGTTACTAAGTTAACACTTATAACGTAACTACGGGATTGTCTAACGGAAGTAAACCTTGAAATTCTCGGATGTCACATTGCCGCTCCATTTGGCGGTGTTAGCTCCTCCTCCATCACCGGAGACGTTAACCTCGACGATGCGCCGTCCATTCGGGAAACTGTTTGTTCGAAATGACGGAAATAAAGAGGAGAGTATCATAGAAAGCTTAACGCCGGTGAAAAGAAATTGGTTGTGATTGTGTGAGGGAGAAACATGGGTGTTTGTTTTCCTGCGAGTTTGTTGCGTGGTGGATGCGGTGGTCGCAGGCGGAGCAGAGGGCGGCCTCATCGGCGGAGCAGAGGGCGGCCTCATCGGCGGAGCAGTAGAGTGAGGCTTTATTTTTTGTTGCTGGCGTCGCACTGTTGCTCACTCTTTTATGTTTTATTTTCTTTTTCTTTTATTTTGTTGTTTTTTTTTTGTGAGAGGGTAAAAATGTCATTCTAAAAATCTTAACAAAAAAATTTAACGTAAGTTTGTCAAAAGGTTGGGACCATATCCGTAATAAATAAAACTTAAGGACTATATGTAAAATTCGTACAAACCACAGGAACAAAATCCGTAATTTACTCTTGTTACATATAAACTGATTTTAAATCTCTAAGTGTTATGTTGTTCACGCCACTAGATAATAGTCATTAAGTGTTCGGGTGCTTTACAACGTGCTTATATATTTAAATATCATAATCATACGTTACTCTATCTATTCCAACCACTTGAAAATGATCTTACCTTTTGCAACATAATTTTATTTGATCACTCTTGAAATGTTCTTATCTTTTGGCCACTGGATTATTTATTTATTTATTTTTTTGCTTAAACACTAGCTATTTCAAAAATTATATACATATTTTAAGAATTTGATTATAATCTTATCAATTATCTTCTATTCTCTTAGTTAGACACTATAACTTACTCATCAACAACATGAGAATCAGGAGCGGATCCAGAATTTTTTTTCAGGGGTAGCTTTCAAATATTTTTTTTTACTAACGGGGGTTCGGGGGCAGCGTCTCCGAGAGAAGCGGGGTCCAAGGGGCGGAGCCCCTGGCTGGGAATTTTCGGTCTGAAAATGCATTAAGTAAAATTTAAGGGACCAAAATGTGTCAATTTCCAAAGGTTTTATTCACTCTATTTGCTTCACTTTACCCCCTAAACTTACAACTTATATTTTTAAATTGCACAAACTTGTTAGTTGTTTGGTTTTAATTAATTAACGGAATATTAATCATATTTTAAACTTCGGGATCTAAATAAAGACCATAAAAAACTTCGAGGGGTAGCATAAAATAATTTCAAGGGTAGCGGAAAAACCGTTTCAGGGGTAACGAAATACCGAAAACGTTAAAAAAAATATTTTTTTTCCATATCGCGGTGCAAGTTCAGGGGTAGCGCTACCCCTGCGTCAAGGATAGATCCGCCCCTGACGAGGATCCCAAGATTTATTTCTCTTACGAATAGATGTTTTTTAAATACCTAATCATTATTTTGTTCACGCTAATGGATAATAGCCGTTAATTTTTGTGTATCTCTTTACAATGTGTGTATATTTTTAAATGTCATAATCGTATGTTACTCTACTTTATTGACACTAGTTAAAAACGATCTTAATTTTTGCAAGGTAATTTAATTACCATACTTGAAAACATTCTTATTTTTTCATAACTGAATCACTTTTATTCTACTTGATCACTAGTTGTTTTCATGAAATAATACATACTTCGAGAATGCGATTTTAATCCTATCAACTATCTATTTGGTTAGCTACACACTATAACTTAGTTCTTTAGCAACATGAGAATTCTAACATTTATAACTGTTATGTATATTAATTTTTATATATGTAATTATTATTGTGTTCACGCTACTAGATACAAGCGTTAATTTTATCCGTCTCTTTACAATGTGCATATATATTTAGATATCATAAATTACGTTACTCTATCTATTTCTACTACATGATGGAAATACATGAAAATGATCTTATTTTTTGCAGCACAATGTTTTTAATCGTATTTGAAAACGTTCTTACCTTTTGGCCACCAAATAACTTTTCTTCTACTTGAAAACTAGCTATTTCAAGAATTTTATACATACTTTTAGAATGAGACTGTAATCATATGTCACACCTTGTAATTTCTGTGTCGGGCGTAAACGAGATGGAATCACAGTCAAGATTACACGAAACGATCTCTGGATGGTTAAACAACTAGAGCCGTTTTAAGGAGTTGAAAACATTTCATTTCAGATTTAGCAGCGGAAAATAATAATAATATGTTTCATTTGTTTCATAGTTTACAAAACAATTATTAAAAGATTTAAAGACATGACACCGTTAGGTGTTATGTAGTGAAATCTCCAAAATGTTAGTGTGACCATGACTCCAGATAGTATGATGGATCCTAAAGATAATGCACAAAAGAGGTATTCCATACAAGCAAGCAGCCCATCAAGTACCTGAGAATCCATATACTAAAACGGTCAACATAAAGTTGATGAGTTCACATGTTTAAGTAAAATAGAACTGTGATTGACAATAAAGTGGGTTTCCAGTTGTATCACCCATTTGATAATATGTTAAGATGTTGTAAATTATTATTACCACGAACCTTGAATTCTGAAACTAACTGATTACCCACTCATGGTATTCTGTACAGGATTACCGAACAGTGATTATAACATTATGTACCCTATTGACTGAAAACGGGAGTCAGGATTGAAGCTACCAATCAGGGTAGGGCTTAACCCAATAGATCTATTCACGTGTGATCATTTTGTTGAAATTAATCGGATTCAATTAATAGTGGGGCTTTGATCATAACATGAATCAACATGAACGGTAACAGACTATCTAATTATCAGGCATGATATGAGTTATAGGAATTCTCCCCCAAAAACATTTAAAACAGTTTAAAAGAGGGGTCGTGAAGACTCACAGAAATCAAGCAGTGTCTGAATGATGTAACGACAGATAACAGGCAACCTAGCAATCCTAAATCAATATAAGACGGCTTAAGCTCTAGGGTTGGGATTGACAGTTAAGTCACTCCCAAATAATGGTCAAGTCTTGACGTCATGATGACCCGGGTGGTTGTTGATAACAGACAGGCTTTAGGAATTATTTATTCTCAATAAATAATTTAATCTTGATAACGTTCCGAAAAATGAAGTTATATATATTCTCAAAATAAAGATTTTCCTATGTTATAAAATGACTTATGCCGATATTTAAATTAATAAATATTAGTTTTAAACATGGGCTCAATTTCGTTTACAAAAGCTGTTTGTGATAAAAAGCCCGAAATACCCGTGTTTTCACCGGTATTTATCCGTACGCGTTATTTTCTAATATCATTAGAAAATAAAGTTATATTAATAAAAATATACTTATTTTTATTTATGAATTTCCAGAAGATATAGTTTTAGGATTTTAAATCCTAAAGTATCGGTTTTGCCGGTACGCGCCCGGTTTCGACAGTTTTGTCCTTGCGACAAGTTTTTAAGGCCCGATAAATTATCCAAACACTTTGTGTATATAACCTAAGCTATTTTAGGTCCTAATAAGTGTTTCAAATTAGTTCAAACAATATTTGACATAACTTCACAAAAACGAGGTTTCTAGGTCCGTTAAAAGTCCGTTTTAAATCCGGTTTTGACCTAGTTTTAGCTCTAATCGAAAGGGATCTTTTTAGCCAACTTTTACCACTCATTAATATGTCTAAGTACACTTTTAGGAAGTCCAAACATTCTGAAAATTCCAGAGTTGACCCGAGGGGTCGTTTTTAGGGTTTTCCGGCTTATGTTTTACAATTAGGAGGTACTTAGGGTCATTTCCAAGCAAAGTGCCTTTTCAAAAGTTGTTTTAAAAGTGTCAAAATGAGTCCCTAAGGTTTCGGATCTGTCCAAAACGGATCTTGAGTTTTTGGTAAAAAATCTAGTGAAGTTATGTAAACATGGTTTAAGGAGTGTTTAGCATTTCTAAGGCCACGGATCTTAATGTTTAGGCATTTTAACATCTATAAACATAATCTAAGGCATAGAACATCATCAAGACGTGGAAACAAGTTCACATGTTAAAACTAGTTAGTAAACTAACATCATTAACAAAGATTAACAAGGATTAGGTGTTTTCTAGACTTTTATCAACTAAGGATCATCATAATCGTCAAGATTTGTCAAGAGAGTGAATGGATCATGAAAATGAGCATAGAAACATGATCAAACAAGATGAACATCAAAGAAAAACTCATAAACCTTACTTAGTTCTTGAAGAAATAAAAAATGGAAGATGAGGATGTGATGAGGATGCTTGTTAGTGCCTTGGTTCTTGGCTGAAAACTAGATAGAGAGTAGAGAGAGAGAGAGAGAGCCGTGAGGTTGAGAGGGAGGGAGGAGGTGGTGGGAGCTTTCTTTTATTTAGGGTTTGTGTAAAGCGAGAAAGTGTGTGTGTTATGATGTATATATATGATGGAAAGAAAAGAAAAAGGGGGGGGGGGGTGTTTAGTTGTGCTCGTGGGCCGGCTCAAGGGGGAGGGGTTACGGTTTGGGTTATGAGGAAAGGAGAGAAGAGAGTTTGAGTGTTTGCTTGATAAAAGATCAAGTGTGTGTGTGTGTGTGTGTGTGTGTTGTTGTTGTTGTTGTTGTTGTTGCATGACCGAGAAAGAAGGGTAGAGGGGAGGGGGGCCGGTCGGTCAAAGGGGAAGGGTGAGGGATGGATGGTGAGGTGATGGATTGGGTAAGGTGGTGGTGGAGTGTGTAGGTGGTGAAAGGAAATGATGATGATGAGGTATGGTGTAGGAGATGGTGGTGGTTGACTTGCATGGGGGTGGGGCCGACATGTAAGGTGGCGGCGGTGGTGAAGGTGGCCGGAGGTGGTGGTGGCCGGTGGTGACGGGTGGCGGTGCTCGGTGGTTGGTCGGGTCGAGTCACATGCAAACATGCAAAAGTGACGGGTTGGTTTCTTAGTAAACGAAACAGTTTGGCTTGGTTTGTGAATCGCGAACGAATACGATTAACGAGTGAAAAATAATAGTGAGTTTTGGTCTCGAGATTTTAACACGGATGATGATCTATAGTAAAGTCTAGATAAGAATATTTTAATTTTATTAAAAATGTTATACGACACGTAAATAATTATTTAAAGAAAACGATTAAGTTTTTAGACAAAATGGTTAATATTTTCTAAGCATTAGGTTTTCACGTAAATATTAGACGTCCGGGTTTGCAAGTTGATATGCATATTAAATATAATCCAAAAGTGACGGAAATAATAAATACAGATATCATTTTTATTTTATTTCTTATTATTGAAGTTCCACCGGTAACAACTATATTAATTCACAATTTATGGTGGTTTGGTTATCGTTTTACCGTGGGGTCACGTCAAGACTATAAAAAAGTTGGCATAATACGTTATCTAAGTTTACAGTCCTAGATTATACGCACAATTAACAGATAAGCATGTAATTAAACGAGATTTTAGACTTAGAAAACTTACGGATTATCACATCATATCGACTATTATTCGGTTAGTTACACAGTACCTCTTAAGCATAACTAATTTTTAAATCTCTAAACCTATCAACTATCTATTCTTTTAGTTAGACAGTGTAAATTACTTACATTATCAACAAAATGAGTTTCCTGAACACATTATTTACAATTGTGTATACATGATATAATTAAACATCGAACCGTAGTCCATAATAGCATTCATTGTGTTAATTATTAGATACTAGTCGTTAAGAACTTTTATGTTGTCTTTGCAATCTTTGTATATTTTTAAACATAAAAATCGTATTGTACAATTTGAAAATGATCTTACCTTTTGCAACATATTTTTTTTACCATACTTGAAAATATGCTTGATATTATAACCGAGTTACTTTTATTCTACTAGAATACTAGCTATTTCAAGAATTTTATGCGCACATGCACATTTCAAAAATCTGACTGTAATCCTATCAAATATCTATTCGGTTAGCTACACGTCGTACTTATATCTTGAACAACATGTGAATCTTAACATTTATAACTGTTACATATAACTGATTTTAAAATCCCTAACAATTATTTTGTTCAAGCTACTAGATAATAGTTAGTATTTTTGTACAGCTTTACAATGTGCTTATATATTTAAATACCATAATCAGCTTTACAGTGTGCTTATATTTATAAATACCATAATCATATGTTACTCTACTCTATAATTTGTACAACTTAAAAACAATTTTATTTTTTGCAACATAATTTTTTTACCATACTTGAATATGTTCTTAGTTTCTCACAACCAAATTACTTGTCTTTTACTTGAATACTAGCGAATCTTATACATATTTTGAGAATTCGATTTTAATCTTATCAACTATCTATCCGGTTAGCTACACACTGCAACTACTTCGACTTCGCAATCCTCACAATATTTATAACTGTTACATATATATAACTGGTTTTTAAAATCTAACAACTATTTTGTTCACGCTACTAAATAATAGGCGTTAAGTTTTTTTTTTTTCCATTTATTTTACAATGTGCTTATATATTTAAATATCATAATCTTATGTTACTCTATTTCTACTACTTGAAAACGATCTTATTATTTGCAACTTAATTATATACCATACTTTGAAACGTTCTTATTTTTTCATAACCGAATTACTTTTTTTATACTTGAACACTAGCTGTTTCAGGAACTTTATACATATTTTGAGAATCTGATTGTAATCCTATCAACTAATATTCGGTTAGCTACACACTGTAACTTATGTCTTCAACAACTTGAGAATCCTAACATTTATAATTGTTACGTATATCTAATTTTAAAATCCCTAACATTTATTTTGTTCAAGCTACTATATAATAGTCACTATTTTTTTCTTGTCGCTTTCCAATGTGCTTATGTATTTAAACGAGATGGATGACCCCCCGCGCATTACTGCCGGGTTAAATTTGTATACTAAGTTATAGTAAAAAAGTTAAGTGACAACTAAATGTATATATGGCAAAGACAACGGTAGTAGTAGAGTTGTATAAGTTTAAGTCGTTTGTTATAGACCAAGCAAAATACATGGAACAAAAGTGAATTATATAAGTTTAAGTCGTTTGTTATAGACCAAGCAAAATACATGAAACAAAAGTGAAGAGTTTAAGCTGTATCTTACAAACCATTACCAAATCATGCAACAAACGATTACTTGCAACATTTATCATTCTGCATTTTATCTATGGTATTTTTACATGTATAGTAATGAATTTTCCCGAACACACATTAGTACACTTCATTCAAATTTTACTAAAAACATATAGGTGAATTTTGAGATTTTATATCTATAATCCCTAGCTCCTTCCTAGATTAATAGGAGTCATACCAATATAACTAAAATATGTAGTATATTAAACAAAGATTAATATGAGTCTTACCAATATAACTAAAATATAAAGTATATAAAACAAACTTACTACGGTACGATAAAAATGACATACGTGATACAAATAAAAGTATCAATGATCCCTAGTCCAATTGGCTAGGGGGAGGTACCCAAAACATTATAAAGGGGAGGTCTTGGGTTCAAGTCCTACTTGTAACAAAAAATAAATAAATGGGGGTTACAGGTTGGGCCAGGGGGTTTTCTTACCTATGGTGAGTTTCCTCCTGATGGGGATTAGAGATGATCGGATGGGTAGGTAATGCCCCCGTCAGTGATCCAAATTTGTCGTTAAAAAAAAGTGATACAAATAAAAGTACATGTGGCATCTAGTGATTAATCTCATTATGAGTGTTTAATCTCATTATGATTTTTGAATAGTAGCTTGAATTTCTTTTTTATACCTTTTACTATACTATTAGATAGTGTCTACAACCCATATTTACAATATTGCATTTCACTCTATCACTTGCTCTAAATACACAAAATATTTTAAAATAAGTTTCAACTAAAAACACAAAGCATATGCATAGAAAATACCTTTCACTAAATAACAAATGTTACAAAGAAGAAAAAAGTAACTTAAAATTTTAAGAAACTAAAAAAATAATATAACTGAAAAGTTAAAGAACAAACTTTATAAATAAATTTAGTTAATACAATATTGTCAAACTTTTGAATAGTCAATATCACACTCGGTAGTTTTGAAACTCACAACCTTCATACTCTACGACGTTTTTTGAAACTCTACAACATTTCATACTCTACTATTTTTTTTTGTGCTCTACAACTTTTTGGGAGCCAATTTCTGTCGCCTTTTTTTTAAAACGTATAGATATCAGTTAATCATTGGAGAGTGGTCCAATTTTTCTCTCACCTACCAGATTTTCTTTTTGTTTCTTCTAAGCTTCTTCCCCACGTCTCCTATTCTTCTTCTTGATATAAACCAACACCCACAAAGACATAAACCAACCAAAAAAGACTAACAAAACAACAAACACCATTAAATCATGGGAAAAACACGAAAATGACCATTGTTGACTTCAGTGGCGGATCTTGAAATTTTTTTCGTGAGTGACCGAAAATTAGTGGTGACTGAATCAATATATAAAAAAAAAATTTAGTGGTGACCGACACGATATATATAAAAATTTTCTTCGTAAAACACGTATATATAAAAAATTTCTTCGTAAAACACGTATACTCGGTACCTCTGGACAAAAAATCAGCAGTGACCGAGGTCACTGCTGGTTATAACTAAGAATCGCCCCTGGTTGACTTTGAAACTACAGTTTTGACCCTTTAGATTCGAATTCTCCAAACTGACCCTCACCAATCCCACGACTACGAAGCAGACAAATCACCAATTCCGTCTAAAAAACTATCGGAATCCTACAATGAGAGGTCTACACGTGTACTGGACTGACAATAAGGCAACAACACGGGCCCACCTTCCAATCTTTGAACTTTCTGATCGCCAATAAGAAGTTGACATATATTTTGTTCTCTCTGATATTCAACCGTAGGTTGTGTGTGACACCTCGTCCGAAAACCTAGGTCAAACCTCCTCACGTTGACTTTTAATTAAGTATTAATGTGCATTAACCAAGCTGATTTCTGTTTAAACTGTTAATTACTGTGCCTGACTGTTAAATGATGACGTAAACCTAATCCCGCGTTTGTACTAGAAGCGTATACCCGTAAATTTCATAGAGATTCCATGGTTTAATCATGGAATTTCAATAAAAAGAAAAATAAATAAAAAATGTATTTTTATATTTTATCCGGGACTGGTGTCGAACATTTATATAATCGACACGTCAAACTGATAAGCGATCGTATGTTAAAAACTATTCCGTTTTAAACAATCTGGACGGTCGAGCTTAAAACTGTTGCAAACAGACAAAACTGAAAACGTAAACCGTAACACGTGTGAAAAAACTGAAAACTATACCTGATTTCTGAAAAACTCATGTAACCGACTCGAACAATTGTTTTTACAAAATAAAAACATCACAGAGTGAAATCGTTGTCAAGACTTAAGCCAAACTCCAACCGATCACCCGATTGGGCCCAACATGGCCCAATAGGCCCAATAAGCCTAAAACAATGAAACAGAGCCCGAAACCTTAACCCGTTGCATAATCTTGATAATCCGAATGATCGTGGCGATCCGCAAACCAACCGATGCGCAATGGGCCTGGGCCTCGAACCGGTGCCCCGTTTGGACCCGTACGGCCCATAATCGACGAACCGAACCGATCCACTTTTCCTTTAAATGTTTATGCCCACTATAAATCCCAATCCCAATGGATTATTAAAAAAAAAATACTGGCCCAGCAACTTTTTATTTTTATAAAAGTTGACATCACCTCTAATTTTTATAAAAATTGTTATAAACTTGTAAAGTTTTTATACATTATTGATTTATAAAAACTAAGGATTACTTCCTTCCAAATCCTTATATATTTCATAGGATTTACAAATTGTGTATTATGCCTTATATATTTTATAAAGGAAAATTGGCCTGTAATAATACAAGTTTTCACTCTTTGGCCAATAATAATATGAGTTTTTGAGTTGGTCTGTAATAATACCAGTTTTCGAACTATTGGACTGTAATAGTATGCCGTTAGTTTTTACTTAACGGGGTTAAATCCCTGCCTACGTGGCTGTCCACGTGGCTTCATTAATCATACGTGGCATTTTTAAGGGGTTTTAAAAAGGAAAATTGGCCTGTAATAATACAAGTTTTCACTCTTTGGCCAATAATAATATGAGTTTTTGAGTTGGTCTGTAATAATACCAGTTTTCGAACTATTGGACTGTAATAGTATGCCGTTAGTTCTTACTTAACGGGGTTAAATCCCTGCCTATGTGGCTGCCCACGTGGCTTCAATGTATTTCTTTTAACAAAAGACTATAGTGGGGGCTGTTACATTAGCTCTGCCTATGTGGATTCCGATTTCTTCTTCAAACCTAGATCTGAACTTTTCCCCTTTTCTCCCTCTTTGCGGGGGGCTGTTACATTAGCTCCGCCGATGGCGATGGCGGCGGAGGGGTCGATTGCGGCCGGTGGCGATGGCGGCGGACGGGTGGGTGGCGGCAGGTGCGATGGCGACGGAGGGTGGTTGCGGCTGTTTGTTCTTCCTGTTTTCGTTTTCCTTTTTTTTTCTTTATATCTTAATAAAAAACAAAAATGAAGTTTAGAAATATTACAAAACTAGTCCTTATACTATAGTCTTTTTATCTTAATAAAAAACAAAAATGAAGCCACGTGGGCAGCCACATAGGCAGGGATTTAACCCCGTTAAGTAAGAACTAACGGCATACTATTACAGTCCAATAGTTCAAAAACTGGTATTATTACAGACCAACTCAAAAACTCATATTATTATTGGCCAAAGAGTGAAAACTTGTATTATTACAGGCCAATTTTCCTTTTTAAAACCCCCACTTAAAAATGCCACGTATGATTAATGAAGCCACGTGGACAGCCACGTAGGCAGGGATTTAACCCCGTTAAGTAAAAACTAACGGCATACTATTACAGTCCAATAGTTCGAAAACTGGTATTATTACAGACCAACTCAAAAACTCATATTATTATTGGCCAAAGAGTGAAAACTTGTATTATTACAGGCCAATTTTCCTTTTATAAAAGATGACAAACTTTTATAAAGAAAAATAACCTACTTGTTGTTTGTTTTTATAAAAAGTGTAAGGAGATTTTATTTAAAAGGAAAAATAAAATAAAAAGGGTGTGAAGACAACTTGGCCACACCACCCTACACCACCTAAACACCCTTACACACTCTTCACCACACACTTTTCCAACCTCCATCTCTTCTTCTTTCTTCTTTGTACCTGCCGAGAACCAACAAAGTAAACAAGATTTCAATTCTTCATTTTTCATCCTAACCAAGCAATCCTCCACTTTCTTCTTTTTTTTTTTTTTGGTGAAGCAACATAACCACCACTACCCTTGCCCCTCTCTCCTTTCTTTCCGGTGAAGCAGCCCAGCCACCACCGCCGCAGGTGGCTGCCACCTTCGCCCGATGATGCTGCTGCCATCGAACCAAGAACCCAACCACCCTCCTCTTCTTCTTTTATTTACCTCTTTCTGTCGAACATATCACAGCCACCACCACCTTCAAACACCACCATGTATCACCACCATCTACCCCAGCTGGCACCACCATAAACTCACCGCCACCCTGCATCGCTGCTGCCACAGCCACCACCACCTTGAACCGGCGCCACCTCTCCTCCTCTTTTCTTTATTTTCCGTCTAAAACAACCACAGCTCCGCCACCACCCTTCCCCCTCTTCTCCTTCCTGTCGTGAGCTACCAACCACCACCACCATCAACCACCGCCATCAACCACAGCCCCCCCACTGCCACCCTCCTTCTCCTCCGTTTCCCTGTGCGCGACAGCCACAAACACACCCCACCGTCGCCGTACTACTGCCGTGGTGCAGCCCCCTGACGGCCGGAGATCGCTGCTGCCGGAGCTGCTGCCAGAGGCTGCTGCGACGCCAAGCTCCGCCACCGCCACCTTTTCTTAGTTTTCTTTCGTTCTCCGTTGTGAGTCTTCTAACCATTTCGTTTACGTTTTGTTACGTTCCCAAACGATCCCCGAGTCTTGACAATCGAACCGTTAAAACCCTAGCTTTTTAAACGATCAAAAACACCGAACTACATCTTCCTTCTTTTATTTTCTTTGAACCTTAGAGATGTAAGGTTTGAAAATGTATATGCTTGGTTATTTGATGATTTTATATGTTTTTGCATGGTTATAAGTGATATAATCATGTATTGATATGTTATAAATGGTTAGAATTGTAATTGTAATTTTAATTGTTAAGCATCTTGTTTATAAGTTAATATATGCTAATGACAATTAACATGAACAAACGACCTTTAGTAACATACATGAAATTAATATGGAAGTTAGATGTGTGCACTTAATCTTTGGACATCAAATCATGGCTTAAACATTTTAAATGAATTATTATTGTTTAATAACAAAGTTGGTAATTTTATAAAAATTACTTGGATAAATTAAACCATAAAATGATACCATGGAAATTATATATAAAATGGTCACATTTTATAAATATATAATATCTAAAAACACAAGACTTAAATGCTTGTTTTGGATTTTGTAAAAATACAATGGATTAAAATATATATAAATATATTTTATATCAAAAGAAATGGTAAATAAACATTCTTATGACACTTGACTTGAAAAGTATAAAATCTTGGAATTTATACAAAAAGTGGAAAATGTTTTATGTTGGGAATTTTCTATAAAAAGTCTTTAATTTAAAAACCCTAACTTTATTTGATAAACAAAGTTATTTAAAAATGATTTTATAAAAATAAAATCAAAAGACTTATAGAAACTATGAAAAACATATTTTTGATTATTTTAAATAAATCAAAATAATCAAAACGTTTTAACCGGGACCAAATGTTTTATTTTTAAACGTTTGGAACTGAAATGAAATCTTTAAACTTTTTAAAAACGTTTTGCGACGTATCGAAACGTAAATAATTATTTTCAATAAATAATTATCCTTATGAATTTTAGAAACCCTAATTTGAGTTAAAATCATTTTGGTTTGTAAATATAATTACTTTAATGATAATTATATTTATATTAACTCAAAACCCTAATTTTCATAACATGAGTTTAATATTAAAGTAACCTTTAATATTAACCTACTTTTGTTCATTCATTAAATCCCTAACTTGTAATAATTTAATAGAATTATTCCAACAAGTTAGAATAATTATTTCGATAATAATTATCAACCCTAGTTATATATATATATTATAACTTAACGCGATTTATTATTCAATCGATCGAGCGAACATAAAAATAATAATAAATATTATTATTTAAAACGATGTTTAATAATTGATTGAACTAGCCTTCATGATACGTGATCACATGTTCAATTCTTGTATTCAAATTACATAAATGCGTTCATACGTGAACATTAGCATTTACTGATTTTAAACTGATTAACTAACGGGTTTTCAAAACGCTACAAACGGGATTATACGTCAAGACTTGACCGGTATCATTTGGGTAACGTTCGTTACTCAAATGATTATGTGGACCCTTATGCATATTGTCTTATGTTTTATTAGGACATTACTTGCTAGTTGCCACTCGGTAATCCATCATCATCACTGAATCATGTGAGTTTCACGACCCCTTTTCTTTTCAACTGTTTTACACTTATGGGGGAGAAATCATGAACTGATAAAATGCTTTTTACTTAATGTTATGGTTTACCTGTTAGCCGTATGACTACATGTTCCATTCCGTATCCCAAACTATGGTACAGAGACGTTATAAACGTTTGTACAACTGAATCCCACTATTAATTGAATTCGATTAGTTCTGCTCGAAACGATAACTAGTGAATAGATCTATTTGGGTTGACAACCCTGCCCAGATTGGTAGCTCCAATTCTGACTTCGTATATTGTCAAGGGGTACACGTCAGTTATTCTCGCCTGTTCGGTATTCTTGGGATAGAATGCTATGAGTGGGTAATCCGTTAGTATTCGAATTTGAGGTTCATGGTAGGATCTTACAACCACGACAGTAAACCAACGTAACATTTAAGTATGCCGTAAACTGTTATCCCAACATGCCGTAAACTGTTATTCCAACATACCGTAAACTGTTATTCCAACATACTGTAAACTGTTTTTACAAACTTACCATAGAATCATAAACCTGTGAACCTCACCAACTTTATGATGACCTTTTAAACTCATGATTTCTCAGGTATCTAAGCTTATCATGGAAGACGTGCAAATGGGGCTTCACTGTAACTTTCGACCCTGCTTTACCGGAGTCGTAGTCCCGACCTATCTTAAATAAACTGCTTTATGATTTCAATATCAAACTAAGACTTTTATTCAAATGTAAGACAATATCATTTCACCACGACTTTCCGCTGCAACATAAATGGTATTATGTTTTAAATGACGTTTGAATTTAGTAGAAGTTGTTCTGTATATCTGCGACTATGATTCCGTCTCGCTCACACCCAAATCTGTTGACCGGGGTGTGACATTGTGCTTCCGGACCAATTTTAGCCGGATTTCATCCGTAGCACCCGAGGCTGCCACGTTTCTTTGTACATCCGATTTAAATACGGTCGGCTAATACTCAGCCACCGTTAAGAATCCGGCTAGCCGTTTGCAAAATTTAGCCGGACAAGTGGCAACTGTCCCAAAAATTTCAAAATAATTCCAATATCATTATCTTTTAAATCTTTGGGCTTTCCCAAACTAACGGATGTTTAACCACGTTAGTTTTACGCTTACGTGGATTATATATATATATTTTTTATTATTTCAAATCCTTATTTAAACCCTAAAACCCATCTTCATCGTCATTCTTCATCAGCGATCCCCCATTAGAAGACAATGAGTTCAGCCTCTTCATCAAGCTTCAAGAACCATATCTTCAAGGTCGATTGCGATGGGAATTTATACTGCAATCATGGTCTTATTTCAGTTCATAGAGTCGTGAGAAAGAAGAGTAGACGATCTGGCCAAGAATTCTATGGATGCCCTCTTTGGCCAGTAAGTTTCAGATTTACACAGACAAGTTCAATTAACACCATTCACGTGAACAGTTCTGTGTCTTTTTTCCAGAAAAATGATTGCGACTTCTTTATGTGGAAGGAAGATGTGCATAACATGTTCAAAGAATTTCTGGACCCTAATTACAGTGGAAGAGCAATTCCAGGCAGGAAACTAGAGGAACTGGACGTCGAGAACACAATGTTGAAGGAAAATCTTAGTTTGACTAAGTACAAGATGAAGATGCAATTTTATGTCTTTCTAGTTCTTCTAGTTGTTGCAGTAGGATGGATGACTAAATGATCAATTTTTAAGACTAGATGCTGATGTAGTGGTGACATTTTGCGGTTTTAATATGTGATGTAATGATGGGGCAGACTCATCTTTGTAATGGTCCTCTTTATAATGAAAAAAAAGGCAAGACCTGATCTGTTTCATCTCTTTTGGTCATCTTTGTAAGGCTGCCTTTGTACATGGGAGCTCACATTTTTGACCCAACAATAATTTCTTGGTAGTAAATACCTTCTTGGTTAATTTGAATCTAAAATCTCCGGTTGAAAGTGTTTCCGGTTGGAAGTCCACCCGGGAGTTTTAAAGTAATAGTTTTTTCGGCTGACTAGTGCAAAACCTGGCACAATCTGTTTGGAGTTCACCCGGTAGGCTAGGGAATGATTTTATCTTAATTATTTAAACCAGCTGATCCTAAAGTATAACACTATTTGATTCAGAATCATCCGGCTAATTTTAGACGTAGGGTACAAAATTTAGACGACTAAGTTTAGGGGGTGACAATTGACGGGTCCACGTGGAGTGACTAAAATTCCTTTTATATAATTTAATTAAACAAAAATAAGGGATAGTTAGGTACGTCCCATATGTAGAATCTAAAATAAGGGATAATTAAATAAAATTCCATTTATATGCTGGTCGATCGATTTACTTGGAAATAAATTAAGCAGGTAAATTTTATGAACACTTAGATGTAACAATGTTAGTTATTTTATTTTGATGTTAAAGTTGAACTTGTTATCGATGGAGAATTAAATCATGTTTGTATATATAAGGTCTCTGATAATTAAACGTTGAATATAAATTTCAGACGTCAAATGCCAGCTGTAGTAATACCACACATAAATGCAGTTCAACTGGACTCGCCTATATTCCGGTCCATCCATTAAGTAGACAGTTCACCCGGACCTGAAACTAAAACGGATGCCACACTTGAAATTATCAAACGTGTGAATTTCCATCCCGGCTGAGTTATTCAACCGGTAAACAGTTATAACCCATTCAACAGTTGGTCTATTACAAAATTATTTTTTACCACCACTCTCCACAGGTCGCACAACGGTCGTCCAGTTCGGGGTGAAGGAGCGAAGCGTCTCCCAGTCTTCATCATTGGGCCAATCACTCCTATCACTTATTGTTTTGTGTTTAGTGAACGTCCCATCTTCTCTGTGCACATAATACCGTTTCTCATCCTCCACGTATACCCAATACTTAATCTTAGAGACACGATGTGAGATTTCGATCTGATCTTCTTCTGCATTGTTTCTCGCTTCGTCCAAGAAGATTTTCAGCTTGAAGTAGAGCAAGTTCTCATCCATGGTGAGAGTATTCCTTCTATGACCAATGAGATGGACATTTGCCATCTCAGACAATGATAATTTGCCAGGGGCTTCAGAGAGGGTGTAAGACAAGGTTTGGCCTTGATTTGTATGGAATATGTATTTCTTTTGTTCCTTGTCATAACTCCAGTCTACAATAACCCTCTCCGGCTCAGGGTCAGGTTGTGGGTTTGATTTAGTCAATGTGGGCTGGGTGAATGGTTTGGATTTCGATGTGGGTTCCCCAGGCAGGTAGGGTTGAAAGTCATCAATCCTATATTTCCGGGGTAGAGGTTTGATCTTTTTGGGGGGTGATGTTCTAGACTTGGGTTTTCTGATTGGCTGCTTTCTTTTGGCGGGGGTATGTTTAAAGGTAGTGATTGGTGGTGTTCCTGATAACAAAGAATCAATGAGACTAGATGATGTGTGGGCAGGCACATAGGTAGCAGTGGAGCTAGCTGGTAATGCCCTGACAGATGGATGCATGTCGTAATCATTAGAGTCCTCTATTTGTTTTCCATGCAACTCAATATATTTGTTCCTGAGGGTAGTGATCGAAGATGGTCGGATCCTCCTTGGGTTCTCATTCAGCACAGTAATAAAATATTCCTTGAGTGCCATGTGCTCCGCCTCAGGAGGTAAGGGACTATTGTCCAACACCCTCTTGATCTCATCTCTCTTCCTCGTTTCTTCTATAACGTCGTCCACGGTTCTCGTTTCAAGTTCAAGCTCACACTTCTCTTTCATCTTCTGAATTATGTACTCACACAATTCGTATTCTGTCATGCCCTTGAGCTCATGAGTCGTTTTCCACCCTCTGGTAACACAGCCATCCTTCCAATCCCTCAGCATAGAATAGTTTTCCTTACTAAAATTGAGCCGGATCTTACGCTCCTGAGCCTGAATGAACCTTTTAGATTCAGCATTCATTTTGTCTATCCTTTTGCGTTGGGCCACATCCATACTGGCAATCTTTGCATCTAACAACCTCTTTAGAGCTTCCTCAATAAGATTTACCATTACCTTATTATCAGCGTAATCACCCTGAAGCTTCCGGGCAAGAATTTCATCATCCTCTATTTGCTTCCTCAACTCAATATACTCTATTTCCTTCTTAACCTCAACAACCTGAAGGTGACGGGCAAGAATTTTATCATCATCGACCATGATATTGGTGGTTTTGTTACTCTCATCCATGTTATCTTCAACAAACTGAACACTACTTGAGTCCAACAGATACAACTCCTGAGCAAGCTTCATTTCTTCAACAGACTGAACACTACTCAAGTCCAACAGATACAACTTCTGAGCAAGCTTCATTTCTGCATAGTTTCTCTTATGGAATTCCTCCTTCCAATGCCTGTCAACAATTGTTCTCCCTCCTGATTTTCTCCATATTTGTCGATGATGGGGCAGACAATTTGTCTGGAACAACATGCAAATTCTCCCGGTTCTTTGACAATGGATCGGCGTGGGGGGTATCTGCAGTTCAACCAGTCGTCTTCCACCTGGTATTCGAGCATTGGAGATTTTCCCTTCACATCTTTGTTTATAAGACATCCGGTTGGGCCAATGGGATAGAACCCATATACCTTAGAACTGAACCACTGTGATGTAGTCCCTTTAGGCATGCTACTCCTCATGTTCTTACCCTTTTTTGGCACATAGTTAGCAAGTATTTCCCACATTGTCCTACAGGGAATCTCTTCCCTTGGATCCTTGGCTTCAGACGGGTAGAGTCCAAAACTTATGAGGTAGCCTTCTTCACTTCTTACCTCCTCCACCACCTCAATGGTATCAGCCGTGGGAGCATCGATAGGTCGTTGGATCGTCGTCTTTACCAAACTACACATAGTACCTAGCCTGACTGTCTTTATGTAAAGGCATCTATGAATGTTGACAGTCACCCACTTATCTTCCATAGTGCCCATTCTCATGATTGACTTAAACTGGAGCTCTGTCAAGTCAGTAACATATTTGGATAGCACTATGGGTTCAGCCGAATGAAATTTCTTGGTTGTCACAACCGGTTGAATGGGTAAAATAACCGGGGGTTGTACCACCGGTTGAACGGGTAAAATAACCGGTTGTACAACCGGTTCAAGTTCCCTTGCAGATGATTCGTTCTCTGGTAATTCATCATTTGACTCATCCCCCGAGGTACCCCCATAGGACAACAACACTTCACCTATTTGGGAATCCACCATGTCCCCATCCCATATAAACTCATCCGAATTTTTTAAAACACTTGAATCTTTACTCACACCATCCAAATAAGGAGATATATGTGGCTCACCCTGCATGACGAAATAACAAGGTAAGGTGTGATTAAATTCTCCACATTCTTATGACGATAGTAGTTGTATGGAAGATAAATAACTGATTGTTACCCCAGGAGATATATGTGGCTCCCCCTCTGCCATTTTGTCTTCAGCCTGAAGTCCAACATCCTCATCCTGAGGCTCGCTGAACAACACTGTCTCTTCGGGCTTCTCTGCAGCCTGCACGACAACATTGGCATCTTTTCCCACATCAATAATCCTTTCTAAACTATATACTATATAAGGTAACCGAGGTTAGGTACCTCATTCTCAATAACCATGTCTGCCTCAGCATTCTTATCCTCAACCTGTAGAACAACAGTTTCAGTTTCAGACTGACAACCAACCACCTGAAATTCCTTTATCACTTCAACCTGCATTACATCAAACACAATCATCTATTTTCCCACACAATTAATTATATGCAATTAGATAACTAAAAAAGATAATTAAATGTTTGGTACCCCAGGCTCCATTGCCACCACTCCCTCTTCCGGTTTATCTTCAGCATGAAGTCCAAAATCCTCATACTGAACCTCACTAAACAACACTGTCTCTTTATGCTTCTCTGCAGCCTGCACGACAACATTGGTATCTTTTCCCACATCAATAATCTTTTCTAAACTATTTACTAGATAAGGTAACAGAGGTTAGGTACCTCATTCGCCATAATTTGGGAAACTGCCTCTTCCTTTTTGTCAGCATCACTAATCAACAATGAATCATCATTGTTCTCTACCGCCTGAGTGACAACGTAATATTAGTGGCCACATATGAAAACATCAAACTACATAAGATAATATGTATTAATAACCTCATTATCTAATTCCTTTTCCTCGGTTGGATCATCCTGAACCACATGAGCAACATCCTCAGTCTCACTAAACAAGAATCCCTCTTCATTCACATCTCCAAAAATCACGCTTTTTCCCTTGCTAGAATCAACATTTTGTGGTAAATTTTTCCTGTATTTTGGTAATTTCTTATACTCAACAAATTTATGTATGCTGTCAATATCCGAATGCAGCATTCCACCAAGCATTAGTGAAGCCGTCAAGGTATCCTTTACAGTTACCACAGGAACTATCTTCATAAGTTCAACAATTGGTACCTCATCCCATGCTTGGTCCACATCAAAAGGTTCAACCCCTACACTCCTAATGTTGAACTCCCTTACATCTCTGGGTACCGATTCATCGTTTTGTATGAGTAAAGGAGTGTGTGTAGACTCTGCCTCTCCGGTAGTTTTTTGCAGCCATTCCGTGGACATCTTGTTTATTTGAGTTTTTAATTTAAAAGTTCTCAAATTTGGCGCTTAATTGCTTAACATTTGAATTATAGGTTATTTGGTGGGTTTTTGGCTTAAAATTGATAAATATATTCATTCCCCATTTAATTAGTTTTTAATATTTTTTTATGGTGATTTATATGAATTCGGTTCTTAATGGTATTTATATGTGATTTTTAGGTGGTTGAATGGTGTGTGGTGATTTTAGAAGAATTATGCAATTTACGGAAGTGGATTCGGAGCTCGTACGAGAAAGATACGAAGGTTTAAAGGAAGAAAAAGAAAAAAATAATAATAATAATTCCAAGTGCAGCAGGCCCAGTAGCAGCTGCAGCCCAGCACCAAGCCTGAGCAGGCCCAGTCCAGCGAACAAGTGACAGCAGCCCAGCATTGCAGTCTCTAGCCCAGTAGCCCACAGGCCAGCAGCCAGGGCATTAATTTAAAAAAAACTCGGGGGAGGCAGGGGTCGAACCCCTGACCTCTACATCATAAAGCGTGAACTTTACCACCAGGCTATAGCTGTTTATCTGTGCATTTCCAGTTTGAAGATTATTTAACTATATCCTGCGGCAGCCCAGTTTTTAACAGCTCACACCTGATCACGTCGCAACCCTATTTTTTCGATATAAAACCTTTCTGGCCGCCGTTTTCTTGAGAGAACACCCCCATATCAGTTCTAAAAACCCTAAAACACATTTTTGAAGATCAAGGGAGGGTTGGAGGCCAAGATTGAAGCTTTTTAAATCGAAATTTGAAGATTTGAAGCTCTAACGGGTTGGGTCTTCATCCAAGCTTTGGTTTTTCGTATTTTAATCTTGTTCTTCATCATGGTCAGTCCCAAGATTGAATTTTTATTGTTCCTAAACATGTTTCTTGACTGATTGTGCATTGTGTCACTTGGATTTGATGAATTTAGGTCTAGTTTGACTTTCTAGTTTGACTTTTTGATATGATCATGTGAAATTGCTTATTGATTCTGATTTGAATGCCTTGGATGAACATGTATGCATGTTTAGCTTCTGTTTTTATCATGTTATGTGGGCTATTTGATGTGGAATGTAGAACTACAACCATTTATTGATTAGCTTGTTGTTAATCGATTGACTTTTTGAAGTTTACTGATTGATGCATGATCCGGAGACCTCCTACATGATAATATGATTTGGATTTGGGGCTGATTTTGTATGCATCTATATGGGATAGAGTTGACCGATTCGTTTCATGTACTAGGAAATAGCTACGCATTGTTTAGTAAGTTTTGGTGCTTATGACCATAAGATTCGAGCTCGCTTATTCGTGTTTAGAGTTTTCTAGGTCCTAAGCTATTCATTTCAGAATCATTGCATGTGTTAGGTGCCATTTAGAGAGACATTTCTTGTGGTTTCCTTTTACGTGTGCGTTTAGTCCGCTTTGACCAAAGCGGTTAAACCATTGGGCAATTTTATATAGTTTTCTATCCGAGCTTCAGCTAGGATTACCTTAGTGATTAGGATGTGTCTATAGTCCTATTTCATTTTGGTTTTCATCATTAGTGGATAGTGATCGTATTGATTAGTCAAACTAGGGGTCTTATTGGGTTTAGAGAATTCTTATCTCGGTGATACTTTTCTCCGACTGATTCTTCTATATTTTTCTTTCGTTATTTGTTTGTTTTTTTGTCTGCTTAGTTAATTACTTTAGTTTTCATAATTAGTTCTCAAAATTATTTTCATCGGTTAAATATTAGCAACGATTTAGTATCGGGAGACTACACACGCATGCACGGATTGATATCCGGTTCTTACCAACACTGTACTGCAAACGACGGGTTCACTGCCCTGGTGTGTAGTTTGGTCACTTGGTATTTACCATTTTAGAACCTGACCGCATTTTTATATATCCAAACACACGCATCAAGAGGCCTGATGGGTTCTTGGTATGGTAACTACATGCTCAGTAGGACCTCCATCTGGTGTTGCCTGCTCATGAACATCAGTACCCCTCTCTGTCTGAACCTCAACTTGGTGAGGTTCATCAGGAAACTGACGTGGTTTGGGTATGGGATAGTCCGTATCCCTTCCAAGAAACTCTATTCTGTTAAGGGACAATCGTGAAAAGGTTGTATCATTTAAAAGCCTTTGATATAAAATGTTTCCTTTAAACACAATAGATGGGTACTCGCTTTTTAGGATGTAAGAAAGAAACCTGGGGTACATGTAAAACCCATAATTCACGGCGTTTTCAAGTAATCCATTCAGTATCATCTTTGAGAAATTAAAATTCTCACCGTGTATGAGGGCATAGAAGGCTGACGCTTGTTCAGCGGCAAGGTCGTCGTAACCTGACTTCTTGGGTGTTAGGCACGCTAGTAGCGTGTGTGCTAAGAACCTCCATTTGTAGGGAAGTTGCCCCTTCTTAACAGTTTTACCGTCCTATCACCACCGTAGCCGATCATCTCAAATGTCTCGTGGTACTTTGTGTGATCGACCAGCATATATCCTCCTTCATCTCTCAATCTCAAGTGTTTTCTAATGATGGATTCGTTGATGCACACTACCACGTCTCCAATATTACTCTCTAAGAACTTTTCCTTATTTTCATCGGCGCAAACACTGATATGCGACCAAAATTCTGACATTGTCGTTTCGTAAATATCCGCCGTAACCGTCAACGCAAAGTGAAGATGCGACTCTTTAAGAAAATCAATCATGCCATGAAACACCTCTCTTTGAGCAGGCTTGTCCAGAATTGCAGTGACATTATGATCTTTTGCAAATGGGGATTCTGGTTCTCCGCCCTTTTTACCCTTGATTTTAGCAGCTTTTGGTGCCATGGATGATTGTGGTTGCCTGAGTGATTAGAAGAGAAGGAAGTGTTTTGCGTTTCAAAGGAACATTTGGAATGGCGGGATTTTAGGGCTTTTATTGTTTTGCCGTTTTGAGTTTCAAAGGAACACAGTTTGTCCCAGAGCCTTTAATTTCTTCCGGTAGAAGATTGGGTCGGGTGTCTTCATAAAGAATGGGTACTGGGCCGGATGACTTCAATTCAGATAGGGTAAGGTTCTTCCGGTAGAAAATTGGGCCGGGTGTCTATATTAAGCATTAACAGTGGTTTGGATCGGATATGTTGAACCGTAAGGTTTTCCGTCCGAGCTTTAGGTGAATATTTAAATAAATATCTATATCTATATCTATATCTTTACCTATACAATATATTATTTTGACATACTTTAATTAGTAAAAAAAGACATTTATCATCCCCTTAACCATACATTTTCATTAATTAGTAATAATTCAAATACAAAATTTATATTTAAGGTTATTAATTAAACCTCTGAGAAATTATTTTTAAACCGTCATATAACTTATATTTTATAAACAAAAGGTGAATTATGTTAGGGATGGAATTTAAATAAAATTTAAAACCAAATTAGTAATACGAACATTTAAAACCAAATTAGAAATACAAACAAACATTTATAACATTTAGAACATAGCATTTTAATTTTAAACCCCGTCATAACATTTCAAAATACAAAGGATGTTGACATAAGTAAACATAAAAATAAAATTAAATAACACTATCCTAAACTGCCAAGAAAGGCAATCTGTAGATCGATCGACTTTGTCACAACCTCTAGGGCTTCAGAAATTTCTTTCATAGTGTGTTGCTCCATCCTCAGCAACTCCTCCAAATATGTGAGCATTCGATTACGATGGTCTGACTCAGGGAGACGCCTCACCTCCTGTCTAATTCTTAGGAAACTACTGATTCCCTCGTCCATCCTAGCAATAGAACACATGAGAGAATCGTGCACAAACATCTGCTCGTCCATTTTCTCTCTGACGATGCTTACCAGGTCTTGCTTGGAGACCTTCCCAGAGGTGGTGTTAGAGGACGATGACGCCATGGTTGTGAGAAATGGAATATATAGGTGGTCTTGGGAGGAGAAGCAAATAACGATGATTTAGGGATATTTATAGGGAAAATCCTGGTGGACTTGTTAGGGATATTTACATATAAACCCTTACTAAATTTAAAAATTTCAAATTTACCAAAATTATTATAACATTTTTAAAATGTGACCATTTTACACTTAATTCTTCTCAAACTTTAAGTTTCATATATAAAAATATAACCTGTTAAACATAAAAAGATAATTATCCAAAACCAATTAATATATGTTCATGTGTATATAAAATATTAATGCAAAAACAAATGAAAATACAAACTCATCGTAAATTGGGTATATTTACTATTTTACACTTTTGTAAGGGGTATATATGAAATTATCTGCCAGCACAATCTACACGCATTAATATCTGGCAAAGCCGTCAAACGGTACATTCACCAAAGCTATTATCTACACGCATTAATATCTGCAATCTCAAACGGTACATTCACCAAAGCTAATACGGTACATTCACCAAAGCTATTTTACAAGTGTAACAATTACCATAGCCCTAAGAAAGAATCTAATTATTAACTTTAATTGTAAAGCAAACGTCAGCAAAGCTTAGATGGTGACCGGGTGATAATTAGACAGGATTGAGCCCCATTAAAACCAATTCAAAAACTCACACAACACACATTCAAGGGTTATCAATGGAGTCAAGAGAGGAAAAGTTGTGGAATGAGAAGATAGGAGAGACAATTAACAACCTGAGCAGAGAAGACTACTACATCACAAACGGATTCAACCAGCTAAGGAGGTATGTGCTAGACAGATCTGTGGATACAGAGAGGCTGCGTGAACGTTTGCTTTTCAACGACAATGAAGAATGGCTAGATTCAGCCAGGAGGTACTGCAAGGACCAGGGCGTGTTGGATTCCCAAATGGATGCCATGCTGAGTCGGATAACTACTGCAAGGTCATATACTATGGAGTTGAAGAAGAACTTTACCTAATTATGTCTATAAGTTACGATATTTTGTAAGCTTTCTTTTGGAATGCATCTTTTGTAATGCATAGTATGATGCCTGTAAGCTTTCTTTTGGAATATTTTACATTTTAGTCGGAAATGACAATCTTAACTTTTGCCGGTTGAAGATTGGACCGGATGTGGTTAGACAAGGTATATAATTTTTATAGCCAATTATATTAAATTAACAACTATATTCTAATAACCGGGTGAAATTTGTTTCGGAAATGACAATAACTTTTGCGTCAGAATGGTGGGACGGAAGCCTATCTACTCGACATTGTTCACCTCCGGTTGAAGGTGTGTAGCAGAAGGTTGCGTGTGAAGGTGGGGGTGTAAACTAATTATTTTTCATTTTTTTTATATTAATCTATATCTATATCTATATCTATATCTATAGTATATAATAAACATAAAGTTTTGTCATAGTTTACTTACTAAAAAAATACACTCGTCATCACCACAAAATTTTAGAGTTAGTGAAACTTATAATAAATAGGCTCGTCTTATAATAATAATTTTAAAAAAAATATCCAAAACGATTATTATCTACATTTTATATAGATATACTAATTTTTTTAATAGTGAAAATATATAATATATTAAAAGTGTAATCAGAAGTCCTTAGAGTTGTCATCAGCGATATCAACATCAAAACATGATCTAATTTATTTATAGAGATACTAATTTTTTTAATAGTGAAAATATATAATATATAACGTTTTAGATATTTTGTATAATAGTTTATTTTATTTTGTTAATACACCTATCTGGTAAAAAAAAACCCACCTGTAAGTGCTTATTATTAACTAGCAACTCTACAACTCTACGCTGTCAGAATATTATCATTACCTATAGGACCTACATTGATATATATTAAATTTGACACGGAAATTACAATACAGAATTTGAGTCTGAAGATTGGACCGGATGTATACTCAATTTTAAATATGTTTGTCAAATATTTATGTTTTTGTATAGTCAATTTTAAATATATTTGTTAAATGATTACTAAATATTGGACCAGCTGTGATAAAAAATGAATTTATTCCGGTAGAATGAATTTGTAGTCGGAAATGACAATCTTAAGTTGAAGTGGTTGAAGATTGGACCAGATATAGTTCTAACATGGGTCCAAATAACAGGGGATTGTTCATAACCAACAAACACAGTGAAAATCCATAAAAATTAAACATAAAACAATAAATGTAACAATTTTTACCAAGAGTTACTCTATGATATCTGTCCCCTGAGCAACCTCCCAACTACCAAGATCGTTGAAACTGGTAACTTTGGTTTGTCGGTACAGGTTTTGGGCCATCTCCCAGATATCAGTTTCATTCCATTCTTCCATACGCTCCTTGTAAACATCATCATATACGCTCCTCCAAAACAACATCTCCTGTCGGAGATGAAGGCACTTCGTCATAACTTCGTGATTAGTCATGTACCGTTCACCTCCAATAATCACATGAAAACGTTTCTGAACCAAATCCCAGAATTCTAGCGTATTCACATTAGGGCTTGTTTGTCGAACAAAAACCCATGCTTGTACGAGTGCCTCCTCCTGTGCACTGATCCATGGTTCAGGACCATCTGATGGCTCCTCCATAATCGAAATAATTGTTCTGAAACTAGGGACGTATGAACTCATCCTGTTGTCAAGACAAATATGTGACCAATAAAGAGAACAAAAAAAACAAACAGGCAATCACAGAATAAAAATAAATTTAGATGGGTAACAGAGTGTAGGTGGCTCCGACTGTAATCATAGGATGAACGCATCCTATTATCAGGAAAACGAGATTACCAGTAAAGAGACTCGCCTTTGGTTAATGTTGATTTCCCCCAATTGTGCTCCGACTCTTATCGATGGAATTAATAACTGTGAAGAGACTCGCCTTTATAAATTATAACTGCACCGGACTAAATTAAGTCGTCGGCTTGGGCGGCTGAAATTAGGGGAGCCGGCTAAAAGGTATTCAGCCGGTATTGTATTTGCGTTTTATACGTGGACACGTGTCTGCCTCGGATGCTTCGGAATGGTGGCTATAAAGTTGCAAGAAAATACACTTGTCAACTATTAAATGATCTGGGGCGGGGTCCATTATTGCGTCGGTATGAGTAACTGTACACGCATGAAGTTTCTATTGGATGTTTGCACAAACCTTTCAGACAGAACTGGTGAGTTGTCTTTGTTCCATTGGTAGGGGTCAGTTTGGAGAATTCGAATTCAAAGGGTCAAAACTGTAGTTTCAAAGTCAACAATGGTCATTTTCGTGTTTTTCCCTTAAATCATCCCTTTCTAGCAAAAAAAAAATAGTATCATTAAACCCTAACAAAATACTAAATCTTCCCACCTCCATCACGCCATCGAAAGAAAAAGCTATGCCACCGAAACAAAACATGGACCCTTGCGCACCATTATGGTCTCTACTCAAGAACATGAAAGCATCGTTACCCGCTAACGACCCACTCCGTCAGCCATCGTCTGTTAGCGGCATCGGTTAACTCTACACTCCACCACCATTACCTGATCTTCGTCGCCACCATTGTTAACATGGATACCTGACCAAACAAAAAAAACGCCACCGATTTTCCTGCATGAAAGGTTATAGCCATTTTTTTATCACTCAAAGGCACAATTGCGCCGATAACTCATGACGGAACCCTAGCGGAGAGTCACCGCTACTGGTGCTAGAGAGAGAGAGAGAGAGAGAGAGAGAAAAGGAAGGTCACACATTCGCTATCTTAGGGAGAAACATTGCGAACAACCACTGTCATCGTCAGTAGTCGGAAAATGGTGGCCGAATAGAAGGAAAAACTTGTGTGTTTGAGAGAGAGAGAGAGAGAGAGAGAGAGGAAGAGAGAGAGATAGAGAGAGAGTGTGTGTCAATAACCACGGAGAGAATCGAAAGGAGGCTAACGTCCTCTTAAATTTATGTGGCTGGAGTTTGATACGTGTGCACATACAACATTTTAGCTTGACAGCTGTTGTGATTACTTTGACACTTGTTGTGGATGAATGCTACACGTGTCAGATGGAGACAGAGAGTGTGTCTAATCGTCTACGCCAACCAATAGATATGAAAAGTATGAGAATCTCTACTGTCCAGTCTTATTTATAATCCCAACAAGGAGTAAATTTATCAAATAAACTCAATAAGGACTAAAATTGTCAAAAAAATAATAAAAAGTTGTAATCAATTTTCAAAAATAAAAAACAATACTATTTATCTTTCAAGTTTGATTGTATTATATAACAATATCATAATCATATCTTACTCTACTCTATTTGTACTACTTAAAAACGATCTTATTTTTACAACTTAATTTTTTTTTATCATACTTGAATACGTTTTAATTTTTTCACAACCAAATTACTTGTCTTTACTTGAACACTAGCTATCAAGAATTTTATACATATTTTAAGAATTCGATTTTAATCTTATCAACTATCTGGCTAGCTACACACTGTAACCTATGATTTCAACTTTGAAATCCTCACATGTATAACTGTTACGTATAACTAATTTTTAAAATTTAAAAATTATTTGTTCATGCTACTAGATAAATAACGTTACTTCTTTAGTCGTTTTACAATGTGCTTATATATTTAAATATCATAATCATATGTTGCTCTATTTATACTACTTGAAAATGATCCTATTATTTGGAGCTTAATTAAATACCATACTTAGAAACGTTCTTATTTTTTCATAACCGGATTACTTTTTTTACACTTAAACACTAGCTATTTCAAGAATTTTATACATCTTTCGAGAATCCAATTGTAATCCTATCAGCTATCCACTCGGTTAGCTAGACACCGTGACTTGACTTGTCTCTTCAACAACTTGAGAATTCTAACAGTTATAACTGTTATGTATATCTGATTTTAATATCCGTGACAATTATTTTGCTAGAGCTACTAGAAAATAGCCATTAATTTTTATGTGTCTCTTTACAATGTGCATGCTTATATATTTAAGTAGCATAATCTTATGTTTCTCTACTCTATTTGTACTACTTAAAAACAATCTTATTTTTGCAACTTAACTTTGTTGTACCATACTTGTATACGTTTTTATTTTTTGACAACCGAATTCCTTGTGTTTTACTTGAATACTAGCTATCAAGAATTTTATATATATTATGAGAAATCGATTTTAATCTTATCAACTATCTATCAGGTTAGCTACACACTGTAGCCTATGACTTCAACTTCAAAATCCTAACATGTATAACTATTACGTATTATTGAAATATATTATTATTAGGGTTTATTAGTGCGAGTCCACGTGCTCAGGTAGGTTTCTAGTGTACGTTTCTTGTAAACTCTATATATTGTAACCTAGCTATCAATAATAGGAATCTAGTTATTCTATTATCTTACATGGTATCACAACCTAAACCATCCAAACCCTAGTCGTCGTCACCGAGTTCAAACCCTAGATAGGGCGGCATGCCGTCACCGCTGCCGCCATGTCCCAACTTCATTTTTCTCAATAGCTTGTGCCACACCACATGCCGTCATTACTTCCTTCTCAAACTATCTCTTATGCATCTCTCTTGCCTTTTTTGATGAGTTGATAGGCTTTTTTACCGTTGCAGGGGTGGAATCAACCTTGGAGGCAGACTTCTTGCTTGATTTAGTCATTTTGAATGATCGAACAGAAAGGTGATCAAGCTAGGGTTCTTGAGAAAAAAAAAGACAAACTCTTTTGATTCGGCAAAGAGAAACTACAAAAACCCTAAACGAGAATTAGGGTTTTACAAAAGTAGACTTCTTGATTTATTCCTATCTTATTTTTAGAATAACTGGATTCCTATTATTGATAGTTAGTTTACAATATATAGAGTTCAGAAGGAACACTAGAGACCTATTTGGATATCTAGGCTCGCACTAATAACATAATAATAATATATTCCAATATATATAACTGATTTTTAGATCTAATAGTTATTTTGTTCATGCTTCTAGTTAATAGCTAATAACTTTTTTTTAGTAGTTTTACAATGTGCTTATATATTTAAATATCATAATGTTATGTTACTCTATTCGTACTATTTGAAAATGATCTTATTAGTTACAACAAAATTAAATACCATACTTGGAAACGTTCTTATTTTTTCATAATCAAAAATTACTTTTCTTATATATGAACACTAGCTATTCTAAAGAATTTATACATATTTCGAGAATCTGTTGTAATCATATCAACTATTTATTCGGTTAGCTACAAACTATAACTTACGTCTTTAACAACATGAGAATCCAAAAATTTATAACTGTTACAGATAATTAATTTTTAAATCTCTTACTGTTATTTTGTTCCCAATATAAGATAATAGGCGTTAATTCTTTCCATTGCTTTACATTGTGCTTATATATTTAAATATCATAATCGCGCATTACTCTTTATATTCCAACTACTTGGAAATGATCTTTCTTTTTGCAACAAATTTTTTTTTACCATACTTGAAAATGCTCGTACCTTTTGGCCACCAAATTACTTTTCTTCTGCTTGAAGACTACCTATTTCAAGAATTATATACATATTTCGAGAATTCGATTGTACTCCTATAAACTATCTATTAGTTAGCTACACACTAGCTGTAAAACCATGGAGCGATGGATCGTTTGCTAATCAAGTGATAATGAGATGAAACGAGATCAAAAGTAAATACAAATGAGATTTGTATTGATGAAACCTTGAGAGCATACACACAGAAACACACACACAGAAATGTAGAATATGACTTGAAGTTCTCTATCAGTTCTCAACTCTCTACACATACTACCTATTTATAGGTAACTTAAACTGGCCGGCGTATCACCCAGCGTATCAACTGATACGCTGCACCAACTGGTCCGGCGGACCATGTGATACGCCCAGCAGCCTAACTAGACTTACACAGTTGCTCTCATTACATAGATACAATACACGAGACACATCGTGGCATAGAAATATGCTCTAACAAACTCCCCCTTAACGTGTAGTGTATCTAGTCTAACTAAATCTCTAGTCTTCAATCTTCAACATTGCTGCATCAGATCTTCAACTTGAAATCTTGTCAGAAACAGAGCTTGCATGGCTGGATCAATCTTGAATAAATCTTTGACCTTCAAGATTCACTTGAGAATGATATAACAAACTCCCTCTTTACACCATGCTCGAGTCTTGACACACAGAACCTGCGACTTTAGAAGACAAAAAGTGTAGTTTTTCTTTGAATTCCAAAAATTAATTTAATCTTGGTGCAAAACTTCTCTTTGAGAATCCAAGATAGTGATTTTGAAATTTTGATTTTGTATCAAGTGTTGATCAATCGAAAACAACTAAGAAACAAAATCTTTTTGGCTTTTAGAAACTTTAGATCAAAACACACCTAAAATCTTTTTGATTTTTCAAAGTTATGCTAAGACTCACTAAAAATCTTTTTGAATTTTACTAAAATGGAAATATAAATGCAATACAAAATTACACTCTATTTTTGGTATTTTGCGAGAAAGATCACGACACGAGATCATATCAGACATAACGCATCTAGCACATTTCAATTTCGGTCTTAATCAGCATGCAAACCAAGATAATCGCAAATACAACATTTATGTTTATTTCAGCATGCACCAATCAATTTTTATCGTTTTCAGATATGCTTAAGGTAATTTTATCATGCACTGATAACTCGGCCTCCACTCTATCAGAAATACTGGCAAATCATCATATTTATCATATAAAACCAACTTTCTTAGAGATTTAAACATCCTTGATGAGTCATGCAAAAATAAAGCAGAACCCTAAACAAACAACAATCAGGTCGGCTTGTGAGCACGCAGAGAAAGTCCGATTGTTTAGGAAAATAAGAAATATAAAATAAAGCAGAAATTGTATAATCCAACAACAATCAGGTCGGTACTCCCATACACGCAGAGAAAGTCCGATGGATTATACGAAACACCAAAGAAAATAAAGCAGAACGTCAAACGAACACCAATCAGGTCGATCTTTCGATACGCAGAGAAAGGCCGATCGTTTGACAAAATAAAGAAAATCAAACAAGTTGAAATTTTGGCAAAATGAAAACATGCATTCATCAGGATATCTCTTTATTCTATTTTGGAATCATCACACAGCATTCTTCAAGAAGCAAATAACCAAAAATCATCAGGCAAGCTTTATGTTTATATCTTACTTGCAGATATCAGATTAGTCATGCACATTCACAGATTATACAAGTACCTACAGCCTTTAGACTTAATCTATCCATGGCAGATAACATATATGCTGATGTACCATCATTTCTCGCTTTTGTCGGATCAATTTCTCAAATTTTCCATTTTTTATATTTTTCCAATTTCTCCCCCTAAAATTCAAACAAACACTATTTTTTGAATTTTCAATTTTCTCCCCCTAAAAATATGTACAACTACAAAAATGTAAGCATATGAACGAGAAAGAAAATTGATCGACCAACACTGACACATTGCAGGTTTAGGTTTGAAAAAATCGGTAGAAAAACATTTTAAATTATCACAGATATGTCACTATTAGTAATCATTCAACCACCAATAGGTCTTCATGAAATACCTGCGGACACCAAATAAAACGTTAGCAGCTTTGGGATCGACCCGATTTAACAACCTCGGGTCGCCCGGTGTCTTCCACATAGTCGGAATTGGCCTTGGAAACAAATTTTGGTTTCCAAATTTGTGAATATGAAAGTTTTGAATCAGAACCCGAAAAGTTCTCAACTGGCGTCTTTGGTCGGGACCAAAACGACTTACTAGTTGATATGAACTGTGGAGACCAAGGTTCATCAAAAATTTTACCATTGTTATCCACATATTTTGCATTTTGATGAACATATGCAGTCGTCGGACAATTTGCAGCCATATGTCCAGGTCGACGACATGCATAACAAATTCTTTCACGAAGTTTTCGTGATGATTTGAAAAAATTCTTTGGTTTCCAATTATGAGTCCCAGCAAGAGAATCATAGTAACCAAACGAATGATTAAAAGCAAATGAATCAAAGAAACTATCAGAAGAATCATACCTGGGAGATGATCTTTGAGGAAAGTAGTAAGAACCACTTGACGAACCTCCAGAATGATTACAACCATTTCTTGATGTAGAAACATTTGGCTTCTTCTGATAAGCTTGCTGAGTCGGAACAGACTTGACAAACTGCTTCTTTGGTTGTGATTGAGATCGATGAACAGGCTGAACAACAACTTTCTTTTGTTTCTGTGTCGTCTGTTGCACCGAAACATCCGTGACTTTATAACCCAAACCTTTGTGCTTGAATCCTGGAATCTTTGATGACTCAAATTTAGGATCAGAAACAACTCCATCTTTAGCTTTTCTTGTAAATTTATCTTTAATTTCCTTCAGCTTATTCTTATGAATCAAAGATTTATCAACTTCAGCTTCAGTTGAAGTACTAACAGACTTTTCACTCTTATCAAAAATTTTCTCATCATCCAAAAATGAAGATCCAGCAACAAACTTTGGTGCTTTTCCATTGCTAACTTTCTTCTTTACAGACTTTGACCTTTTCTTGTTCTTTGCTGAGACCGATGTGATAAATTTTGAATAATCATGCATTTCGCTATTTGGATTAACAGAAGCAGATGGAATACTTGATATGTCAACCGGTGACGGAACTTTATGTAAATCATCCTTCACACTTCCCTCATTTTTCTCCAGTTTATAAATGTAATTCAGAAATGTTGGTGACAAATTGCAATTCTTCACTTGTCGTTGCAAATCAAGATTCTCAATTTTCATTTCTGAAATCTTCACTTGAGCATCCAACAGATCTTTCTGAGAAGTAATGAACTGAATAGACAAATCATTGTACTCTACCTTCATTTGCCTCTTTATATCACAAATGTCCATTAACTCTGCATGAACTCTCTCCCACTTCTTCGTGTAATAAGAAACATCTTTTGTTAAAATTTCATTCTTCTCACGAACTTGAACATTTGCATCTTGAAGCTTTGAAAGTTCTTCTTGAAGCTCTAAAATCCTATCTGCAGCTTCCACAGCAATTGCATTTGCTTTTTCATACTTTTGTTGAATAGGATAGCTCTTTTCAAATAGATTCTCAAAATCTTGAACCGCATCAAGATGAGCAGCCTTTTTCCTTTTCATATTCTGCAACCCATTGATCCTTTTCTGTCATTAAGTTCTCATTTATCTTAATAAGTTCAGCACACTTTGGACACATTGAAACAACTTCCTTCTGAACTTCTTCTACGTCACTATCATTCCCTTCGTCAAATATAACACAAGAACTTGTTCCAGAATCAGAATCATACACACAACCGTCAAGGTGTTCAATATTGAAAATATGATCAGAATCCCTTTTGTTTGACACTTTATCACTTCCTGATTCTAAACCACTTGATGCTGAATCATATGATTTTGAATCTGTAGATTCTGAACCACTCTTAGTTAAACATTCACTAATCTTCACTGTCTGAATGTGAGCACAATGTTGAGCAATAGCATCCCATAATTGTTTAGAGTTATAACATGATGAAAAATGATGTACCAACTCCTTTGATAAAGCCATAGTAAGCATTTCAAAAGCCTTGTCTTCGCTCTTAAGATTTTTCTTTTCATCAGAATTAAGATACATTTCCAGTTTAGGTTTCCCATTAGTATCCATTGGATGTAAGTAGTCTTTATTAATGGACAACCATAACTCAGCCTTATGTGTCCTGACATAGGCTTCAAATTCTTCAACCCAATGATGATAATCTTCCAGCTTTAACAACTTGGGTACTTGAAAATCACTCATTTTGAATGTATGATATCGAACTCAAAAACTTCAAACTGAAAAACGAAGGCTTTCCAAGCGGATTTAGGGGCTCAAAATTGGACGTACTGGCCGTAGGCTGGTACACGTCCTACACGTCCTAGATCTCGTCGATACGAACGTTTTGACTGGTATTGGGTTCCGTAACTCCTTACGGTTTTCAAGTTATGGCAGTTTTAGTGATGACCACTTTTCTGCCAGCGGATCAAACCAAAATCAGCGGATCAGATTTGTATTTGCGGATCAAAAACGGACCAGATCAATCTCAGCGGACCAGATTATACATGCGGATCAGATTTATAACCAGCGGACCAAAATTGTACTAGCGGATCAGATTGATCCGGCGGACCAAAATTGATACGGCGGACCAAAATTTTCCAGCGGATCACACTGATACGCTATAACTGCCACGGACCAGCTGATGAAGATTGCCTAGCGGACCAGTCGGCGGACCAGATTTTTCATCCGGCGGATCAGTCGTTTTTCATGCAGATTTCAATTGATTTCGCAAATTTTGACAAATTGAACTGAAATTTGCTTCACACAGATGCGAAAACCTACCAGGAATACTCGAAAATCATTTTTAACCTTGGAAACACCCGGAATTGAAAGAATTTGATGAAAAATGCTTCAAAACCCACTTTTTCTCTCTAAAAATCTCCAAAATCACAGAATATGATCAGCAAATGAAACCAGATAGCTCTGATACCACTTGTAAAACCATGGAGCGATGGATCGTTTGCTAATCAAGTGATAATGAGATGAAACGAGATCAAAAGTAAATACAAATGAGATTTGTATTGATGAAACCTTGAGAGCATACACACAGAAACACACACACAGAAATGTAGAATATGACTTGAAGTTCTCTATCAGTTCTCAACTCTCTACACATACTACCTATTTATAGGTAACTTAAACTGGCCGGCGTATCACCCAGCGTATCAACTGATACGTTGCACCAACTGGTCCGGCGGACCATGTGATACGCCCAGCAGCCTAACTAGACTTACACAGTTGCTCTCATTACATAGATACAATACACGAGACACATCGTGGCATAGAAATATGCTCTAACACTAGCTCAGATCTTCAACAACATGAGAATGTAAGACAATATTTATTTATATATCTTAATATATTTCGGTATATATATAAATAAATATCTTATGTCCTTTAATCATTTATCTTAAATAATCAATTACGGTTTTAACCCTATCTGGTATTACTTGATGGACGTAATTACCCTTTCTAGATGGGCTAGGGTTTCCCCTTGGGTGTATTATAAATAGAGGCTTTTAGGGAGAGATTAAAGGTTAATCACCACCACCCTAAACCGATCTCTCTCTTCTCTCGGCTCTCTCTCTCTCTCTGATTCGTGATCTTCACGAATCCTTTTCCCATCCTAAACTATACACCCTAAAGGGGAACCAAGGCTATTAACAGGAATGGACAACCTGACTGCTGCTGATCTCAATCAGTTCACCACAGGTAATCTTTACATATTATTATCTGTTTATATTAACGATTTCAGGATTCGATCAACATGTGGTATCAGAGCATATGTTGCTCAATCGAATCATGTTTCTGAAATCGTCAAAACCCTAATTTTCGAAATCAGATAAATGGGCTTTTCGATTCTGTCTCAAAAATCGTGAAACCCTAATATGTCCTTTTAAGCACATAATGAAAATTGGTTTTAAAAACAAACCCAAAACTTTAATCAGATTTCGTTTTGGAAAACCATGTTAAAAACCCTAACTGATTTCGAGGGATTATTGACTTTTCGATCAAGATACCAATTCTTGATCGAAAAGCTTACTTTTCGACCAGACAATTCACTTTCCGATCGAAATATGTGGCTTGGTTCCCTACTTTTCGATCGGACCATATGGCCCTTTTCGATCGACTTTTCGATCAGGCCATATGGCTTTTCGATCGGACCATGTGGCTTTTCGATCGACTTTTCGATCGGGCCATGTGGCTTTTCGATCGACTTTTCGATCGGACTACGGCTTTTCGATCGGCTTTTCGATCAGGCCATATGGTTTTTCGACCGACTTTTCGATCCGATCGAAAAGTCTACTTTTCGATCGAAAAGTCTACTTTTCGATCGAAAAGCTCACTTTTCGATCAGATACCCTTTTTCGATCGAAAAATCATACTTTTCGATCGGGTATAACTTTTTGATCAGACACTCCTTTTCCGATCGGATACCCCTTTTCGATCGAAAAGCTCACTTTTCGATCAGATACCCTTTTTCACCGCGGAGTTCGATCCGCGGTTGTTGACAGGGGGGTTTCTGCTAAAATTGGGGCTTCATATTAAAATTTTGTTTTGTTTAAAACCTTAAAATTTTATGTTTTACAAAACCTAACAAAATTTTGATTAGTTCCTTACCTCGTATTAGTTAAATGACAAGTAGTAATTCTGGCCAACGCTGTTTTGCTACCTTAATCAATGTCACTAATTATTTCTGATACCAGGCAATTTACTTCAAAACTAATCTATTCGCTTAAATTGATAACATCTTTAAAACCTCGATTCTGGCCAACGCTGATTCGTTGTTTTTGTAATGTTTATCGACTTAGAATTAAGCATTCGCCTTACGTATACAAGTGTTTCTCTTCTGGCCAACGCTGATGAGTTGCACATGTATTCAGCGAAGCTAATTTGTACATAAAGCTTATGGTGTATCATTTCTGGCCAACGCTGATGTGATGCATCACTTTATGCACATACACTTATTTAGTTCATAATGCTTAGATGATAGGTAAGTAACCAACGCGAAAGCTGATTCATCTTAGTAGAACCTTTTATTCTGTCTATTAATTTTGGTGATTATTATAGACCTTATCACAACTTACTTGCTTCATTTCTATGGTCCTTACTTATGCCTGCTTATTATTATAATAATTACTAATGTCATATGCTTATAATTATTATACTATTATAATTATCCGATTAATCCCTATACCTCTCTTCGCTTAGTATCTTATTATTCTCTCTCTCTTGTCCACTCTAAGCCTCGGCTTTCGGAATAGAAACCCTGACTGGAACAAACTACGCTGCTTGGAAGGATTCTCTGAGTCTGGTTCTCGGTATTTTAGGCTTCGATCATGCACTCCTTAATGATGCTCCTGCTGACCTCACTACTTCGAGCACTCCTGAACAGAAGACTGCTCATGAAAAATGGGTCAAGTGCAACAAGATGTGCCTTTTGATCACAAAGAAGTCCATCGACATTGTCATCCGGGGGGCCATACCAGATTCTGACAATGCCAAGACCTACCTGGCGTCCGTGGAGGAGTACTACAAGGGAACATCTAAGGTGCATGCTGGCAACCTTATTCTCAAGTTGCTGACTACTAAATACGATGGAAAGGGCAGCATCCGTAAACATCTAATGGTTATGAACGATGTCGCCAACAAACTTAAGGCCTTAGACATGCCGATCGGCGAAACGTTCCTGGTTCACTTCATTATGACTTCTATTCCTGCGTCTTTCGAAACTTTCAAAGTCAACTACAACGCTCAGAAGGATAAATGGAAGATGAGCGAGCTGATTGAAATGTGCGTGCAAGAGGAAGAGCGTCAGAAGCTTGACAAACCAGAAGTTGCTTACCTTGTGACTGCCAACTCCAACAACAAGAGGAAGGGCAAGGCTATTCAAAGGGAGCATCCTAAGGTTCAGAAGAAGGATCAAGCTACATCATCTTCCGGCCCTAGCAATTCTAGCAAACCTTACTACAAGTTCTGTCGCAAGCTTGGACATAAACAGAAGGACTGCAATCGTTTCAAGGATTGGCTGGCTAAGAAAGGTAATCATCTTAATATGATAACTGAGTCCTTTAATTTAAATGTTCCAACTAATTCATGGTGGTTCGATTCCGGTTCTATGGTCCATGTAACTAACTCTACTCAGGGCTTTCATTCGATCCAGATGCTGGAAAGAAACCAAAGAACGCTTAAGCTTGGGAATGGAAAAGATTTAGCCGTTAAAGCCGTGGGAACTTTACATCTTATTATGAAAACTGGTTTATGTATTAAACTTTATGATACCTTATATATTCCTGAGATTACTCGGAATCTTGTATCAGGACCAAAGTTAGACATGGACGGTTTTGATGTTTCTCATGGTCATGGCAAACTTACTATCTATTTTAATTCTCAAGTGTTTGGTTCTGGTTATCTGGATGGTGGACTTTATCGATTAGAACTGGATGATGTTTTCTCTAATTCTTTGTTGTCTTATAATATTAATCAACCAACAACAAAAAGAAAACCTAAAAGAGACTTAGAAACTTCATCTATGTTATGGCATCAACGTTTAGGCCATATTTCGCGGGATCGCTTAGCGAAACTCGTGAAAGATGAAATTTTACCATCTCTTGATTTCACCGATTTTGGAACATGTGTCGATTGCATCAAAGGCAAAATGACATCCACTAATAAGAAAGGTGCCACTAGGAGTTCTAAATTATTAGAAATTATTCACACTGATATTAGTGGCCCCTACTCTACTGTTGGAATTACTGGACATAACTCTTTTATCACTTTCACAGATGATTATTCTCGTTATATGTACTTGTATCTCATTAAAGAAAAATCTGAATCACTAAGAACTTTTAAAGACTATCAGACTGAAGTTGAAAAACAATGCGGTCTTCCAATAAAAGTTGTTAGATCGGACAGAGGAGGTGAGTATTATGGTAGACATACGGATTTAGGTCAGGCCCCTGGCCCATTTTATGAGTTTTGCAAAAGCCAGGGGATCGTGAACCAATACACCATGCCAGGTACTCCTCAACAGAATGGTGTTGCTGAAAGGAGAAACCGAACCCTTATGAACATGGTACGAAGTATGTTAGCCAACTCGGGCTTACCCTTATTTCTCTGGACCGAAGCCTTAAAAGCAGCCGTTTATATACTCAACAGAGTTCCGTCCAAATTTGTCCCTAAAACTCCTTATGAACTCTGGACAGGACGGAAACCGAGTCTAAGACATATGAAAGTATGGGGCTGTCTTGCTGAGGCTAAACTTTATAATCCCTTCTTAAAGAAGCTTGATATGAAAACCGTAACCTGTAACTTCATCGGTTATCCCGAACATTCCAAAGGTCATCGGTTTTATTGTCCTTCCCATGTTACTTGTATCGTAGAAACCAGAAATGCCGTGTTCCTTGAAGATCATAACATCAGTGGGAGCAGTGAAAACTTTCTCGATGATCTGCGTGAAGTACAAGACGCGGGGGGGAGGGACTCTTCGTCGCTTACCATCACTCCGATTACTCCTCTTGTACACGCCTCCGTTGCTGACACTGCACCCATTCAACCTCCCTCTCCAGTACATGACGACATTCCAAACGAACAACCACAAAATAATGCTGAACCCGCTGAACCAGTCGTTCCAACCAGAAAGTCAACAAGAGTTAGAAAGCCTACTAACTTTGACGACTATGTTACTTTCCTGGCTGAGCTTGAAACGGATGGTGGAAAGTTCATCGATCCAACCTCTTATAAAGAAGCCATGAACAGTGATCAGTCTTCTGAGTGGAATAAAGCTATGCTTGACGAGCTTGAATCCATGAAGAAAAATGACGTTTGGGATTTAGTTGAATTACCCGACGGTGTAAAACCGGTAGGATGCAAATGGGTCTTTAAAACTAAACTGGATCCTCAAGGAAACGTTGAGCGCTACAAAGCGCGATTGGTTGCAAAAGGCTACGCTCAAAAAGAGGGAATTGACTATCAAGAGACCTTTTCTCCTGTCTCTCGAAAAGATTCCTTAAGGATCGTGGCGGCCCTAGTAGCTCATTTTGATTTAGAGCTACATCAAATGGACGTCAAAACTGCTTTCCTGAACGGTGACTTGTATGAAGAAGTGTTCATGACGCAGCCTGATGGGTTTAAACCAGAAGGTCAAGAACATTTAGTCTGCAAGCTAAAGAAATCGATATACGGGCTAAAACAAGCATCGCGTCAGTGGTACTTAAAGTTTGATGAAGTCATGAAGAAACAAGGTTTCCTGAAGAATCAAGTGGACCAGTGCACCTTTCTTAAGATGAGTGGGAGCAACTTTACTATACTTGTCCTTTACGTAGATGACATTCTATTGGCAAGTAATAGTCTTGACATGTTGCATGAGTCAAAGCGGTTACTTTCGCTTAACTTTGACATGAAAGATCTCGGAGAAGCCTCTTACGTTATAGGCATCGAAATTCACCGAGATAGAGCTAAAGGGATCTTAGGCTTGTCCCAGAAGGCTTACATTGAGCGCGTCCTTGCTCGATATAACATGCAACATAGTAACCCCTCAAAAGCTCCTGTAGTTAAAGGAGACGTTTTCGGCTCGTTTCAATGTCCGAAAACAGATGAAGAAAAGGAGCAAATGAGAATGATACCTTATGCGTCTGTAGTCGGTAGTATTATGTATGCTCAAGTCTGTACTCGTCCAGATATTGCTTACGTTGCTGGTATGTTAGGCCGTTATCAGACTAATCCTGGCCATGATCACTGGACAGCAGCTAAGAAAGTTCTTAGATATCTGAATGGGACGAGAGACTACAAACTGACTTACAGAAGAAGCGATAATTTGGAGTTAGTCGGATACTCAGATTCTGATTTTGCCAAATGTAAAGATGATAAGAAATCCACTTCTGGATACATCTTTATGTTAGCAGGCGGGCCCATTTCATGGAAGAGTCATAAACAACAGCTAACTACAACATCCACTATGATGGCAGAATACATTGTTGTTTACAATGCAACCTGTCATGGAATGTTGCTTAGAAATCTGATAGCTGGACTCAAAATCGTTAATTCTATTTCTAGACCATTGAAGCTTTATTGTGATAACTCAGCTGCCGTTACTTTCTCGAACAGTAACAGTTCGACTGGCGCTGGACTGTACCTCGATACAAAGTATTTGTTCGTTCGTGAACGAGTTGAGGAAAATGTTCTTTGTATTGAGTATATAAGTACTAAAGATATGCTTGCGGATCCGATGACTAAAGGTCTCCCAATTAAAGTGTTCGAAGATCTTATTTCGAGAATGGGCTTTACTAAAGACCTTAACTAAGCATATTGTACTTCTTATTAATTAAATTTCCTCTTACGATTGATTTTGTCTCTTAATATGTTATGCATGCCTTATTGACATATAGACAGCTTTATTATAAATCAACGGAAGGGCTTACTTTGGTAATTGATTCTAAATTTATGTTGAATTTTAAATTTGGGATTGTAGTATGATTAATGGGGGTCTTGAGTTGGATAATCAACTCTATGACTGTATTTTTCTGCTGCAATTTTGGTTTAAAATTGAAATGAGTACTAAATTCTGATCAGACTTATCTAGTACCTCATATAAATGATCATTCGGCCAAATGGGAGAATGTAAGACAATATTTATTTATATATCTTAATATATTTCGGTATATATATAAATAAATATCTTATGTCCTTTAATCATTTATCTTAAATAATCAATTACGGTTTTAACCCTATCTGGTATTACTTGATGGACGTAATTACCCTTTCTAGATGGGCTAGGGTTTCCCCTTGGGTGTATTATAAATAGAGGCTTTTAGGGAGAGATTAAAGGTTAATCACCACCACCCTAAACCGATCTCTCTCTTCTCTCGGCTCTCTCTCTCTCTCTGATTCGTGATCTTCACGAATCATTTTCCCATCCTAAACTATACACCCTAAAGGGGAACCAAGGCTATTAACAGGAATGGACAACCTGACTGCTGCTGATCTCAATCAGTTCACCACAGGTAATCTTTACATATTATTATCTGTTTATATTAACGATTTCAGGATTCGATCAACAGAGAATCCTTACATTTATAACTCTTAAGCATAACGAATTTTTAAAATCTCTAACCCCATCAACTATTTATTCCGTTAGACACTATACCTTACGACATCAACAAAATGAGAATCCTAACATATATTTCTCTTATGGATAAGATATTGTTAAATCTCTAATAGTTATTTGTTCACTCTGCTAGATAATAGCAATTAATTTGTGTGCCGCTTTACATTCTGCTTATATATTTAATTATCTAGAATCGTATGTTACTCTACTCTATTTGTATACTTGAAAACAATTTTACCTTTTCCAACATAATTTTTTTTTGAACAGCAAAAGGATATTTATTACGACAAGTGAAAGTTAGAAAGTCCAATATAATTTAACTACCATACTTGAATTTTTTTTATTTTTCATAACCGAATTACATTTCTTCTACTTCAACACTAGAATTACATGAAATAAACCTCCACTTCCATTTTAAAAGAGGTACCAAGTTCATAGTGTATAAGCTTCCAAAATCAAGGCCTCCATGCTCTTTATTCGAGAAAACAAGAGACCATTTAATCCAATTTGAGCATTTGTCATTATCATCTGTACCCTTAAAAAAACTTAGACCGAATAGATTCCAAAATTTTATTCACATTCGAAGGAAGCCAAAATAAAGAGAAAAAATATGATCCCAAAGCTTCCAACACGGACGTAACGAGTGTTGCTCTACCACCAATCGAGAGAAGATTCTTTTTCCACATATCATGCCTTTTCGTGAAGTGATTGACTATAGGATCTGAAATAGAAGCCCGAGCCATTTGAAACCCACCAACAAACCCAAATAAGTAAAAGAAAGACAAACCAATTTACACATCCGGTCGAACTAGCCAATGTTGAAACTTCGACCGAACTAACCCCAACACCGAAAATCGAAAACTTTCGCAAATTTATCGATAAGCCCGATGCCAATAAAAAACACCTCAGAACCTCAACAATATTATCAATATCTCCACCAACCATTGAACTGCAAAAATCGCATCATCCACATAAAATAAGTGAGATAATTGAACATTATTTATTCGTATACCTTTGAGAAAACCATCTTCAATAGCATCTTCAATAAAAGTGTGCAATCATTCCATAACAAGAATAAAAAGAAAAGGAGCCATAGAGTCGCCTTGTCGTAAACCTCTATCAAGATTGAATTCCGTAGACTGGCTCCCATTAACCAAAACCGGAGATTTGGTAGAAACGAGACAAGTACGAATCCACCCTCGACATTTATCGACAAAACCCATAAAATTCAACATAGAGTCCAAATAATTTCATAACACCAAATCATAAGCTTTGATGAAGTCAATCTTGAATAGTAGCATCTTTTTTTCTGAACAAAAACCAATAAATTATCTCATTTAGCATCATCGACCCATTCAAAATTTGCCTTCCTTTCACAAAAGCCGATTGCTTAGGGCTAACCACACTATCGATGACAACGGCCAAACTGATTAGCCAAAGATTTTTGTAATAATCTTGTATTGAATAGCAATTAAACTAACCGGACAGTAATCATTAATCAAAAGGGGCATTATATTTTGGGAAGGAGTGTGATAACGAAACATTGCAACAATCCGGAATATTATAAGTCTAAAAAAATTCATGAACGAAGCCCATAATATCTTATTTAAGAATATTCCAAAAATACTTAATAAACCTAAATGAGAATCCATCCGGACCCGGTGCTTTATCCAATGGACATGACCAAAGGACATCTTCACTTTCAATAGTCGTGGGCTTCATTCAATAAAAACACATGCTAAGGGGCTGTTTGGTTTACCTCGTAATAAGGTCTGAATGGTAAATTGTGTGAATCGCATAGATACAGACTGTTTGTTTGGAAAACATTTCAATAAAAAAAATGTTTGAATCGCTAAAGGATTTGTCTTAAAAAATATCTTATTCATGCAGCTCTCTACACAAGTCCTATTCATCCAGACACTTATTCATCTAACACCTAATGAAACAAATTCAACGAAACAGCCCCTAAATCCATGATCTTTTTAAATCTATTACTCCTTCGAACAAGTTTCAATTCATTACCTTTCTTAAAATTAAGAAGCAAAAGAATTCACAAACGCTTCTATCTATTTCTACCACTTGAAAATGATCTTACTATTTGTAACATAATTTTTTTAATCATACTTGAAAACGTTCTTACCTTCTGGCCATCAAATAACATTTTTTCTACTTGAAAACTAGCTATTTCAAGAATTTTACACATATTTCTAGAATGCTATGATATCAATTGTCTATTCGGTTAGTTACACACTCGCTCACATCTTCAACAACATGAAAATACTTACATGTATAACTCTTAAGCATAAGTAATTTTTATATAATCCCATCAAGTATCTATTTCGTTAGTTAGACACTGTAACTTACGTCATCAACATGAGAATTCTAACATTTATTTCTCCTACGGATAATTGATTTTTAAATCTCTAACCGTTATTTTATATACGCTACTAGATAATATCCGTTAATTATTATGTTTCGCTTTACAGTGTGCTTATATATTTAAATGTCATTATTTTATGTTAGTTTACTCTATTTGTACAACTTGAAAACGATCTTAGTGTTTTTACCATTTTCGAAAACATTCTTATATTTTACAACCAAATTACTTTTTTGCTACTTGAACACTAGCTATCCGATTGTAATCAACAATCTATTCGATTGGCTACACAGTATAACTCACGTCTTCATAAACATGAGAATCCTAACATTTAGTTCTCCTACTAGATAACTGATTTTTGAATCTCTAACCGTTATTATATACGCTACTAGATAATATCCGTTAATTATTATGTTTCGCTTTACAGTGTGCTTATATATTTAAATGTCATTATTTTATGTTAGTTTACTCTATTTGTACAACTTGAAAACGATCTTAGTGTTTTTACCATTTTCGAAAACATTCTTATATTTTACAACCAAATTACTTTTTTTGCTACTTGAACACTAGCTATCCGATTGTAATCAACAATCTATTCCATTGGCTACACAGTATAACTCACGTCTTCATAAACATGAGAATCCTAACATTTATTTCTCCTACGGATAACTGATTTTTGAATCTCTAACCGTTATTTTATATACGCTAGTAGATAATATCCGTTAATTATTATGTTTCGCTTTACAGTGTGCTTATATATTTAAATGTCATTATTTATGTTAGTTTACTCTATTTGTACAACTTGAAAACGATCTTAATGTTTTTACCATTTTCAAAAACATTCTTATATTTACAACCAAATTACTTTTTTGCTACTTGAACACTAGTTATCCGATTGTAATCAACAATCTATTCGATTGGCTACACAGTATAACTCACGTCTTCATAAACATGAGAATCCTAACATTTATTTCTCCTACGAATAACTGATTTTTGAATCTCTAACCGTTAATTTATATACGCTACTAGATAATATCCGTTAATTATTATGTTTCGCTTTACAGTGTGCTTATATATTTAAATGTCATTATTTTATGTTAGTTTACTCTATTTGTACAACTTGGAAACGATCTTAGTGTTTTTACCATTTTCGAAAACATTCTTATATTTTACAACCAAATTACTTTTTTGCTACTTGAACACTAGCTATCCGATTGTAATCAACAATCTATTCGATTGGCTACACAGTATAACTCACGTCTTCATAAACTATGAGAATCCTAACGTTTATGACTCTTACGTATAACTGATTTTTAAATCCCTAACTGTTATTTTGTTCACGCTATTAGATAATATCTGTTATTTGTGTTGATTTACGGTGTGCTTATATATTTCCACATCAAATTCGATATCAATAGTCGAGTTACAGTGTGCTTATATATTTCCACATCAAATTGAAATTCATATTGAAATTCAAATTCATATTCAAAATCAAAGCACAAAATCAAAAAACAAAATGTGAAAACTAACACTTGTTTTTCATGAATATGATACAATACAATTGTAATCAATTCAACAATTAGTTACACAACATTCCATAATCTTTAATGATCCAGCAAATGGCCGGTGATGCAATTGCATAATTCCAAGCCACGTCCCCAATTCAACCCAAATTTACTCTTTGATGACTTCATTCGAACCACAACATTGAACTCGTGACATCCACAACACAAATTCATCTGAAATTCAGACTCTTTTCCCCCAAAACCACCTTTAAACAAGCCTCATGTTTTCATCACTTCCCCTTTATAAATACCCACCCACATTACCACAAAAGAACCAACAAAACAGAGTATTTTCCTCTTTTTCGCTTTCTGTTCTGTGTTTTAGTGTGTGTTCTTCATAACTTAATGGCGGAAGAAGTTTTTCCGTGGTTGAAATCTCTTCCTTTAGCACCTGAATACCACCCAACCCTAATTGAATTTCAAGACCCAATTTCATACATTTCCAAAATCGAAGAAGAAGCATCCAGATACGGAATCTGCAAAATCATTCCGCCTGTCTCTGCTTCTTCGAAGAAAACTGTAATTTCAAACCTGAACCGGTCCCTGTCCGCGGAAAACCCTAATTCTTCACCTACATTCACCACCCGACACCAACAGATCGGGTTTTCCCCAAGAAAGCACCAGAGACCGGTTGAGAGGTCTGTCTGGGAGAGCGGGGTGAATTACACCCCACCCCAATTCGAACTCAAAGCAAAAAGTTTTGAAAAGAGTCACTTGAAGAATATATCAATCCAGAAGAAGGTTTCCAGTTCCAATTTTACGCCGTTGGAACTGGAAACCCTGTTCTGGAAGGCACAGGTTGACAAACCGTTTACCGTTGAGTATGGTAACGACTTGGTGGGATCGGCTTTTGATGAAACAGGCGGTGGTGGTGGCGGGGTGAGACAGGGGAAGAAGGAGGCGTGTGACGTCATGACGGTGGGGGAGAGTGAGTGGAATATGAGAAAGGTTTCTAGGGCTAATGGGTCATTGTTGAGTTTTTTGAAAGAGGAGATTCCTGGTGTGACGTCACCTATGATATATTTGGGGATGTTGTTTAGTTGGTTTGCATGGCATGTTGAAGACCATGATTTTCATAGCTTGAATTATATGCATTTTGGTGGTGGGAAAATATGGTATGGTGTACCAATGGAGGCTGCATTTGCTTTTGAAGATGTGGTTAGAATGGAGGGATATGGTGGAGAGATTAGTCCAACAGGTGAGTGTTTTTTTTAACCTTTGATTAATTTGGCTTTAATTATAATTAATGTTGAACTATTTTTTATTTTGTTTAAAAAAAGTTTCATTATGAAAATTAATTCATGTACACAGTAATTATAATTAAGAATTATAAAGTGATAAGTCATATAAATAAAGCAATAAAAATGGTGATATAAGATAAGCGAAAATAAAAATGACAGGTGACACAACTAATGGCCTATTTATTATGTATAAATTCATTAACATTTAATTTGATTTTTCGTAAATAACTTGGACAATTTTCCTTAAAAAAAAAAAGACGAAATATGTTTTTTTTTTTTTTTTTGAATATTTTATATAAAAACAAAAACCGAAGTTGCTTTTAAGATCATGTTATTTATTTAGTCAAGTAATTGGTTTTCACATTAATGTCATTGAAAATTTTCATTTAATATCAATTATTTGAAAGTATTTAATGTTAAAGTTTACATTAATTAATAAACTGGATTAAAAAAGAAAATAAACCAAAGAAATCCCTACACCAATTTGGTGTCATTTCTAGAAAAAAAATTGTTCCATCAGTTTACCAGAGAATAAGTTAAGATTTCTTTGTGTCATTTTCAGTGACATTTGCTACCCTTGGAGGGAAGACAACTCTCATGTCGCCAGAACTACTCGTTAAGGCGGGTATTCCCTGTTGTAGGTAATCGTCTCTTGATCGAGGCTTTTAAACGTTGCTAAAACTATATTATCATCGTCTAATGATAATGATAACAATAATAATGATAATGTGTTTTTAATCAGGCTTGTACAAAATCCGAATGAATTCGTAGTGACATTCCCAAGAGCTTATCACTCAGGGTTTAGTCTTGGTAAGTGAAATACATTTATTTCCTTAGTATTTTTAGTTTCAGAAAATAGTAAAAGATTTTCATCTTTTTTATTAAATAGGCTTCAATTGCGCGGAAGCAACAAACTTTGCGACGCCCGGATGGTTAAGGATAGCACGAGAGTCTGCGATCAGGAGGGTTTCGATTGATTTGGCCCCTATGGTTTCTGAGTCTCAGCTTTTATATGATTTAGCCATCTCATTGTCTTTAAGGTTCGGTTATTTCACTACCTTCGACCAAATTATTATTCGGTTTAATCATAGTTTATTTTAAACGGATCAAAATAAAAGTAAAAACTAATTAAAAGAAAAATGGAATGAGTCTACATGTCAAAATTTTGAAGGGGCCCAATGTCTTCCTTTTTTTTATACATGTATAACCTCCTATATCTTTTATTTAAAACATTTAGATTATTATTGTAATAAGTAATTAATGCATCTTAATAATATAAAATTATATGTTAGTTATTTTTATTGAAAACATTTGAAGTCACAAAAGATATTTTTTGGTCAACGTGACCAGATGAAAAATCATAATATTAAATGTTTTAGTTATTTACTTATTTATAGCAAGAGCTTTAAAAAATTGGTTTTGTGAAACGACCCGATCCATGCTTTAAAAAACGTATTTCCATTTAATTTAAAAGTTTTTCTTATTATAGAAAATATGTTTCATTTCATTTTTTAATACGTACAACAAAAGATATTTTTTATAAAAAGTTTCTAATACATTAAAAGCAAATAGCTATGTATTTTCCTTGATCAGCTCTTACTTAGTTAGGAACTATTAAACAACCAAGTTTCAGTCAAAACTTCTTACTCAGTCAGTCTCTTACTCAATCAGCTCTAACTCGATCAGCCCTTACTCAGTCAACAACTATCAAACAGCCCCTTAGACATGTTTCAATTTAAACATGTTAAACTCATTATCCAATCCGTATAACCCATCCATCTTATTACCTCTACTAATGTCGTTCTGGGAAGCAACTAGAAATTTTTTTAAGAGGTAGCACAATTACAATTTTTTTAGAGATAACACACGTTCATAAAAACTAAAAATCATACATAAAAAAATAAAAAATCAACTTCGCGTACGAGTTTAAGAAGTAACACGTGTAAAAAACGATTAACCCATTGCTTTTTTCACATATTACAGTAAGCAGAAAAGCTGCACGCCTGAACCGCAAAGTTCACGACTGAAACAGAGGTTGCGAAACAAAGGAGATGCCTTCGTGAAACGAACTTTTATGCAAGATGTTATGCGTAATAATGAGCTACTCTTCGCTCTCGGGAAAGGATCTCCAGTCACCCTTCTTTCAGAAGATGTTTTGAAAAGTTTAGTTAGCAATGGTTTAAATTTGAATGGAGACCTTGTTCTTGACCAAATATCGAAAAACAGATTATATTGTTCATATGGTCAACCCAACAAGAACGAGAAGGTTGATCCTGCATGTCTTTTTTCATGTGTAACTTGCGGGTCCCCGTGCTACTCGTGTGTCGCGATTGTACAACCATCTCTAGCAACTGCACATTATTTCATATCAAATGAGGATGTAAATGTAATGGATTCTGGATTGGGTTCAAGTATGCCTAATGGTGTGGCCTCTTTTGATAAAGGTAAATTACCAAAACGGGACATTATAAAGTCATCAGAAACAACTACACATTATTTCAGGTCTAGTGAGGATGTTGATGTAATGGATCCCGGATTTTTTTCAGGTATGCCTAATGTTGTGGCCCGTTTTGTTAAAGTTATATATTTCCAAAACGGGCCATTATCAATTGATATTTAGATATTATGATTTTATATACATGAGATTGCTTTTTATGTGTGTTTCTTGATATGTATTTGTTTATGTAAAAGGGAAATTATCAAAGAGTAGTTCAAAATCCAAAGAACCAAAAGAGAGTCCTGCAGCACTTGATATGTTGGCTTTGGCTTATGGTGATTCTTCTGATTCCGAGGAAGCCTTTGAATCCACGAAGCGTACTTTCGAATCTAAGCATTCATTGGGCACATATGAATACGGTACAGAAGTATCTTCGGGCAATAGAAAACCCTCAATAATTGGCAGCGGGCCATTGGTTTCACCCTCTCAAAGGGACTCTTCAAGAATGCATGTTTTTTGTCTTGAGCATGCTCTTGAAGTAGAGCAACGACTCCGACGATATGGTGGGGTTAATCTTTTGCTTCTTTGTCATCAAGGTATACTTATCTTTCTGAAAACGGACCGAATTGACCTGAAACACTTGTTATCATTTTCTTTATTTATATACTTGTTTACTTTTAACCGATCATTTTTTTACATGTTTGATCCGTTAAAAGTGAAACATTCACAAGTAAATGGATTAAGGGAAAATTCCGAAAATGACCATTTTGAAAAAATATTTTAAGCTTTTATCCATTTGAAACCTCACTTTGTCCATGTTTTACGTTCTTTCCCTACCAAAGATTTAATGGTCGTCCTATCGCTCAACATCCCCTTAGATCTTGACACGTGACACTTTTGACCATAAAAGTATGGTCTAATCGACCATAAATAATGTCAACTACATATTTCTTAGAACCAATGAAAAAACACGTAGAATTCGATCATATTTTCTTGGTAGATTCGACCATACTTTTATGGTAGATTCAATCATTACTTATGGTCAAAGTGCCACGTATCAAGATCTAAGAGGATGTTAAATGGTATGACGACAATAAAATCTACGGTAGGAAAAGAACGTAAAACATGGACAAAGTGAGGGATAAACTTTTCAAATGGACAAAAGCTTGATACTTTTTTCAAAATAGTCATTTTCAGAATTTTCCCATGGATTAAAACTATAACCTATTTCTTGAACTGACACATAAATGTAACCTTTTGCAGATTATCAAGAGATGAATGATGCTGCAAGATTAGTAGGCAAAGAATTGGGAATTTCAGATAATATATGGACTGATGTTGGATATATAGATGCTACTGAAAAGGATAAGGAGTTGATACAATGGGCTTTGGAAGAAGAAGAAACCGCAACTGGTACCCAAGATTGGGCGGTTAGATTGGGGATTGATATTTTTCACAGTGCTAAACTTGGTAGATCCATATCCTACAAGAAACAAATGCCTTATAATTCAGTTATTTATAATGCATTTAGACAGTTTTCTCCATCCAATGACGTGTTGACACCTAAGCAATCAGGGAAGCAGAAGAAGAGTATTGTGGCAGGTAGATGGTGTGGGAAAGTATGGATGTCTAATCAAGTTCATCCTTTGTTAGCATTAAGATATGATGACGACAACGATAACGATAATGATAAACAAGAAGATCTTACAACAGTTTTTGTTTTTCCTAAGATGAATGTAAAACATGAAAAACAGTTAATGGCGGTTACAAAAAGTGTGTGGAAGAGAAAGAGGGCGGTAAAGGGTAAGTGTCTGGAAGTTGAGGCACCACCACCTCCATTTTCGCTTGCAGATTCGATAGAGAATAGCGATCACATGCTGCAAAAGACTAGTAAGGATAGAAATGATGTTGAGAAGAAAGCACAAGAACTTATCATCATATCCAGCGACGAAAGTGATTATGAGCCTGCAAATTCGCGAACAAACAAAAATTTTGTGCGACGAAAAACGGGCAATGATAGAAGTTTTGATGACAAGAAAGGACAACAATCCGATATAGATTCTACCATTCGAACCTCAAAAAGAATGATCACTCACAAGCCTGCAAGAAAACATGAAGATGGGATTAAATCGAAGCCGGAGAAGAACCGAAACATATCCAAGAAAGGGAAGGAAGCTTATGTTGTTGCAACAAGTGATGAAGAGGAAGGACTATTCGATTGTCGTATTCGATATATATGGACTATCGACCACTATATGAAAGAATGAACAGAAAGAGGGCTTATATTTTGTTTTATTTTGTTTTAGGAGGAACAAACGGTTGTTTAATGTTGGTTATTAACTTATGTTGCTATGCTTGGATGTTGAAACTTTAACTATATAATATACTAGTTTTTTATCCCCGTGTGTTACACGGGTGACTTCTAAAAAAAACTATAAATACAATCATAATATACGACAATTATGTATTCTTATATCTTTAGTAATTAAATAATTGGTTATTAAAATATTTTGGAATGCAATAAATAAAAAATTGGAAATACAAATCACTTCCATAATTAGGAGAATTGGCGGGAAAAATTGTTGAGGATGAATGTGGTGATGCCACATGGCAAATTGTGATGCCAAAAACTTTTCTTTTATTATATATATAGATAGATAGATGGTGTTGGTTAATTACGTTTGTTATCTATATTTACCTTTACCTATACTAATAACTGAATAAATAGGGATGCCACTTGTCACTATTATAGTCAACTTTATTCTTTTTTTTCCATCCAGAACAATTAAAGGAGATCATTTATATTTAGTATTTTATTATTCTTTATTCTTGTTTTTTCAATACTTAAAATTTGGTTCTCATATTATTTTATTAATTCGCGTTTCCTTTATCTTTTTGCTATTACATTTAAACACATGTTTTAAATTAGTTAATTTATACAAATTTATGATTAAATGGTATGTTATAATTAGGTAGTTAACTTTAATATAGACAAATTAAAAATATATCATTTAACTTTTATTATATATATTTTTTAAAGGATGTTTTTCTAAAAGACATATATTGATGAGTGTATCTGTTGACATATTAATGAAATAAAAAAAAAATTCTTGATTGAACTTAATGTTTTTAAAGAAGTGATTAGACGACTAGACTTAATTTTTTTTAATTTCTATGTTATTTTTCTTTTACTTTAATTTATAACACGATTTTTTTTATTTAAAAGATAAATTTCTCCATATTTTTTATTTGTTGATTTATTACATACATGAGATTAATTAACTAAATTTTTAATCTCAGTAACAAATTAGTGGAATCAACAAAGATAACTTTGTTGAACAAACTTGATTTCTTAAAACATGAGTCTATCATAAATGTTGGAATAATCAATTAGTTACCTGTATTCAAAACCTGCCAGAAATTTACTCCATCGAAATGATTTTGACGAATGAGTATGTATTTTATAATTATTAAAAGTAGAGTTATTAAAATATTATAATTTCAATAAAGTTTCTATTTATTTATTTATTTTGTTTGTTTTACATTACTTGTAAACACTTGTAATTATAATTTTTAATTTAACAACCGTAGTTTTACACTACTTGTAAGCGTCAATAGTTATAACATTTAATTTAAGAGTCGTACATAAATAATTATCGTTAATTTTATAGTGTTCTTGGCTATAACAAACTTGTTCCGAAAACATATTAGGCACATTACTATTGAGCGTGTAATTATGCTACATCCATATAATATTCGTTTAAAAATATTAACCAAAAATGTCTTGATATGCCTACTCTTATAGAAAGTAACAAAGAAGATAATAATTATTCAGTAATAGATGAATCAAAATAATATTATAATTATGGATATATATTTATTTGTAAACATCATGGCAGTATTCGCATATGATGTTTATTAGATGAGTTCTTTTGCTATAAGATTGTTTTCCATCTTTGTGGATGCTAACAAATAGTATATGGTTCAAATGATGATATTGAGAATATCATCGACAAATATTTTTTGGATAGTACAATGTTCTTATTTTGGATGAAGTGTAATAAAACTTATGAACAACCACAAAAACTTAAGTTGAATTTATTACACAATATGTGTAGAAAATGAAAGAGTGGCTATGGAACCAAGACAAAGACACCTTACAATATGTAAAACTCATTCAATTTTTTCTTCCCACATGATAAATGGGCTTAAATTCTGAAGTTTGATAAATTATAAGTTGGTGTTCGAGTCATGCTACTAAGAAATATTGACCAAAAAGTGGTTTATGTAACACTGCGTCAAAATGGGGTTTTAGCCACGGTTTTTGTGGTACAGATACTTGTGTGATGAAACTTTTTTTTTGGTTGCAGGGACGTGAATCTTTCCTATGTGGCATAAGTGAGAAGATGTCATGTGAAGTGAGAAAAGTTATTTATGTATTATCTGACTAAATATCAAAGGAGGATTATGTTTAAACTTTAATATCACAACCTCAGCGTAAATACGCGGGTCAATAAACTATTCTTAGTGATGATCTCTTTTACATCTGAGTTAACATTATAAAAATGAAATGCAACATTTTTTAACTATTCATGTTATTTATTACTTCTTTTACATACATGTTATTTTTATTATATTTTTTATATTTAAAATTCTGGGTATTCTTAGCGATTACCTCTTTTCTATGAAAGTTAACATTATAAACATGAAATGCTATATATTTTTTTAACATTTCAATTTTTATTTCAAATTTAGTTTTATGTTATAATTCATTTTATATTTTTGATATTATAATTTCGGATATTTACCGGGTTATTAGCTAGTATATTATATATGGTTTTATAACAAATTTGATTCGGTATAAAACTAGAATTCATATTTGGCCATAGAAGGAAGAAAAATATATAAAACTCTTTAAAAAAACTTTAATATAATTGTATGGCCATATTTTTTCTATTCGCATATCCATATATATACACTATTGACTTAATCTCCAGTTTCCCATTTTAGCCCTAAATAAGTGATAATAGTTATATATTTTCTATTTTTAAACTCAATCTATCTATACATATAACAAGATGGTGATCCGTCCGCGTGTTGCGGCGGACCACCTCTTAACGACTAAAAAGAATGTAAAGAGGCGTATAAAACGTAAAAGTCTAAAAGTTTCATTATAGTGGCCCAAGTCGAAAATTTTAAAAGTATACTAAAAACGAAAGTAGAAAAGTTAAGTGGTATAACACGTAAAAAGTTTAAAAGTTTCATAAAGTATAAAACTATAAAATATATAATCAAAGAGGTGTCACGATTTTTATTGGACTAAGAAAATGACGTAGCAACATGTCATTGGAGGAAGGAAACCACCTGAAAATATATAATTAGAGGAGAAAATGATTTTGCATAATATAATTGGAAGAAGTGGACTATGTGGCAAAAAGTGGTTGAAGAAGTGGATATATGGCGAAATTGTATTGGTTTGTGGTAAGAAGTGGACATGTGGCGAAATTGTATTGGTTTAGAATATGAATAGTGGTTCTTGTGAGAGAGACCACCATTCATTATTGTAATATATATAAATAAACACAAGTTTTTTATATTCAGGTGGCACAATTTAAGGTGTGTCATCTAGGATTAGTCTTATGTGTCATTTTTACAGCTTTTTGAATTAAAAAATTAAAATGGTTTTTACAAAAGTCAAGGATCTTATAGTTAAAAAAAATGAAATTATTTCCATACAAAAATTATCTATATTTTTTTACAATGCTACAACTTTGATTCATCATATCTTCTTCATTTCTCAACGAACATCCGATCCGTAAATTGCTTTCGATTCGTGATAGAAAACCTATTAAAACTAGATCTATATTGCTTCGGTTTCGATCAACGAATGATGGTGAACGAATCAAAAAACAAAGTCGCGACTTTCGATCATTCGTTGAAGAACACTCAAAATTTATTGTATCAATGGATTCATATGCTCAAAACAAATCTATAGAAATAATACTTAATCAAAACCATATAGATTTGAGAAATACACCATTAAAGGACCTCCATAAATAACACAAGTTCTGAAATTCGAATTCTGCCCAAATCTTCATAAAAATTTGATTCTGAAACTTGTCGTAGCTTCGTATTGTTTCTTTTTTTTTTATCATGTTCTAGATTAGAGAAGAATCATATATTTTTTTTAGTGGAGGTGACTTCTATAACTGGGAAAAGATTGTGTGTTATAGTTTAATATGTAGATTATGTGTTTTGATTAAATGCCTCATTGAGTTTGTTGTGGTTTTTTTTGTTTGTTTGTTTTTGCAAATGCTTAGGTCCAAAAAATTATATGGATGAAGTTGTGTAAAGTAGATTTTAGAACTCTAAAGTATGTTTTTCTTTATGAGTTTTATCAATGGGGTATACAACTTATAATTTATTCACTTTTGAAATTTGTGAGAAGGGTAAAAGAAACGTGTATTTTCTGAAGGTCATGTTAATAGTTAGAAAATAAGCTTTAATCTTTTACTTCGTATAATTCTGTTTTATATCACAGTCTCGGGTATTTACCCGGGTCACTGACTAGTAACACATTATTTAAAGGCCACGCATAGTTTGTGTTAAAATCCATCAGGCTTCATTGGGCGTGTCCCATGCCCACCTACAACTTTAAAGCCAAAATCCAATAAAACCAACAAGCAACAAAATGGAAATAATCAAGTTTATTATTTCATTTTCTTTGGTTTTGATTTTAGGAGTTGTAGAGAGCTTTCATTACCATGAGAAAGAGCTTGAAACGGAGGAGGGATTTCGGGGGATGTACGACTGGTGGAGAGACCACCACAACATCGATTTTAAACTAGCAGTTTCGTTTTCTAGGAAGTTGTTGGGGCGTTTGCGGCAGTCATGTTCTTGGAAACCTTGAGACCCAAATTCGATCTGGCGTTTTTTAGAACAAATTTTTTGTACCGATTTTTAGTAAAACTAATGTAAGTAACAAAGTTTGAACCTCTAACCTTAACATATATGTTGAAACTAAGAAAAAAGTAACTACCAGTTGAACTAAGATGATATATTGTTAAGTTAGTGAGTATAGATTATGTGTAATAATATTTATGAGGTCTATTAAAAATATAAAACATAAAATTATATAATTATATCGTATGTTACTTAATCTTTTTAATATCAAAGATAATTTATTTTTATATAAAATATTAATAAATATGACTAAAGCTCAATTTTTAATAACTAGCAAAATGCATAATAATATTAGTGTTCTAAACTAAAATGATTTTATTAGATCGGTAATTGTCCCGAGCCACAATTTTCTTGGGGGCCCAATTTATTTTCTCGCCTAGGGCCCTAAAATCTTTTGAGGTTCTCGGGGCCGGCCCTGATATAAACAAATTAACCTCTTACGAAAAAAAACATGTTCGATCATTTTCTTTTTTTGGGATCTGCCCTGGGCATGGGCCAACTGGGCTCCAGCCCAGGGCATCAAATTGAGAAGGGGCATCGGTTTTATGTCATTATGTGGATAGGTTTTGCGATCAAGGAATAAGGAACGATGAGAGAAACTAAAACGACATGAATTGCGATTGTCGATCATCACTTCTGCACTCTATCTACGTTGTTTTTTATGTCTGTTTTGATTATAAAGCTGGTTCCTTGGCTGCTTTACTCTGCATCTTATGTTGGATTGCTAGTAGTTTTTTGCAGGTCTCTTAGGGTTTCAATTGGCATGGAATGTAACTTTTAATTGCATTTTTTTAAACTTATTTGACATGAAATTGATATGGGATTTGATGATTTGATTTGTTAATTGAAGTCATGATATTGATGTTGAATTTATTTGGGATTTTCTTGTTGTATTGTTTGCCCTAATTGATGAGTAAATAAGGTATCCCCAATAAAAAAGAAAGCAACTTTAATCGATAAACAGAATAATTTTCTTGTTGTATTTTTATTTGAGCTTAGGCCAGTTAAGCTTCATCATTTGCAAGATAATTAAAAATTTTAAGAAAATTGGAACATTCTCTTTTTCAAGAAGGATTTCAAGTTAAAGTTACTTATTTGTTCATATCAGTATTTGTTTGGTGCACAAGATTCTCTTATGTATCTTCAAGAAAATTTGTCAAACAGTTGAACAACTTAAAATATGTGTCGAGTCAAATTTATAGTTTTCAAGGGTGATAAGGAGTTTCCCGCAACATTTAGTTATCAAAAAATGCTTGAACATTTTTGAAAGTAAATGTTTTTTTTTCTTTTACTTGGAATGCAGTGAAATTGAATGTAGATGTGTTTTGAAACCAACTGTCTTGAAGTCATCTTTTGGGTATAAATTCATTTGTATCGAGGCCTTAATTGTACTGCATTCTTCGTGTTAAAACTTTTGTGTTGTACTATTTAAAGGTTTTAACAGGGGCAAATTTTCAACTCGCGCCCTGAGCATCCAAATTCTCTGGACCGGCCCCAACCAGTATCTTCCAGCGTACAACTTACGGCAATGGTTTGCAATTCTATTCTGAGGTCATTAACAAATGAGTAAATTACAATTTTGCCCATGTAATTTCGGTAATTTAACCCTTTAAGCTTCGAAAGGAATCTTCTAAAATACAATTGTTTTTACTCTTGAGTTCAAACTTCACACCATCGATAGCCAATATAGTTAAATTAAAGAAAAAAAATGCATGAGGCTATCCGCAGTGGTCAAGCCTCTCTCTTGGGCGTTTTTCGCCATGTGGCAGATGACGTGGCATAGGGCTTGATCATATAATGTGGTGAGTGGTTAAAGCTCCCATCAAGCCCCATCATCATTAAACAATCCCTCATATTCTCCCCTCTTCCGGCATGAAAACTGCCACGCCCATCCCAATTCTTTAACTTTTAGCGCCTCCTCCCCTCCCCCCCCCCCCGGGCGCATAGTGGTATGCGGGGCACGAAGGGGCGCGGAATTAGGTTTTCAAGCCCACTACGGATAGCCTTACATATTTTATTTTATTTTATTGTGTCACAATTCACGTCAGTATTGTAATTCCAAGGAGGTATTTTCTGACAAAACATTTTGGTCGGAAGACATCTTTCCTATGCATTACGCATATGCGATGCAACATGACATACGAGATTGATACGTTGTTTACAGGGTGTTTATACCGGAGATTGTGGTACGGAGCCGAATCATGGTGTCGGAGTTGTGGGATATGGTGTGAGTAAAGATGGAATAAAATTCTGGACAGTGAAGAACTCATGGGGGCAAGTGTGACACTTCGGTTAAATTCATGTGTATTTTACCCGACCCGTTTTCGAATTTGGATTATAATCATGATCATAAAATCGCTGAGCATTTATTTTTCGACTAGAATCCGTACTAACTTAAGATATAAATTAAATAAACAAGAATGATTGATGATCTCATTGGAGTAATTAAAATCTTTGGTATTATATTCTAGGAAGCTTATTCGAGTTATGAAAAATATTTCGTTAACAAACGTTGGTGACAAATCAAGTTATGATCAACCCGGTATCCGTCAAAATTATAGTGTACTCATAAAAATAACTGCTAAATCTAGTATGACGAAAATTATTTTGGGTTATACCATTGCGAGCGTAATTTAATTTTAGTAATTTTCATATAATTACTTTTACGCTTCGGGTCTAAAAATTTACCAGTTATACCGCTATATGTCAGTATTATACCAGTTAATCACCTATTACTACAATATATATATATATATATATATATATATATATATATATATATATGCATCAATACACATGTCAAGTTAGGGTGTGTGTGTGTGCCACCTAGTGAACACTTGTCACCATTTGTGCCACTTAGCATTTGTTCCATGAGATGTACTCATTACATATATATATATATATATATATATATATATATATATATATATATAGTGAAAAGTTCATTGTAGACACCCCCATAAGTGTAGACAGGTAGACACCCCTTTTCACCATTAGATCTCTTGATCTAATGGTTGTGATTAATTTTCTTTTTTCTTTTTTTCTTTTTTCTCATTAATTAGAAACTTTCACATGTGAAAAAGAGCTATTTCACATGCGAAAGTGTCTACAATGAACCTCACCCTATATATATATACAAACCTACACACACTCTCTCACACTCCATTTCACTCTCACTCTCCCTCTCTCATTACCTACGGCCGAGAACACACCCCCACCCCATCACCATTTCGATTTCATCATCATCATCAATAAGGCTTAGCTAGAATTCAAGTATTAGAAGATTTGGTGATCAAGTTCAAAGATTCAAGTGAAGCATTCTACCCATTTCATCTTAAATTTCTAAGTATGACACACTCTCTCTCTCTCTAGAAATCTAGTGATTTAGCTTAAGTTTGATCCTCCAAAGATAAAATGATGATGATTCAAGCAAAGGGAATGGATTAAAAACTAGTAAACCTTTACATGCATGAAGTTAGTTGAGAAAAATGGTTAACTTGATGATTTCTCTAAAAACCCCATAAGAATTCTTCATGTTTAAGGTTTTGATCTTAATTTTGGTTAAAGATTGTTGGAAACTATACTGTTGGAGGATTTAATCTTAGTTTTGGTTTAAGAATTGTGATAAGAAAATGTGTATATACATGTGTGTGTGTGGATGTGTCGAAATGTATATATATATATATACATGCATGCATTCTTGAGTATATATATATATGTGGGTGTGCATGTCTTATATGCATATACATGTATGTATGATGGTATATGTGCATGAAAGTAAAGATGATGATAAAAGTTTTACTAAAATATAAAAACTTTGTATTTTATGAGGTTTAATTATAAGTATAAGTTTTATAAAACTTGAAGTAAATGCAACAAAAATTATAAATTCTTAAATACATTTAAATATGTATGATTGAATCATGATGTGAATATTAAATACATTCTTATTAGTAAACGAATGAAAATAAATACGAACACATGTTGAAATGATTAATGTGTTCATTGAGAAAAATACCTAGTTACTTACATATGTTAGTTAAATGGGGTTATAAAAACAAAAATATAAAACATAACTCAATCTAACTTACTCATAATATTAAATTCTTAGTCTTTTAAGTTTTATTGTATTTATCTAGCTAATTTATTTATTATGATAATCTCAAGGATTCTCATATCTCCATATCGGTGTTACATCTCACTCTCAATCTATCTATCATGTGAGTACTCGTAGCCCCTCTTCTTTTGTTATTTGGGGTGCAACATGTATCCTATGTCAAAATCGTTACTCTTTATTCTTGATACAAAACAATGCGATTATATGAGTATTTGTGTGATTCTTGATATGCTTACTTGTGTTAGACTTGATACGTGAAACTTGAGACTTGAGACTTGAGACTTGGTAAACTTGAAACTTGATAAACTTGAAACTTTATTCTTGCGTAAACATTAACAACACCAAGCCTTTGGTTCATTAATAGCTATTGGTTGACAACCCACCTAGGATATTGAGACGTAATCTTGTCTTCAAATAGGTGATTGGAACCTAAATTGTCAAGGTTTGTTTTACGCGTTTATATCCTGCTTCTAATACTTGTCTCTCATATTCTTAATCATACATTTGGCACGTTGATCGCATATTTTATACTTATACTTAATATTAAACCTATGTGTACTCACCAACTCATTGTAGTTGACAGATATTTTATACATGTTGCAGGAAATGCTACTTGAGACTTCCGTTGTGTTATCACGTTAGGCTCTGCTGGACCTAGTTAAACTTTAATTATGTTTTGTTTGTTATATGTTTTGTAAAACTACTATGTTTATGGAATAAAATGGCATGATTAAGTATATCGCAACTTAAATTATTTGGTTGTGAGCATCTGGACAATTTATCACGCTCCGACATATTCCGCCGTCGGTTGGGGTGTGACAGATTGGCATCAGAGCCATGGCTATAGGGATTTAGGTTATTAGAAACGGATAACCTAGACTATACCATAGGTGTCCTACATGATAATCTCATGTATAGTATGCCTACTTATATGCTAAGTCCTTTTGATGTCTCTTAATCTTGCCTTCTTCAAAATCATCTCTACTCTTAACACACACCTATACACTAAATCTTCAGGCTTCCTAGCCTCTCCTGAATAAATGATGCTTTATGTACCGATTTAGGATTTGATTTTACTTACCTTGATTTTTATTTAAAATTCTCGTTGGTATTAAATTTCTTAGCAACAGACATGTAGTAACTGGAAGGGTGGAAATACCGGTAGCCAAGTATTCTATCCCGGCTTGGCATTTTGTCATACCGTTGGATCTAGGAATCCTTGGTGAAAGTATTGAAACTTATTAGGCCAAAGCATGCCATGGTAAACGTTGCTAGAAATTTTAATACTGATAAGTCAGGGTTGTAGTTTCCCAATCGGGAAATGAGGGCCATTCCATTGATTTTACACAAACCCATTGTGGTTACTTACTTGTGCACTAATTATGATTTTATGTTACTAAATCTCTATCTTCGTAATCTATATCTCTTATCATACAATTTCGGTATTATACACTCAATATCTATATCAATTAATTGACACTTGAACTTTCTCTTCTAGTTTCAGTATGTCAAGGCATTTCAGGAGTCACGGTCATCGATCTAAGAATTCTGGTACCAAGTTGGCTGCTCAAATTGCCAAACAAGTGGCAGCAGTCATACCAGATATGATGGTTCAAATTCAGCAAAATCTAAATGCTAATTCAGTTCCTTCAGCTGCTCCTACCCCTACTTGTTCCTTTAAACATTTCAACTCATGTAATCCACCTAAGTACAGTGGTTCTGATGGCGCAACCGGTTTATTGCAATGGTTCGAAGGTATCGAAAACACCTTCGTTAATAGTGATTGTCCTGAAAATCTCAAAGTTCGTTATGCCACTAGTGCCTTAACCAAGAAGGCACTCACTTGGTGGAACAGCGAGAAGCGTAATCGTGGTGCTGATGTTCTATTATCCTTATCATGGAATGAAGTCAAAGAACTAATGACACATAAGTTCTGTCCTCCTAGTGAACGAAAGAAGTTAGAGGATGAACTCTGGGAACTTGAGCAAGACAGTGGAGAAAATCAAGCCTACACCGATCGTTTTCATGAACTAAGTATCTTGGTACCCCATATCGTTACTCCTGAATATCGTGCTATCGAGAGATACATTAGTGGACTACCTATGGTCATGCAGGACGCTGTTTGGGCAAGCAGACTCGAAAAACTTGATGACATCATCGCTCTTGCAGGAAGGTTAACTGATAACCATGTTAAGGCAGGAAATTTAATCAGAGAGGGATCCAAGAAGAATTCTAAGTCTGAATCAACTAAAGGATCTAAGGCTGGGTCTTCCAAGGCCAACAAAAAGAAGCGGAAGTCTGAAAACCGCAACTTTGCCATTACTACTCCTGCTATACCTGCTGTACCCATTAATCAGGTTTCCCCTGATGCTCCTCCTGCTAAAAAGCCGTACACCGGCAATCATCCTCTGTGCAACACCTGCAAATTCCATCACCCAACCACTATTGCTTGTCGAGTTTGCCTTAATTGTGGCTGCTATGGTCACTTCATAAATACTTGTCGATTGCCTGCTCGTACTCAAACTCAAATGGTTCAACCAGTGGCTCGTCAGCTTATTCAGCCTAATATTGCTCAGGCTCCACGTGTTCGTGCATGTTACAATTGTGGGGATCCTGGTCATTTCCGCAATGCATGTCCAAGGCTTATTACTGCAAATCCTCCTGGAAACAATGCTAATCGTGGTGCACCAGCTCGAGCCTTTCATATCAATGCTAATCAGGCTCAGGCAAACCAGGAAGTTGTCAACGGTACGTTTCTTATTAATAACCATTATGCGTCCGTTTTATTTAATACTGGTGCCGATAGGAGTTTCGTCTCATTAGAATTTGAACCATTGCTTGCTATGTCTCGTACTGCACTCGAACCTCCTATCTCTATTGAAGTAGCTAATGGTAAATCAATATCCATTGATTCTATTATTCAAAATTGTGCCTTAAACTTTGGTGATCATTCTTATTCTATCGACCTCATTCCTATGCAACTTGGGAGTTTTGACATCATAGTAGGCATGGATTGGCTATCTCGACATCATGCTGAGGTTATTTGTTTTAATAAAACCATTCGTATTCCTCGTCCCGATGGTCAATTTCTAGTAATTTATGGCGATAAACCATCAAATGGGCTCAAACTCATGTCATGTACTAAAGCCCGCAAGTACTTGCGTAAGGAGTATGCGGCATTCTTGGCTCACATTGTGGAAGTTCGTGATAAGGAAAAGAGGATTGAAGACATCCCAGTCGTTCGGGACTTCCCAGAAGTATTTCTTGAAGACATATCAGGTCTTCCTCCCGTTCGCCAAATTGACTTTCGCATTGACCTTGTGCCTGGTGCTACTCCTGTTGCAAAGTCGCCTTATCGTCTCGCACCTTCCGAAATGCAGGAACTCTCTAAGCAACTTCAAGAACTCTCTGATAAAGGTTTCATTCGTCCTAGTTCCTCCCCTTGGGGAGCACCTGTTCTATTCGTAAAGAAGAAAGATGGGACGTTTCGTATGTGTATTGATTATCGTGAACTCAATAAACTTACCATCAAGAATCGTTATCCTTTGCCTAGAATTGATGATCTTTTTGACCAACTTCAAGGAGCCAAGTATTTCTCAAAAATCGACCTTCGTTCTGGTTATCATCAACTTCGTGTGCATGAAGATGATATTCCCTTGACCGCATTTCGCACAAGATATGGTTATTTCGAATTCACTGTCATGCCTTTTGGTTTAACAAACGCACCTGCGGTATTTATGGATCTCATGAATCGTGTTTGTAAACCGTATCTTGATAAGTTTGTCATAGTTTTCATTGATGATATTCTTATTTACTCCAAATCAGAATCAGATCATGAAAATCATCTCCGCCTAGTGTTAGAACTTCTAAAAAAAGAGCAATTGTATGCAAAATTCTCTAAATGTGAATTTTGGCTTAAAGAAGTTCAATTCTTGGGGCATATTGTTAACAGCAAAGGTATTCACGTTGATCCTGCAAAGGTTCAAGCTGTTAAAAATTGGAATACCCCAACCACCCCTACTGAAGTCCTCTCTTTTCTTGGTTTAGCGGGCTATTATCGACGTTTCATTTCAAATTTCTCCAGGATCGTTGTACCACTCACTGCTCTAACTCAAAAAGGCAAGCCATTTGAGTGGGGTCCTGCCCAAGAGGAAGCATTTCAAACACTTAAGCAAAAGTTGTGTGATGCTCCTATCTTAACTCTTCCTGATGGTACGGATGATTTCGTTGTCTATTGTGATGCCTCTAATCAAGGCCTCGGATGCGTTCTTGTGCAGCGAGGAAAGGTAATCGCATATGCATCAAGGCAACTTAAAATTCATGAGAAAAACTATACGACACACGATCTTGAGCTTGGTGCCGTCGTTTTTGCTATGAAAATTTGGAGACATTATCTTTATGGTACCAAATGTATTATATTTACTGACCATAAAAGTCTTCAACATATCTTCAACCAGAAAGAGCTCAACATGCGACAACGTCGTTGGATCGAACTTCTAAACGACTATGACTGTGAGATTAGATACCACCCTGGTAAAGCTAATGTTGTCGCTGACGCTCTAAGTCGAAAGGAACATGTCAAGCTCATTATTTTTCAAGGTACTCATCACCTGTCCGATCTCCAAATCGTATCTTGAAAGCTCAACATATCTCTGTCACTGAAGGCAATATGTATGAAGAAATGTCATGTGGTGCCGAACTTCAGTTGGAAACTAAACCAAACGGTCTTCTCTATTTTATGAATCGTCTTTGGATTCCAGACCGAGATGATCTTCGAACCTTTATCATGAACGAAGCTCATAAGACTCGTTATTCAATTCATCCCGGTGCTGATAAAATGTATCAGGATCTTCGTTGTCATTATTGGTGGCCTGGAATGAAGAAAGACATTGCGCTTTTTGTGGCTAAGGTGGTGTTTGTTTTTTCTGAAAAAGCTCTTCTGTCCTCTTATGTCTGCGTCGCGCAGACCATGCGCAGACATTTAAGTCTGCAGACTGTTTGGTTTTCCGAAGACATTTCATTAAAAAATGTATGTGCGGCCTCTTCCTGGTGCAGATCTGGCGTAGCCACTTCTAACATCTTCTAACATTCTCTTTAAACTGTTTTTCATTAAAAAAAACATTTTAAACAGTTAAAAAAACGTTTCTAAATAGTTTCCTTTAAAGTTTTTTTTTAACATTTTTTTTTAATTTCTAAAAAAACTTTTTTAATATTTAAAAAAAATCTAAAAAGGCTTTTGTATACAATTTAAAAAAAAACGTTTTTTAAACAGTTTTTTTTAAACGTTTAAACAGTTATTTAAAAAACATTTTTAAACATTTATTTAAAAAATGTTTTAATATTGTTTAAAAAACGTTTTTTAAATAGCTTTTATATAAAATTTTATAATTTTATTTAAAAGAAAACTTTTTTAAATAAAAACTATTGGTTAAAATATAAAGGAAGAAAATCAAAAGGTTTGAATGGTAATTATCTATAAGTTTAAAAAACGGTTTATTTAAATTTTAGATCATTTTAGCAGTCTGCAGAAGTTAAAAAACAAACACTCTTCTTCTTACAGAATGCAGACATTTAGTCCACCTATTCTTCTATAGATGTCTGCAGATGTGGTTCACAGACTGCAGACATTTTACCTCTTAAAAAACAAACAGCACCTAAATGTCTTACTTGTTCTAAAGTCAAAGCAGAACATCAACGACCCTCTGGTTTACTCGAACAACCTATGATTCCAGTCTGGAAGTGGGAAAACATTGCTATGGATTTCGTCACTAAACTCCCACGCACTTCCAGCGGGAATGATAGTATTTGGGTTATAGTTGATCGTCTGACAAAATCCGCTCATTTTCTCGCCATTCGTGAAAATTACAAAATCAGAAAATTGACCCGTATCTATGTTGATGAAATTGTTAGACTTCATGGTACTCCTCTAAGCATTATATCTGATCGTGGCGGGCGTTTCATCTCTAGATTTTGGCAATCTTTTAAGTCAGCCTTGGGAACTCGATTGGATCTCAGTACTGCTTATCATCCTCAAACAGATGGCCAGTCAGAGCGTACCATTCAGACTCTTGAAGATATGCTCCGTGCATGTGTAATTGATTTTCATGGTAACTGGGATACTCACCTACCATTGATTGAGTTCTCATACAACAACAGTTTTCATTCAAGCATTGGTATGGCGCCTTTTGAGGCACTCTATGGTCGCAAATGTCGCTCGCCTATATGTTGGAGTGAAATTGGTGAGGCACAAATCACTAGGCCCGAACTGATCCAGGAGACGACTGACAAAATCTCTCAAATTCAAAATCATCTGCTCGCTGCTAGAAGTTGCCAAAAGAGCTACGCTGATAAGCGACGCAAACCCTTGGAGTTCAAAGTCGGTGATTTGGTCCTACTTAAGGTATCCCCTTGGAAGGGCATCATCCGATTTGGCAAAAGAGGAAAGCTAGCACCTCGTTTTGTGGGGCCATTCAAAATCTTAAAGAGGGTTGGAAAAATGGCATATAAACTTGAGTTACCTCTTGAACTTGCGTACGTTCATCCTGTCTTTCATGTGTGTAATCTTCGAAAATGCTTGGCTGATGAAAGTCTTCACATTCCTTTGGATGAAATTCAAATCGATGAGTCTATGCACTTTGTTGAAAAGCCTGTGGAAATATTGGACCGGGAAGTCAAGAAACTAAAGCGTAGTCGTATTCCTATTGTCAAGGTTCGTTGGGAGTCTAAACGTGGACCCGAGTTTACCTGGGAACGTGAAGACCAGATGAAGATCAAATATCCTCAACTTTTCAACCAGTCTTCCTAAATCTAAATTTCGGGACGAAATTTCCTGAAGTAGGGGAGACTATGACACTTCGGTTAAATTCATGTGTATTTTACCCGACCCGTTTTCGAATTTGGATTATAATCATGATCATAAAATCGCTGAGCATTTGTTTTTCGACTAGAATTCGTACTAACTTGAGATATAAATTAAATAAACAAGAATGAATGATGATCTCATTGGAGTAATTAAAATCTTTGGTGTTATATTCTAGCAAGCTTATTCGAGTTATGAAAAATATTTCGTTAACAAACGTTGGTGACAAATCAAGTTATGATCAACCCGGTATCCGTCAAAATTATAGTGTACTCATAAAAATAACTGCTAAATCTAGTATGACGAAAATTATTTTGAGTTATACCATTGCGAGCGTAATTTAATTTTAGTAATTTTCATATAATTACTTTTACGCTTCGGGTCTAAAAAATTACCAGTTATACCGCTATATGTCAGTATTATACCAGTTAATCACCTATTACTACAATATATATATATATATATATATATATATATATATATATATATATGCATCAATACACATGTCAAGTTAGGGTGTGTGTGTGTGCCACCTAGTGAACACTTGTCACCATTTGTGCCACTTAGCATTTGTTCCATGAGATGTAATCATTACATATATATATATATATATATATATATATATACAAACCTACACACACTCTCTCACACTCCATTTCACTCTCACTACCTACGGTCGAGAACACACCCCCACCCCATCACCATTTCGATTTCATCATCATCATCATAAAGGCTTAGCTAGAATTCAAGTATTAGAAGATTTGGTGATCAAGTTCAAAGATTCAAGTGAAGCATTCTACCCATTTCATCTTAAATTTCTAAGTATGACACACACTCTCTCTCTCTCTAGAAATCTAGTGATTTAGCTTAAGTTTGATCCTCCAAAGATAAAATGATGATGATTCAAGCAAAGGGAATGGATTAAAAACTAGTAAATCTTTACATGCATGAAGTTAGTTAAGAAAAATGGTTAACTTGATGATTTCTCTAAAAACCCCATAAGAATTCTTCATGTTTAAGGTTTTGATCTTAATTTTGGTTAAAGATTGTTGGAAACTATACTGTTGGAGGATTTAATCTTAGTTTTGGTTTAAGAATTGTGATAAGAAAATGTGTATGTACATGTGTGTGTGTGGATGTGTCGAAATGTATATATATATATATATATATATATACATGCATGCATTCTTGAGTATATATATATATATATGTGGGTGTGCATGTCTTATATGCATATACATGTATGTATGATGGTATATGTGCATGAAAGTAAAGATGATGATAAAAGTTTTACTAAAATATAAAAACTTTGTATTTTATGAGGTTTAATTATAAGTATAGGTTTTATAAAACTTGAAGTAAATGCAACAAAAATTATAAATTCTTAAATACATTTAAATATGTATGATTGAATCATGATGTGAATATTAAAGACATTCTTATTAGTAAAAGAATGAAAATAAATACGAACACATGTTGAAATGATTAATGTGTTCATTGAGAAAAATACCTAGTTACTTACATATGTTAGTTAAATGGGGTTATAAAAACAAAAATATAAAACATAACTCAATCTAACTTACTCATAATATTAAATTCTTAGTCTTTTAAGTTTTATTGTATTTATCTAGCTAATTTATTTATTAGGATAATCTCAAGGATTCTCATATCTCCATCTCGGTGTTACATCTCACTCTCAATCTATCTATCATGTGAGTACTCGTAGCCCCTCTTCTTTTGTTATTTGGGGTGCAACATGTATCCTATGTCAAAATCGTTACTCTTTATTCTTGATACAAAACAATGCGATTATATGAGTATTTGTGTGATTCTTGATATGCTTACTTGTGTGAGACTTGATACGTGAAACTTGAGACTTGAGACTTGAGACTTGGTAAACTTGAAACTTGATAAACTTGAAACTTTATTCTTGCGTAAACATTAACAACACCAAGCCTTTGGTTCATTAATAGCTATTGGTTGACAACCCACCTAGGATATTGAGACGTAATCTTGTCTTCAAATAGGTGATTGGAACCTAAATTGTCAAGGTTTATTTTACGCGTTTATATCCTGCTTCTAATACTTGTCTCTCATATTCTTAATCATACATTTGGCACGTTGATCGCATATTTTATACTTATACTTAATATTAAACCTATGTGTACTCACCAACTCATTGTAGTTGACAGATATTTTATACATGTTGCAGGAAATGCTACTTGAGACTTCCGTTGTGTTATCACGTTAGGCTCTGCTGGACCTAGTTAAACTTTAATCATGTTTTGTTTGTTATATGTTTTGTAAAACTACTATGTTTATGGAATAAAATGGCATGATTAAGTATATCGCAACTTAAATTATTTGGTTGTGAGCATCTGGACAATTTATCACGCTCCGACATATTCCGCCGTCGGTTGGGGTGTGACAGCCAGAATGGGGAGAGAAGGGATATATACATTTACAACGAGGAGCTAGGAAAGTGGGACTCTGTGGCATAGCAATGCATTCTTCTATACCAATTATATACGACCCTAAAGCACCCAAAGGTGATCCAAGTGCACGGCCTGATAGAGGTGGCTTTGATGCACCTAAAGATGATCCTAATGCACCTAAATGCCCCCATGCACCCAAGGACCTTGATGCACCCAAAGACCCCAAATTCAAATCGACTCAACGGTTGCAAGGGATAAGTTACGTATGTGCTAATCAGGTTAAAATGAGTGTTTCCATTCCCACAACATCCACCATCTTCTTCCTAATCTTACACCAGTTAAAAGTTCAAAGGGTCATCTAAAGTTATACCGGACGGTTATTTGATATGACGTTTTAAAAAAGGTCACATGGTCATGTAGGATGGTCAAACAATCGTCTATAATGTTTGAAAAAGTCAAAGTTAAAGTTTAAAGACGTCAAAAGGTAAGCAGTTATAATCTGTGATAAATTCTAAACCGGTGTGAGATTGGAAACTAAAAGTGGGTTCTTAACTTTGTAAAAGAGAAATATACTAACATGGTTTCTGTTTTATGTTGTACAGGACCAATTTGTTAGAGTCGTAAGCTGAAAATGGTGTAATATATAGGGCACCAAATTAGTTGTAAGCTGAAAAGGGTGTAATATATAGGGCAAGTACGATATGAGTGGGGAATAAGATGGAAATCTCATGAAGGAGAGCAAAGAAGATAGATAGGTCTTTAATGTTCATAACTTTTTTTAAGATCAAAAACTTAGATTTTGTAGTAGATTTTTATCAACTTGATGACATATTTGTATTTTACTATGTCAAAAATACCCTTATCGTCACATCAAAAAAGGGTGATCATATGCCTTCCGCCACACTTATTTTTCTCTGCTTAAAAGTGACGAAAGGTTGAGCATCATAGCAACAACCACAAAAGTATGTTATACTTGTGGTTGTTCCTTTTATATAGTCACAACAAAAGTTTGTTTTAGTCACATCAAAATATAGCAAAATAGTTGTTATGATCAAGCATTTTGTCTCAATAAGTGTGACTATAAACTATTTCTAGACATGCTAAAAATTTTGTGCTATCAAGTCTGGCTACTGTCTAACCTTGATCACACATAATTTTTTCTAAACATATTTGCTATCATTCCATCACATAAAAACAAAAGAGTGTGAAGGTGATGTGACTAATAATTATGTAAAGACACAAGAAATTTTGTGCGAGCAAATGCAACTATTGTTTAACCTTTAGTTACACGTGTTTTACCCTTGACATTTGCTATCATTTTGTCACATGAAAATAAAAAAAATAAAAAAATATTCTAAATGATGTAGCTAATGATTATGTAAAGCCACTAGAACCTTTGTGTTTCAAGTGTGGCTATTGTCTATACACAAAATAAAAATAAAGTGACGATGGTGTGGCTAATGTTATGTAAAGCCACATGAAATTTTGTGCTTTTAAGTATGACGACTATCTAACCTTTGGTCACATATATAATTTTTTTCCATTTCCGTCACAAAATAACAACAAAATGATAAAGGTCTACTAATATTTATGTAAAACAACATCAAATTTTGTAATTTGAAGTCCGTCTATTGTCTTACCTTTGATCATACATATTTATTGCGGTTCTATGTAGCCATTTTCGAGTAATTAGCCATATTATTATTAATTTTTTTTTGTAAAACAATAAACAATAGTAAATAACATGAGAAAACCTAAAAACCAAATGACATTAAGAATAATAAAACTAAAAGAAATTAACAACAGTAATCTATGCATAAGCTTATATACATAAACTTCATGTTGATTTTGACTTTTAAAAAGTCAACGCCATCGAACTAGATTTATTGAGAAGGATGATACTAAGTTAGACGCCATAAAGAAAACGTTTCTAAACGTTGCAAAGGGAAACGAGATCAAGTACACATAAGCTAAGAACTGGCTAAATGTAACATCCACTTGTTTCAAAACCAGAAACCCAACCCGTTTTAAAATTTGGATCGACCTTAAGTTTGAAGTAAAATCATAATTTTGATATTCAATTGGGGTAAAGTCAATTTCTATCCCGAATGTGGTTTTGCAGAAGTTTTTAGGTTAAAACTGTAAATAATAAAAGTTCATGTAATTTATGTAACTTTGATAAACTTCGTGGAATTTGATCACATTCACATGTCCCATTTCATGTTTCTAATTTAAACTGGTATGGATACATCCTCGTATCAAAAGACAATAAACAGATTTAATAAACAATCCCCTTCACCCGTAAAGCGTTAAAGTGTCGCTATAAAAGGATTAAACTAACTAAACTACTAGGTGCATTCTCACTTCTGTTTCATAGGGTCGAATAAGTCGATAAACATAAAGATTCGTCTATGGATTTTATGTAGCCAGTACTTGAATAGTTATGTCTAATAACGCAAAATCACAGGCTCATTTATGATCATGATCAAAATTGCTTAAGAGCATAAGATTTGTCCAACATGCCTGAGAATCTGAAACCAGTGAACCAAATGATATATCATACCTACTTTCTTCCTCTGTTCAGCCTCTGCAGGTGGTAATTAAGGGTACCCCATGGTTTTCTTTTTTTGCCAGACTGCAAAATGACAATCACAAAGAAATAAAAATTAAATACAAGAAAGTCCCTTTACATCTCTTGGTCAATCTTCACAAAGGACAATTAATTGTAATTAAACTAGTTGAATTGTTTCTTATTATGATAATCAGAAAATCAAATGTTTGAGCGTTTGACAAAATTGTATACTTTAAAGAACCAACAATAAATTTTCAAAAACGACATTCTTGTGAAAAAAAATTATTTACGTCACGAGAAATGAGAGCAAAAATCTCTTAAACTAGGTAATTTATTTTATCCTGGTGATGAGTTGTGTACTTTTGTTGTACCTGGAATGAAAATGATATTAATCCGAAACTGATAATCCAAACACCCCTCAACTGTGGGTATATATGTTATTCGTACCTGAGAATCCATGCAGGTATCTAGTAGTTGGCGTTGACGGATGCATTTGTCATCACTGTTATGATTAAGGGATAAACAGCCAAGATAAGTCATCATATCCTTCATACAAGGTTTTGCCAGACCACCAAACTTCTTTGCATTTATATGTAGCTCACCAGCTTTTTTGCCCATGTTTGTCAAATATGATCTACAAGATGAAACCAATAAAAAGACTGTACGCATTTGAATATCAATAATAAGAGCATTGTAAAACTGTCTGAGCATTCAAACATGAAAAGTTTATGCAGCAAAACACTTAAAGCACTTCAGCAGTAGATGATTTGGAGCTAAATCAATTATTAGCTTAAGAAATTTAAACTTGTTTGCTAGCAATCAGCAAATCACAATGATCACTAAAAATAACTGATAAATAGCACTTCACTATGATATCATGTGGATCAAATAAACCATGAGCAAGAGAAAATAACTTTTCCACTACATTTCATGCATTAAGTTATAGCTCTGTGTTCTAGAATCAAAATGCTATCTTGTTAAAATTGTCATTGAAATGACTTCTGGGGAATCCAATTTCCAGTTTGGGAAGATGTGTGGACTGTTACGTATTGTTTTATCATAATATCATCAAGTGTCAAGTAACCTTATTTGTAGTTTTTTGATAAAATAGCATGTATAGCCACACAATTTGATGTATATATCTTATAAAGCAGCAGAAGACAACATTGGACATTTTTTATCCATCAAAACTAAACAAACATAAGTCAAATTTGAAACCTTGGAGCATATATAATGTATCCACTATAGGCATATGCTGTTCCAGGCTAAGATATAGTAAGATTTCAATGGTACCAAGGATTTCAATTGAAAAGGACCAACCAATGTCCCATGAATAGAGCTAATCCAACGAAATCATTGTGATTTTGAAATCGAAACATAGTTCGCGTGAATAGTTCGAGTTTCACCAAAGCCCTAAGGTTTAACAAACTAGATCTAACGAAAAGCATAGGATTAAGCTACGAATCATCGATTCAATACAGAGGCACTACAACCACATATACAATTACATCTAAACTAACTTCAATGAAAAAAAATCTGAAATTTGTATCTAAAAGTAAGAAAAGAAAGGAGATAATTAGGGAGAAACGAACAGAGCCTAATCTCAATTGGAACCGAGAGAAAGCTTTTTGGGGAAGAAGAAGGAGAGAACGTACCTGAGAGAGAACCGCTGTGTTGTGTTTCTAAACCCTAAACAAGGCTCGCTCGCTGCGTTCTTTTTTTTTTTCTGAGATCTGAGCGACTTTTTTTTAATTACTATTTAGTCCCTAAGGTTTTGTCCAAAAATCATTTTTCGATTCAATATATTTAGAATGACGACTCCATCCAATAGTTTCATATTTTGTCCGGGTTTTGGTCCATTGGTTGAGCACACTAACTCTCATCCATTTTTCTGTTAGCTATTTAAAAAAGACCCGGTGGCTGCTCGGAGGCCGGGTTTTTTCTCGAACTGGGGTAAGGAGGTGGTGTCCTGACTCGCTCGCACCCGCAGACTTGAGACACTCTCAGAGACATTGAGTCATCGTGGTGGGCTGAGCATCAGGTTCGACTGAGAAATCGTTGTTCAATTTTTTTTTTTTTAAAAAGACCAAAATACTGCTCACAATTAAAAAAACACAAAAAACATAAATTAAATTTAAAGCAAAATAACAAAACAATTCGTCATCTAACATCATCTATCTTATCGATTACCTCACAAACACTAGCTAAAATGGTTACTAACATCTTCTTCCCCAAATCCTTGTTTTTCATGGTTTCAATTCTTCACAATCAACTCATAATACCTCGATTTCTACCTCTAATTCAAACATTACTATTTCTGGATCTAGAAGTTTAAATAATGGTGCACCTTAGGAATGAACGCTTGGTACCTAGTACTGGTACCGCACGAACTAGTACCGACAAAAAATAAACGGTACCGGTACTCGATTTTGGCTAATTTCGGGAGCGACACGAACCAGGACCGGCACAGGTAAAAATAAAAAAATTCTGAATGGACATCGGTATCAAGAATATGGATGTTTTTTTAGTATTTTTAATTCAATTAATTTTTTTTAGTTAAAGGGGACGATACCTTGACAAGGTTTATTAATAAAATACAATTAGACCTAAGGGCAATGGGTGCCAAAAGTCTATAACTTTCTATAGAACATGATGGATGCTCTATAGAATGATTCTCCTTTTCACTAAAAGATAAAACTAACAGGCCCATAAATTAGACTGGAGGTACTTCTTTTGATTCACAACACCCACAACAGATTGTCAACAGAACTAAAAAAAAGTGTATATCGTTATAGAATTAGGAATAAATTTGCATTTAAAGGTTTGTTTTTCTTTTGACTGTATATCGTAATTGATGTTGTTTTTTGAGGGACAGTGTGATAATGGAAATTAGTATCCTAGATTGGACCAAAAAGCACAGTAAATACACTCCTAGAAAATGAGTTTAAGATGATTTCTTAATTTGGATGGTACTTGTGGTCAGCTGTGCACATTTTTTCAATGTCATTTGTTTTCACCAAGTTAAATGAACAAGGTGGAGACCCACCGTGCATTGCGGCGGGAGAGTTCAAGCTTTCACTACGGGTTGCTAATCGCCTTTTCATGGTTTTACACCTTCAAATAAACAATATGAATCTAGATGCGCTATTAACTATTTGAGATTTTTACAACTATAATGAGTAAACTCTTCATGGTTTTGATGATACTGTATATATAAACTTTAAATATAACCATAAAGAAACACAATCCATCACACCCATGACAAATTTTCAATAATCAAGACCCCAATGTGGGTTAGGGAGGGAGGAAACGATTCAGGCAATCTTGATCTCAACCAAAATACTAATAAGCCTAACCCTCTTAGCAGAGGTTACCAACCTACCATCCTAAAACTCAATAGTTCCTTGTACTCTGTCAATATTTAAACAAGAAATCAAGTTAATATGCAAAAAAGCAAATTGCAATGATAAGTTTAAAAATCTTACATGCTTGCTTGAAACTAAATCTTACATCAAATATCGAACTCTTTCAAAAAGCAAATGAGAACATATGGAACAAAGAATAAAAAAGCTGGAAACTTATTTGCACACTCTAAGGTGAGGCAGAAGATAACAAAAAAATCCCTTTAAAAACATGCATATGGCCATGAGCAAAGAATTCAATCAAAGCATCACAAATAGCATAAGGGGCTAAATTCATTTCCGCACTCTAAGATGAGATACAGGAAACTAAAAAATTATCTATGCATACAAATTTTTAGGTAATACTATATCTTAACATTACTATTCCAAAATTTCTTTTTTAATTTCCTTAGATTTATAAGTATGAAGCCCAAAAAAATATGGATCATATGGTCATTTGAATGTGCTTCAAACAGGAAGCATCACCAGACCTTCGTTTCCAATTTGCTTTCCTTTTTCAGTGTAATCTGAACCTAGATTGCCTTCTCATTTTACAATAATAAAAGTTAAAAGGGCAGAAATCACGATAACAAAAATAGACATCAATATACAATATACAATGTAGTGACAATAATCAAATAAACTTTTCATAAATCCAGTTTGGAAAAAGGCTAAAGAAAATATGCAGCCACAGATAGCTTAAATTAGACAAGATAGCTTAAATTAGACAAATAAGTTGGCCAAAGAAAGCATGTATAAGGTGTATAAGTCTCAATAGTGTTCCACCTTTTAGTTGGTTGGGTGGTACATAAATTTAAAAAAAAAAAAAAAACCCATCAAATACATACTAATCGTAAACAAAAAATAGCACCACCTCATGAAAATCATCTAATAGCGTATGCAACTTATTCAAGTGTTGAATTATTATGTAAAATAGGAAGTGTGCCAAGAGACTTACCTTTTTAATGCCAGTGTTTTCTTCAAGGAACTCGTAATCATCTTTATTAAAAACAAAATTCTTCTCTGATTCTCTTTAAAATCAGCCAAACATAAGTTATAAAATATAAAAGCAATAATGCAATAATAACAATTAGTAATTTAGTATTATATGAATAAACTACCTCTTTTGTTTTCTTTTGGTTCTCAAATTTTTATCATGTTCATGGAACAAAGATCATAAAAAATAAATATATAGAACACTTACATTTGCTGTTACCTCCACCTACATTTGCTTTGACTTTGGTGGAATTTGCATGGGAAAACAAAAGTTGCAGCTTCATTAGTATGTATAGAACACAACTTCATTAGTATGTATAGAACAATGGTTATGGTAAACAGATCACCTAGATCATTTAAAAGGGGTCAAACCTATTGATTAAACTATTAAATTGAATCACCATTTGAGGTCAAATTAAGGTAAAGAAATCCAGTATGCATCTCCAGTTAACCTATGAATGATAGAACAAAAAGAGTCATCCGAATCAATTGAAGATGCATGGATTTATATTAGAGTCACTTGAAATCCAGTATATACACCCAAAAAAACTATATTTACATGGATTTATACATAATAATATTCAAAAAATAAGACTCAAACATGAAGTTTAACCATTTTTCTTTAATTAATCCATATAAGATGCACAAGTGAACATGGAGTTTAATTATGATACCAAAACTCAAAGCTATAATCAAGGAACATGGACTTTAATTATGATACCAAAACTCAAAGCTATAATCAAGGTACGCAACAATAATTATGAAGAGAAGATTTGGTTTACCTTGAAATCAAAAATAGCAACACAAAAAGAAAAGTGTGTGTTGTGTTGTGTTTTTAAGGAAATGAGATAGATGACTAAGAAATGGGTAGTTGTACCTAGGTTATATTGTATGGCTCACAATCAAACGATTAGTCTTTTACTGTGCTTTTTCTGAAACGTTACACGTCGAACGCCTCGTTTTTCGCTAATGATTGTTTCCTCGTGACTGAAATAATTAGGAGAACCAATAAACAATATCGAAATATTTAATTCGTCACATATAATGTAACATGGTGAATACTCGGTTAATCTTGCAGTATTAAACTCATGTCTAACCGGCATTACGATCGCGACAGTTCTGCGAACTGGATACATTTTCTTGACTATAATTCTCAGTAAACATTGCAACAAGTGCTCACAGGTCAGCCGAGTTGTTAAAACCATTTAGAATGAATAACGAGTCGACGTCGATTGATATCGCGTAACCGTACCGTTTACCGATTTCTCAATTTCTCGTACCGATCGTCACTGTCGCACTTCTAATACTAGTAACCAAGTATATAGCGATAGTTGTCACTATATTCATGCCTCGGTAACCTCGTTGTCACTATTGACGACATATGAACGTTGATTACGGTTATTGCACAACAGTGTCCAAATCACTAATTTGGATTTTCCGCTTCGTTATAACTCGGATTTAGGATCCGTTTTCGCCCACAATCCTCATTTTTCATCCTCTATCATATCTTATAGGATTCATCCATTGATATCTTCTTAATTTTTGGGTCAAATATTCCTGTCCAAATCGAACTACGATTCGTTACATCTTTTTCGTTACCGGACGTTTCACCACTCAGTCTTTGCACATCCTATTATATTTTATAACAAGCCTCATATGTGCAGTAACCCACCATTGTCCCCTCCGGATATACTCTACTGAATTTACGTATCTAGCATACATAAAATGGGGTGTTACATAAAGATCGTGGAATAACCTACAAGAAGAATGGAGGAGACAAGATAATAGCTTACATTGATAGCAGTTATGGAGTCAACACAGAAAAAGGAAGAGGAGCAATTGTGTTTGTATTCTACTTTAGGAATTCTCCTATTACTTGGTGTACATAGAAACAACAAACGGTGTCATTATCATCATGTGAATCATAACTCATAGCAACCACATCAGTCGCTTGTCAAGCACTATGGTTACAAAGATTAGTCAAAGAATGACTGGATGGAAGGAAGGCAAGATCACTTTACTAGTTGACAACATCTCAGCAATAGCACTTATGAAGAATCTTGTATTTCATGAAAGAAGCAAGCACATTGACACACGCTATCATTTGATCAGAGAATGTGTAGGGACCAATTAGATCAATATTGAACATGTTAGTGAGAAAATTCAGAGGGCAGACATTCTAACTAAAGCATTGGCAAGAGTCAAGTTTATCACAATACGAGAACTACTTGGATTTCAAGATTTGAAGATGAAGATATATAAAAATGATTAAGGAGATGAATGTGAAATATAATCATGTTTATTTTCATAATCAAAATCTATTGGATCAGTGTTTAAAGTTAAAGTTTATTTATTATACGTGTCATTATGTATTTAGATCAAATATTGTATATCAAGTTATCAACTTTAAAATTCTCTCCTTTCGCACATGCAACACCCAGCTTGTATGGCCATATTTTTCTCATTCACATCATCATAACCATCCATATACACCCTTGACTCGATCTCAGGTTTCCCATTTTAGCCCTAAATAAGTGATAGTAGTTATATATTTTCTATATTTAAACTCATTAACACATTATATAAAGGCCATGCATGGTTTGTGTTAAAATTCATCAAGCTTAATTGGGCGTGTCCCATGCCCACCCAAAACTTTGAAGCCAGAATCCAATAAAACCAACAAGCAACAAAATGGAAATAATCATCAAGTTCATTATTTCATTTTCTTTGGTTTTCATTTTAGGAGTTGTAGAGAGCTTCCATTACCATGAGAAAGAGCTTGAAACGGAGGAGGGGTTTCGGGGGATGTACGACCGGTGGAGAGACCACCACGACATCGATTTTACAAACCCGGAGCGGTTCAATGTGTTCAGGTACAATGTGAAGCGAATTCACGAGTCAAATAAAATGGACAAGCCATATAAGTTGAAGGTGAACGAGTTTGCTGATCTGACTAATCTTGAGTTTGTTAACACCTATGCGAACTCAAAGATTAGCCATTTTCAAGCACTCAAAGGACCACCTCCAGCAGAACCAGCTGCACCAGAAGCATTTCCCGGGGTTTGGGTCGACCCCTTCAAGGATTACATTTATGAAAATGTGACCGATGTCCCGCCTGCCGTGGATTGGAGGGAGAAGAAAGCCGTAACTGATGTCAAGGGTCAAGGCGGATGTGGTAACCAATTAACGTCTTAATTTTGTTATTTATTCATAACTTTAGTATTATAAAAAACCCCTTTTGTGGAGGGTCATAAAGAGTTTTAGTTAAAAACGTTATTTTTTTTTAATTTTACTTAATAACATAATAGTCAAACACGATTTTGTCCGGATGTAAAGGTCATAAATGTGGCGTTTGGTTCACGGAATGTAATGTAATTGAAATTGTAAAGTTTTTCTTATAAAATTGTGCTTAAGTTGGGTAAGGAAGATGTTTGAAATACAATGAATTCATTTAATCAATGTAATTTGAGGTCATTTAACTTTCCTTCGTTAAAGTGAAGGATTTCTAAATTCCATTGATTAAAGGAATTCATTGTATTTCAAACTCCTTCTTTACCCAACGTAAGCACAACTTTAAAAGAAAAACTTTACAATTCCAATTACATTACATTCCGTGAACCAAACGCCACCAAGGTGTTTTACAAAGGAAATCTGTTTGTGGAGGTTCATAAACATTCTTACATAACATGTCTTCGAGGTTCATAAACATTCTTACATAACATGTCTAAATTAATTACGATATTATTTGTTTATTCAGTTACTTTCTTATGTATTTAATAACAAAGACGATTTTACCACCCTTAAACTTTTAAATATTTAAGAGAAAGAAATAGTTTACCCTCATCATATATCATATGTAAATATTTAACTCCTACGCTTTTAGAAGGCTCACCCTCCAATCACAAACCCACTCACTTGATCTTGAACTAGCGGTTTATTTCACTGCAGGAAGTTGTTGGGCGTTTGCGGCGGTGGTTGCTGTGGAAGGAATAAATGCGATAAGAACGGGGAAACTAGAAAGATTTTCGGAACAACAACTCGTGGATTGCGATATGGGTTCCGGTGGATGTGATGGAGGGTTGATGGAAAATGCCTTCTTGTACGCTATTAAGAATGGAGGTCTAGCTACAGAGGCCAGCTACCCTTATGTAGGCAAAAGAGAAACCTGCGATAAAGCAAAGGTACATATATAGATAAATAGATAGATATATAACAAATCTCATACAATAATAAAAAACATTTTTGTTAATTCACTTTGTTGTTGGCCAGATTAAAGACGTGGTGAAACTTGATAATAGACAAAATGTTCCCCCAAATAACGAAGAAGCACTAATGAAAGCGGTAGCATTCCAACCAGTAGCTTCCGGCGTACAACTTAGCGGCCATGGGTTGCAGTTCTATTCCGAGGTAATTAATTAACAAAATAAAAATCGAATGCGACCAAAAAAACTCTTAACTTTGCGACAAATAGTGAAGAAGCTTGAAAAACCCTCATTTTAACTAAATTTAAGTTTTTTTAATACTTTTTTATATTTTATTTAAAGTATCACATTTTATTCTTCATCCTCATCTCACCTATAAATATTTGTTTTTATGTATTTCTTTCTTGCTTAATATAGATTAATAAATTATATTGGAATTTTATATTTAGGAATTCGCTAATACAAAACTATAAATTCTAAAGATAGAAACGAAGGTATAAATTTTGATAGAGATGCAATATAGAATAACTCTTTAAACTTTACGGGGAAGATAGAGATTAGATTAGTTCCATCTATATAATTGAACTAAATATACATTCTTTCTTTTTAATTTTACAATTTTACAGGGTGTTTATACGGGAGACTGCGGTACGGAGCCAAATCATGGTGTCGGAATTGTGGGATATGGTGTGAGTAAAGATGGAATAAAATTCTGGACAGTAAAAAACTCATGGGGACCAGAATGGGGAGAGAAGGGATACATACATTTACAAAGAGGAGTTAGGAAAGAGGGACTTTGTGGCATAGCAATGAATGCCAATATTCCTATTATATATGACCCTAAAGCACCTAAAGGTGACCCCAATGCACGACCTGAGAGAGCTGGCCCTGGTGCACCTAAAGATGATCCTAATGCACCTAAATGCCCACATGCACCCAAGGACCCTGATGCACCCAAAGACCCCAAACTTAAATCGACTCAAAGGTTGCAAGGGATAAGGTACGTACATGTTAATCAGGTTAAAAAGAGAGCGTGTTTTTGTTTCACACCACCCACCATAATCTTTCTAATCTTACACTGGTTTAAACGACAATCTAAGGCTATACCTGATGGTTATTTCATCTGACTATTTGATAATTAAGTCAGATATCCGTGTAGGACAGTCGAAAGATCGTCCACAATGTTTTAAAAGTTTTAGAAAGTCAAAGTTAAAGTTTAACCGGTTATTGTCTCTAACAAAACTCTAAACCGGTGTGAGATTAGAAAAGTGGGTTCTTAAATTTGTAAATAGACACATTTACTAACATACTTTTTGTTTTATATGTTGTGAAATATAGGACTAAATTGTTAGAGTTGTAAGCTAGAAGGGTTGAATGGTGTAATATAAGACAAGTATGTGGCGAAGTCAGGATTAGGATGGAAGACTCATGGACGAGAAGAAAGAAGGTGGAGGAGCCTTCGATGTTCATAACTTTTTTTAAGATCAAATAACTTTGTAGTTGATTATCATCAACTTGATGACACATTTGTATTCTTTATATTTCTTTCACGACTATGAACAATTTTATGAGATAATAAAAAGCTTTTTGTTAATAACTATAAAACGTCTCCGCGTGTTATGATGGACTTCTGATTTGTTATAAGTTACGGTCAAGAAAATACAATGGCCACAAGTGAAATCTAGGATGTCCTGTTAGACTTAATTATATTACTTAATCTATCTATCTATATAATAATATATATATAAAAATATTGAATACCACATGGCATCACCATAACACTTCTTTTATTCATTTTCCCGCTCAAATGATTTGCATTGAATCGCTGATATGGGGTCAAAAATTACAGATCTGGTTAACAAACCCGACCGCATATTACTCAAAAACCCTAATTCCCAATTTCCATTCTATCATATTCCTTGGAAGTCTCCGACTCGATCAATCTCTGATTCCGCTGAATCGCATCCGTCAAAATCGACCTCTGATGGTGGAACAGATCTTCGTCGGCTTTGTCGTCGGTCTGCTTTCTTTGCTTTTCACATTGGAAGATGTTCCGAAAAGGTCCGATTATTTTATATGTATTTTGTTATTTGAAGGTCGTTCTAAATATGTTTGCAATTTGTTCGTTGGCGAGTACAAGTAACAAAAGTTTGTTTAAGAATTTGTTGTTTTTTTCTAATGAAATTGGGATTTCTCTTGCAGAAGCTACGAACGATATGTTATATGAATAAATTAAGTAAATAAGTAAACTTCCATTATTGACTTTTTTCCTTCAACAATTTACAAACACGATTGAATTTTTTTGGGTAACCAAATTTGATTACATGATTTATGTTTTCCATTTGAGGATTCGTGGATTCTGTTTCAGTTCAAGAATTAAGGTAAAAGATCTATCAATGGAAGCATGTTTTATTTGCTGTGAAATTGGCTTAAAACTCTAAGGAGCATAGACCCTAAAAGATGCTACCCAAGCCATTAGTACTTTGTGCAGCTTTGGTTCAGCCTGTAGTATAGTCTACGAGAAAATCAATTAATCATTGGATGTTAAAGCTACAGCGGACATGGGTATGTTTCTTGAGCTCTAATATCTTTGATTTCTAATTGAAAAAGATATGTTTTCAATCGGTTCAAGTTTCTTCTTTGCATATTGTTCATCCATCGATTCAGATTAAATGTTTTCTATTTAACCAACTGTGTAAAACATCGATTAAGGACTCGATAAAGATTAATTTGAGTTTTTAGTTTTATTTGGATCGCCATATTTATAGCTAGCGGTTTAGAAATCCTCTGTTTTTTATCATATGAGTAAAAATATAATGGATTTTAAACAACTTTTTATATTGTTTATGTTAACGTATAGCAGTATGAAATAAGTTCACAATGCTATTGTTTTGAGGGCATTTACATCATGTTCTTATATGTTTTGTATTAAGAATTTGAATGCTTTGATTTACTCTGAACGCTTTGACCGAGCAGCAGGCATCGGCGCCGTTCTTCAGATTTTTCCATTTGGTATTTGGATGGCGATTGTTTGTGTCGATTGATCTGTGAAGACGGAAAGGAAGAACATTGGCGGTATCTGGGATCCGACCACAGCCGCCATGAACTGTTTGGATACAAAGGCGATGGTTTTCATATTCATCAAATTTGTGTTTTTAATCTAAGGTGTAATTACATCAAAATTACGATCCCATATAATTAACAAAACAAAAAAGTCTGTCTTTGTTCAGAATTATGATCATTAATATTTTTCTTTGGGAGTTCAGGGTTACAAAATGATTTTGATTTGATGTTGGACTGATGTGTACTTTATTGAAGGGTATGTTGCCATAAAGATTCAAGATCATGTGTCTAATTATTCAAGGGTCTTAATTAAGTCCCTGAATGCTTCATGTTTAATTTTCCCAGTAAATAAGGGTTTATTTGTGTATGCAGATGAAGAAATCGGATAAAGATTGAAATTCCGCATCGCCAACGAACGGGTTGATTGCCGCAAACAAGCCAAGAAGATGACAGCCATCATATAACTATATCTCATAGGCATCATTATGTTCTAGCTATGAACCGGTAATTATTCTTACACGGATATGAAATTGACTTTTAGTGTTTAGGCCTTTTTTCCCTTATTCGGTGTTCAAGTATTATTGTTTGATGTAATTATTTCAGATGATTAGTACCAACTCCAATATTTATGTGGTATATTTTAGTTAAATTGATATAAATCTGCTTTATTTTGATCCACAATTGCCATGCTGAATATGTTTCATACATCCAATTGATTTACTAAAGATGTATATCAGAGCAATCAATTATTCTTTTTTTTATGTTGAATAGTTGATCAAAAAATGATTTGTATCATTGTAGACATAGAAATTGTGTAATTAGATGAGGTCCTATTTATTACAATTTACATTCTCATGTACCTCCAATTAAAATGCTATTACATCTTTTACGCTGATTAATTCGAGATATTTTTGATAATGTTGATGAATTTTTATAATCGTTCTTCTATTCTTTTGTTCAGCATAGATCATGTGATTAATGAGTATTCAAGCTCACTAAAAAGATTGGTAGTGGTTGCTTTTGGAGAACATTATTCGAGTAAATTATCCCTTCTTCACCATGATTCAATTGCATTTTTTTAACATGTTATGTTTTCCACATGAGTTAAGTAAGCGTAGCATGAGAAACCAGATGCATCATGATTTTATGATAGATACCAAATCTTTTAATTGAAACATTTACAATGATGTTTAATCATAGTAAATTGGGCAATGATGACCCCCCCCCCCCCCTACGTTTTTGATGTTTTCGCTCTCAACTGTTCCCAATTTCATTAATGCGTTTTTTGAATTGTTGTACGCTTTTTTTTTCAGTTTGTTATGTCGTTCTGGCTTTCTTTAGTTACTATTTCTATAGTTTTTCATTCATTTCATGATATTAAAGTAGAGGCTAAAGATTCATCTGGTTGGTTATGTTGTTTATCAATCTGTATTTTTAAATTTGTAACTTTTTATCATTATCCAATGTTAATTTTTTTTCTTTAATTCTAATTATCGAATTACATTTATTATAATATGTTGTTATAAGTATTAGTTTTTTAAAAAATCCCCCCGTGCGTGGCACGGGTATAAAAAACTAGTATATATATATATATGATTTCGTATATATGTATATAATATAATATATTATGTCCTTTAATCATTTATCTTAAATAATCAATTACCTATTTAACCCTATCTGGTATTTATTTGATGGACGTAATTGCCCTTATTAGATAGAATAGGGTTTCCCCTTGGGTGTATAAATAGAGCCTTATTGAAGAGATTAGAGGTTAATCACCTACACACAATTTTCGTCTCTCTCTCTCTGCTCTCTCTCTCTAATTCGTGAACCCTCACGAATCATCCCATCATTAGCATACACCCTAAAGGGGAACCAAGGCTATTCACAGGATGGACTACCTGACTACTGCTGATCTCAACCAGATGACAACAGGTAATATTTATATGTATATTATCTATTTATTTATCTAAGGATTCAGGATTCGATCAACATGTGGTATCAGAGCATATGTTGCTCAATCGAATCATAAATCTGATTTCGTTCATATTCTTGCTATCCACGAAATCAGACATGGTTTTCGAATCTGTTTTAAATCTGAAAACCCTAATTCGTCTTAATCACTAATTCGGTTTTAATCATAAAACCCTAATTCGTTTTTATCAGAAAACCCTAACTGATTTCGCGAGATTATTATCTTTTTGATCGAAATGCCAATTCTCGATCGAAAAGCTTACTTTTCGACCAAATAAATTACTTTCCGATCGAAAGATGTGGCTTGGTTCCCTGCTTTTCGATCGGACCATATGGCTTTTCGATCGGGCCATATGGCTTTTCTACCGGCTTTCCTACCGACTTTTCTACCGGCTTTCCTACCGGCTTTTCTACCGGCTTTTCTATCGGCTTTCCTACCGGCTTTTCTACCGGCTTTTCTACCGGCTTTACTACCGGCTTTACTACCGGCTTTTCTACCGGCTTTTCTACCAGCTTTTCTAACGGCCTTTTCGATCGGTTTTTCAATCGAATCATGTGGCTTAGTCCCTGCTCTTCGATCGAAAAGCTTACTTTCCGATCATGTGGCTTCGCGATCGACCTCTCGATCGGACCATACCACTTTTTGATCCGATCGAAAAGTCCACTTTTCGATCCGATCGAAAAGTCAACTTCTTGATCGAAAACCAACGTTTCGATGGACTTTTCGATGGACTTTTTGACCGTTTTTTCGATGGATTTTTTTGACCGGCTTTTCTATCGGGTTTTCGACCGACCTTTTCGACCGGGTTTCCGATCCAATCGAAAAGTCTATTTTTTTTATCGAAAACTTACTTTTGATCGGACACCCTTTTCAATCGAAAACCCCTTTTCGATCGGGTACACCTTTTCGATCGGATACCCCCTTTTCGATCGAAAAGCTTACTTTCCGACCGGATATCCCTTTTCGACCGGATAACTCGTTTTCGACCGGATATCCCTCAGGGGCTTACTATTAATTGTGTTTTGTATAAACCTTAAAACTTATGTTTTACAAAACCTAACACCAATTAAAATCAGATAACTAATTGACTTGTCTTATTCATAGTTAATAAGAGACATCTAATAAGGTTTCAATTCTGGCCAAAGCTGATTTGTTACCTATATAATGTCATTTAACTTCATCTTACAAGTCAAATTATTAACATTGTTTCACAATTAAAATTAGATTAATTTATCAACTTGTCTAAATTAAGTTGATGACATCTTCAAAAGTGGTAATTCTGGCCAAAGCTGATTTACTACCTTAACTAATGTCATTTAATTTTACAATACAAGTTGAATTATTTAAAATTAAACTAATTTGTTTGCTTAACTTGATAACATATTTAAAACCTTGATTCTGGCCAAAGCTGATTCGTTGTTTTGCGATGTTCATCAACTAAAATTAAGCATTCGCCTTATACATACATGTGTTTCCTTTCTGGCCAAAGCTGATGGGTCATACCTGTATTCAGCGAAACTAATTTGTGCATAAAACTTAAGTGTATCATTTCTGGCCAAAGCTGATGTGTTACATTTAAGTAGAACCTAACTAGTCTGTTATTTTGGTGATATAACAGACTATATCACATCTTCTTTTGTTTCATGATTGCACATTATTATCATGCATTATTATTATTATGCCTTAGTTTATGATAATACATTATTATTATTATGCATCATTATTATGTCATAGTTTATCATTATGCATTATTAATTGTGCCTTAGTTTTAAGTACCCCATAAAATCACTCTTAGATCTTCTTTTCAATTTAACATTTAATCTCCATAACTAATCCACTCTAAATTTATAATCACTAAATGTTTCCATAAATGTTTTCCTCTCATCATAATGATTTTGATTATCTCTTAAGACAAAAGACTCTTAATTACTCTCTCAAATAAAAGGTTTTACAACCAGAACATTAAAAGTGAGTAAATTCTACTCAAATTTTCTATCATGATAATCAAAATCCCTTTAAACAATGCTATCAGGGGAGATGTCTTAGATTTCCTAGTCTAAACATCGTGTGAAGTAATAAATTTCAAATGAACTTTTTAAATGTGTGCAAACACTTAATGTGACATCCGAGAATTCCAAGGTTAACTTCCGTTAGACAATCTCCGTTAGTTACGTTATAAGTATTAACTAGGTAACTAATGCTTAACTAGGCCGAATACGTCCACGACCTTTGGTTGATCACCGAACCCGTCCATATGTGTTACGTGTTTATTTATTTATTTATTTATTACCACTATGTGGAATTATGTGCAACGTGATTTAAATGCATGATTATTATCAAAAGCATGACTATTTGTTTACTTGTGGAATTATGTGACAAATTGCTTAATTGTGTATTTACGTATTTATTATTATTAGCATGACAAATTGCTTAAATGTGTATTTATGTGATTAATCAAGTAATTGGGGTGTATGCATACATGTTAATCATGGGCTAATGATGGACTAATCATTGGGGCCCAAATCCCAATGAAAGCCCACCAAAGCCTTAGTATTTAAATGAAAATAAAACCCTAATCCTCATTTAATTCATACATCACACAAAACACACACACACACTCTCCACCTCCTCTCTCTCTCGTGAACCACTTCTGGTCAGCCGTGAACCACCAAGGATCACCGTGATCTCAGCCTTGAACCATCATCCATCGAGCTTGGAAACCAAACCGTGAGTCCCATGAACTTTTTATGCATTTCTTATGTGTTTTACTTTAAAGCATGACCGAACCTTCATGGAATCGTTTGATCTTCTGATATGATGCTTAGGAATGTTAGATCTAGCCTAAAGTCTGCAACTTTACGTGTAAAATCATGCCATAATGAAGATCCATGCTAGTTAGGTCATTTTATGCTTAAAAGTGTTCTTGGAGATTTGATGGTGAAAATCCATGTTTAAGGTGTTAAATTTGCTTGTGTAATGTTGGTAAATGTTTATGCATGCTAGATACCGAATTATATGAAGTATGGAAGCTGTTAGATTGATTTTTGGACTGATTTACGAGTTTTCTGCGACTAGCGAAACTGTGCATTCGTTAGGCGAAACTGTAGTTTCGCAAACTGTTTGAATATTCATCCAGCGACACTATACAGCGAAACTATAGTGTCGCCTGTGAAACCAAGTGTATTGCTCGAACGAAACTACCGAGCGAAACAACCAAAGACTCCTGAACGAAAGTTCAAATCAGTTTCGAGCGAAACTAGATAGCGAAACTGTGTCATCAGTTTCGAGCGAAACTATCTAGCGAAACTGTGCCTTCTATGAACGAAAGTTCAAACCAGTTTCGAGCGAACCTATGCTAGCGAAACTGTGTCATCAGTTTCGAGCGAATCTAGCTAGCGAAACTATGTAGCGAAACTGTGCCAGACCAAAACCCAAACTTGTGCAACTTATTTGAATGTTATGCCATGACTTACATGATTATGCAATAATGAAACATGCTTTGATTTCTGAGTGATGTGAACCCTCGTTTATGATCAACCATCGGTGTTGTGTGTCGGTATGTCGAGTCGTAGTTCCAACGTGCTATGTTATGGACCATAGTGACGTAGTTAAAGTTTAGACACAACCTAACACCTAAGACCTTAATGTGATTATTAGGTCTTCGTTAGCAATCATAATTGGATTATTTGAAGTGTAAGCTGAGCAACCTAAGGTGAGTTTCACTAACCCTTTAATCGTGAGCCCGTTTGGGTCACAACGAATTTACTTAACGGAAAACAACGCTGACATTTTGAGGTATTGCCAAATGGGATATCTGTTATGGAAGTTGGAGCGTTTTATGGAAAGCACTTGCAACTGTCCATCCTTGGGGTTTCAAATGAAATCCGCAACCAACTACTTAATACTTAAACTCATTTGGGATTTCAAATGAAATCCGGAATAACCATTTTGATACTTAAACTCTTTTCAGGATTTCAAATGAAATCCAGAATAAACGGTTTTAATATGACTAGTGTAGGTTAAAGTCTAAACCAAATGATATCACATGATTTCTAAGGATGCCTTAAAACTTAAAAGTCCTCAACAATTTAGTACCATTAATTTGCGAAGCGAGGGGATGTTGGGTAGATCTACTGAGGGTTTGACAAACCCTACTCCGCGGTACACAAATGTGTAGCCAACCGGTTGGAGGCCGAACGGAGTTCAATATCAGCCTATTTTAGTTGTGGGTCCCATGAGGAACACAACTGGAGGCACAAACCATCGGCAAATGCCGAACTCTGTTACGTCAGCTTTGGTGCGAACTTCCTTAGTGCATGGAAACCGGATTAGCTACCCGCGATATCGGTTGACCGCTTTAATCTTTACTTAACTAGTGCATATTCGATAATTCAGCACTTGGCATTGTTTTTGCAAAACTATTACCTAAATATATGTTGATACATACGCTTACGAGACCGGGCCACTGCATGACATGCCCACTGTGAACTCACCAACCGTTAGGTTGACACTTGTGTGGTTTTCACTTTTGCAGACCGCTGAGGAGTATCCACCGGAGGTTGGCATGGCACCCGAAGTTACTTATTTTATTTTGAACTTAATTTGGGAAATTGAACAACAATTTATGTTTTGTAATTTAAGCACGTTGCTAAGATGCTCATGTTTTTTCTTTCCGCTGCAAACTCTTAAATTGTTTTATAATGAATGTTTGGACTTTACTCTGAATCATTTAGTATTTGTAACTAATGGTTGTGGTCCTGGTTTGCTCGCACCCCTTAACGGTATAAACTCCGTTAGTGGTTAATTTGGGGGTGTGACACTTAACATCTAATATGCTTAGTGCAAAGTATAAATTAGGTTAATGATTTAGTGAACACATCATAAACAAGACCCTTAAAGGGCTAACACATGTTTCAAATTGAAGTTTTTATAGTGTATTTCTTCGTGAATCATTTCTTAGCACAATTACATGCTACTTAAAATTAATCATGACACTTATAAGTACCAGAAGGAAAATGAGTGCTTGATAGCATTGTGCATAAAGGATACATAATGCCTTAAATTAGAAAAGCGGATTTGTTCACCTCACAATCACTAACCCTTATATAATTAAAACAACTTAAATAAGAAGGATAGTTCTAAATTCTAAAATAAGATACAAGAAAACTTCCAGTTCTAAATCCTTATAGAAACAGCTGGCTAACGAAGAATAATCAACAATGATAATTATGCCCATTAATTTTTAAACTAACACAGTGGATTAAAACTAGTCTTATAAAGATTTCTTACAATCCATACACTAGGAATAAACCAAACAAGCACTATTATGAGAGTAAGTGACTAAATCAATGTCAAAGTTGTACAAACCATGAAAATCTATCAATGTACTACACTTTATGATACCTTATTATGATCCAAGATCACTTGGAACTTAGTATCATTACTAAAGTAAGACATTGACGGTTGTAAGGTTTCACATAACTATGACAATGTCACTATTACCTTAAACTCTCAAAAATTTGTTGGTTATACTTATCTAGTTTTCCTTACGTGGGTTGAAATCTTTATAACTTATAACTTGATAATAAGTGTTCACAATCTTTGTTATCACGTAAGTGAGAATTTAACAAAGACAATATGTGTATAAGGGAATAAACAAGTTTCCACTAAGAGTTTTAACTCACCAAAACTCAAATATATTAGTGGACCTTATCCTAAAATGGAATATCTGGGCATAAAACATTTATCACTCATTTACTGATTATTTATTCTTGTACTTAAATAAGAAAAAAAAACTTCCTCACCTTAAACTTTTAGGGACAAAGTTGAAAATCAACTTAACCATAAAATAAAAGGTTGTGAGATTAGATTTAATAGATTAAATACTAAGATTGACATACAAATAATGGTAACACTCTCAAATCCATTAGGATCATACTAGTGTGAACCAGTAGATCATGTATGGTACTTCTAAAGTTACATCATTAAGTTATGCATCTAAGTATCCTTATAAACATGATAATAAATATGTCATCTAAGTTATACATCTATTTCTATATACCAAGGCTCTAAAAAAAAAACAACAACTCATATGCTAAACAAGGTTACCTAATATGTCCCTAAAATCCCTTATGAAATCCGGACATGAAAGAAACTAAGGGGCCGTTTGTTTCGTCTTAATGGGGTCTTATTGCTGACCGATTAAGACGTTTCAGCATATGGTGGTGTTTGTTTGGCAGCGAACCAGCTTACCGAAAAAGACATTTACGTCTTACCGAAAAAGGCAGCGATGGGTGGCTTTTTGATATAGACGACGGGCTGAACGAAAGGAGGGACGCGACGAGGGGGTTGGAACGAAAAAAAACGGGGGCTGGGAATGAAAAAAACGGGACGAGGGAGTAACACCAACCAAAAACCAAACTTGTGCTCGCCCCCCAGTTTTCGGAGCTGCATTCGTGTCCGCAGGTCGTGCGGACGGGAAGGCAAATTTACCAAATTTGCACCCCCCCTGCGCGCGGGTAGATACCGGAGTAAAACACAACATAAGAACTTAATATGTCATGTAGGTTTTCATATATAAGCTAACCATGTTTTTGTTCCCACATCAATGTGGGACAAACTAAATGAAAGAAAAAAAATAGAGTTTTTATTCTCACACCAATATGGGACAAGGTAATGAAGGAAAATTTTGGTGTTTTGTTCCCACACCAATATGGGACAAGCTAAATGAAAGAAAAAAATAGTTTTTTTGTTCTTACAATGATTTGTTAGTGTTTTTTTTATTATACAGTCATTCAGATATCCAAACAAACAGCACATTATGATTCAGCACCTTATTGATTCAACACTTCTTTACCATACAGACAGCTTATTCATTTGGCACCAAATGAAACAGACGAACCAAACGGCCCCTAAGTATAAACCATATGATTAGTTATTAGCCGCAATTAAACCTTAAAAATCCTCAACACTAAGCATATTGCATACCAAGTTCCTAAGAAATTCTAAGATTAGTGGGAGCAATCAAAGTCCTTATCAATGACTTCTCTTCTGAGGTCAGGGGGAGTAGTGAAAAGTCCTTATGCATGACTTGCCTGAAAGTACAAGAGGCGGGGGGAAAGACAAAGTTAAATCTAACTCTGAATTTAACTCCGATTACACCTCTTTTACACCATGCTACTATAACACTGATCCACTTCCACACACTTAGAATATAATGTTACTCCTAATATACCTGATTTAAATTCTGAAGAGGAAATCTATGAAACTATTAATGTTCTGCTTCAACTCGTTAGATCCAGCTTAGTAGGTCATCAAGGTATGAAGTTTCCTATTAAGTTTGATGATTATGAACCTACCTTAATAAAGCTTACATGGATATTAGAAAGATTACTAATCGTATCTCTGATTTAAGAGCCATTATTAGAAATCAATCAACTCATCTGATGGAATAAAGCTATTATTAATGAGCTTAACTCCCTAAATTAGAATAACGTTAGAAGTTTAGTTTTCCATAACTAAACTGAAGTCCGAAAGGAGAAATTAAACGTTATAAGTTGTTGTTTTCTAAAGGCGATTAACAAGTTAAGAATTCCTTTTCTGAAGGGTTCTTTGAGAGATAATCATTGTCCTTATTACTCACTCATAATTACGAGTGACATTTAACGGCCTTATAAGATATCTTTCCTTAATACTCACTTAACATGAAGACATGTTCATAAACTAAACATAAGGTTTCAAGCCTGAAAGTTAAAGAACACTTAGTCTTTAAGATGAGTAAATATAAAGGGTTAATATAAGCAAATTTACAAGTGAATTTAAAATTTGATGAAGCTATAAATGTAACAATTCTTCATCAAGAATAAGTGGATAAATTGGGCCTACCTTAAGATGAGTGGGAGCAACTAATACAATACTTGCCCTTATATATACATTATTTTAGGCAAGTAATATGTTAGTTGCATGAGTCAAAGCGACTTATTCTCGCATAATTTTGACATTAAAATCTTGAAGATGCTTCTTATACAATAAGCATCAAAATACATCAAGATCAATCTAACGAGACATTAAGTCTCATTAGATTTAACTATGTGTTCAACACATTACAACATGCAACGTTGCTCTTTATCTGTAACTCTAGTAACTAAGGAGATTGCTAATAAATGTTTAAGAAAATAAATCTTATTCTTCATTAGTTAGAAGCCTTACGTAAGTTCAAGTCTATGCTCGTTTAGATATTGCCTACATTGCTAAATACTAGAAATGATGAAGATCATTTCCTAAGCATCTAAGATGACATTTCAATATCTATAAGAAACGAAAGACTATAATTTTGAACTATAGAAGAAGTGAGAAAACTTAAAATAGTTGACTATCTCTAAATTTTGACTTTATTGTATTCAAAAGATATTAAATGTCAACTTAGGGGTATATCCTTATGTCTGTGGACAGATTTATCTTATGGATCATGGAGGAGTCATAAGAACCTGATAACAACAACCTAAGTTATTATGACATGATTTGTCACTAGAAGTTGTTTGTAAATTTATCAGTAGACTCATAATTCCTAAGCTCCAGATAAATAACATATTGAAGACTTACTGTGATAAAGTCAACTACCCTAATCTCTTAAAACAGTAACAGTTTTGAGCAAAGCTGTATTAAATTTTCGATACAAGATTATTGTTCATTTAAGAACAAATAGAGGAATCTAAGTCCTTGTATTGAAAATATTCATGATATGCTTAAAGGATCATATAACTTAAGGTCTATCCTCATAAGTCTTTTCTAAGAGCTCATAATGAAGACGAGGTTTGCTAATGACCAAACATATCACAATATGAATGACTAATTATTAATTATTCCTCATCCGTTTGATTTGTTGTCTCTAAATATGTTACGCATGCCTAACGGGACATATTGACAGTTTATATACAAATCAACGTTAAGGGCTTATTCTTGTAATTGATTCTGAATTTATGTTGAATTTTAAATTTGGGGTTGTAGTATGATTAATGGGGGTCTTGAGTTGGATAATCAACTCTATGACTGTATTTTTCTGCTGCAATTTTGGTTTAAAATTGAAATGAGTATTAAATTCTGATCAGACTTAGCTAATACCTCATTATAAATAATCATTCGGCCAAGTGGGAGAATGTTAGACTTAATTATATTACTTAATATATATATATATATATGATTTCGTATATATGTATATAATATAATATATAATTATGTCCTTTAATCATTTATCTTAAATAATCAATTACCTATTTAACCCTATCTGGCATTTATTTGATGGACGTAATTGCCCTTATTAGATAGACTAGGGTTTCCCCTTGGGTGTATAAATAGAGCCTTATTGAAGAGATTAGAGGTTAATCACCTACACACAATTTTCGTCTCTCTCTCTCTGCTCTCTCTCTAATTCGTGAACCCTCACGAATCATCCCATAATTAGCATACACCCTAAAGGGGAACCAAGGCTACTCACAGGATGGACTACCTGACTACTGCTGATCTCAACCAGATGACAACAAGTAATATTTATGTATATTATCTATTTATTTATCTAACGATTCAGGATTCGATCAACATGTCCTTGACACTAGAAGTATCACAATTTCTATACCTACAGTTTAGAAAGAATAAAAAAAGAGTTAAGGTATGAATAGAGGGTGAAATGGAATAAGTTTATACATTGGAATGAAAAATGACATGTTTGGTAGCAAATAGGAATGAACCATTACATAAAGAATGTGTTTTCTTTCATTTTATAAAGATTTTCATTCCTTAGGGGTTGGGTGTTTTTCTTTCATTCACTCAAGTAATGGAATGAAAATTATATTCAATTTGATTTTTTTCTTAGAATTTTATGAAAATAAAAAAATCAAGAATAAAAAAATAAAAACTACGAAACAAATATAAAATGAAAAAAATAAAATAAAATAAAAATATAAAATAAAAAAGAATAATAAAATAAAAATAAAATAAAAATAAAATATAATAAATAAAACCAAAAATAAAAATAAAAGTAAATTTGTAAAAAAAAAATAAAACATAAAAATTAAAATATTTAATAAAATAAATTAAAAAGTTAAAAAATAAAAAAATAAAATAAAAAAATATATAAATAAAAATCAAATATATTATTTTAAATGAAAATCTTAGTAAAACTGTATTCGATTACTTTGTTTTTACTAACTATCAAACAACAAGAAATAATGATTATTTCATTCCCATTGGTAACCAAACATGATGATGGATGGTAATGATCTATTTCATTCCCTCGACCATTCCATTACCTAGTCCATTCCATTTTCTCGTTCATTCCATTATCTCATACAAAACAAACCCTTAATTTTATTGATTCCTTAAGGTTTGCTCACTATAATCATCCGAGTATTAACTTTCAATTATTATCAACAACCTCCTTGAGTTTTCTAATTTCTTTCGATTTGAGTCCGTATCGCTAACGAATTTAGATTTTTCTGTTAACTCTAAAGGCATTTCGATCATTTCATATAAAAGGATTAATAATTTATTAAATCATTGTGAAAAAGAACTGGGAATTTTCAATTATGAAAAAGAACCGGGAATTTTCAATTGTGAAGAAAAAAACTGGGAATTTTCACTTGTGAAGTAGAAGGTTGGGGTGGAAAGAGTATCAGGTGGTGGTGCCAAAAGGGCCAGAGAAAGATAGGGGGTGGAGATGATGATGGTGGTGTGGTGGCAATGCTGCTGTGACATTTTAAGGGTTAGTGTGGAAGGTTAAAATGAGGAAGAAGAATTAGATATTTATAGTAGTGGCCCTTTTTAACTTTAATTTTTATTAAAAAATATTTTTATTAAGATACACAACAAGTCCTTCTGTTTTTGAATAATTTACAATAATAGTCCTTAAAAGTAAATTGATTAAACTACCATTGGACTTAACAAAAAAATCTAAGACCGTTATTCAAAATTACTCAAATCGAAAGGAATAGGAAAACTCAAGGAAGCAATTGATGATAACTGAAAGTTGGTACTCAGATCGTTATAGTGAGCAAACCTCGTGATTCAAATAGAAATTAACTAAACAAAGCAAATAAATAAACAAACAAACTTAAAACATTTATTGCAATCGCGAAACACACAAGTCTTTTATTTCGAACTATTACAACACCAATATGCAATCTTAAACTCCTTATATCCAACCATAAGCCGAGGTACTCCCACAAATTAGTTTATTAGTGGCGACATTTGTCGTCACTATTGATGTTCAATGTCGCCGCTATTGACCCACTTGTCGCCGCTAATGTCATCGCTACTAATACCCTCTGACCTGCAAAACATATAATTTTCTTCGTATATTATACGTATTCAGTTTGTCAAATGCATACATAACCAAAACTTCAGATTCTTACAATTAGTACGTACATGCGCTAACATTTACAAACATAATCGAACTCTACATAACCGTTATAGTCTCCAAGAAGTTTGACAAGTTAGTTATAAACGTACAAACTAACAATTTAAACACAAAACTAGTTACTTAAGTACAAGATGCAATCATTCATCGTCGTTGTCGTGTCCCTTATCGTCTTCATCGTGGCCTAGATACTATGAGAGTTGAGCTTGAAAATGCCGGTTTTGAAACCCACTCTCAATTTGATCCTAAAAAAAAATACAAACATACAAGTTTCGGGTCAAACAAGTCATTTTACAAACATACAAATACTAACATCTAACTACTTACTAACTTTACATATCTATTAACATTTACCAAATTAATACCATATGCATATACAAACATACAAGTTTTGGTTCAAATCGGGTCAAATGGGTCGAAACGTTAACAATTAACAAGTTACTATTTACCACCACTCTTTTAACTTTCATAGATTCATTATTATCCACCTAAGATTTTAATGATTGATACAATCACAACTATTATTTAAGCCGAATAATATATCAGAATATCGACACAACTTAGTTCAATAATAATAAAACGTATGTTGGGATGTTACACATTGTATCTTACCTTTAGATCATGTATCTTATATATGTTCAAATTTTTATGTCTTATATTTTAGGTCATTGTGTAATATTTATTTATCAATGTGTCTAATACATGCCATTGTGTCTTATGTTTCACGTCATTGTGTAATATGCATTTATCATTGTGTTTAAGTTTTAACCATTTCATGTTATTTTGTTATTGTTTTTTATGTATTAGATAAATTTATCACAATAATAGTATAAAGACATAATGATGAGTTTAAGACACAATGACGAGTATTAGACACAATGACGTAGTAGGAAATCGAAAGAGTCATTTATTAATAAAAAGAAAACTAGTATCATATGTAAGAATTCTAAAGGCTTAAAGAAGTTTGAAAATTCGCGTTTTTCGTCACACTAATAAAAATGTGTTGCTAAAACTAGTGTGACTAACCTTTAGCCAATTTTGGAAAAATAGTGACTAAAGCCTCATTTTGATGTAGTGCTTCCTAAACCCTTTAATTACATATTTCTCCCACTCAATAAGTTAATTACATATTTTCCTTCCTAAAAACATATATTACATATTTACCTAATTCATTAAAAATATTACATTAAATAATTACATATTTATCCAATTCATTAAAAGTAATACGTTGATAATTTTACTCTTATTTGTATTTACATTTTCACTTTTTCAATATCATTAAGAAAACACATTTCTTTAAGCCATAAAAATAATACACATTTTCTCATTTTTTTACACATTTATACGTTTCATTAAAAATAATTTAGTGAATAATAGTTCTCCAAATAATACATAGTAATAAAAAGTATAATTACACAATGGACGTCTAATGATAAGAGGATTTAGGTTTTATGATTTATGAAATTCCACTAAATTTAGAATGATTGATCCTCCACTATGAACCAATACACAAAACTAGAGATGTATTCTTCAAAACAAAACTAACCAAATCAAACTTCAAAGCCTTCAATAACCAAAGATGTTTTTAAAGATTTATTTTTCCGGAAAATTGCTTCCGCTCTCATAGTTAATTTTGGATCAAACCTCAAACTAGTGAAATTTCTTTACATTATTAGTTGTCAAAATTACATATTTTGTCCTTTAACTTTACCCGTTTTGCAACTTTTGTCCTTTATCTTTTTTTGCTACACTCTCTGTCCTTTAACTTTTTTTTTTCTTTCACCTTTTGTTCTTTTTAATGGATTCCGTTAAAATACACTGTTAAGTCAATGATATTTTTGTCCTTTTTTTTAGGGTAGAAAACATTACATATTTTGTCCTTTAACTTTGTCTGTTTTGCAATTTTTATCCTTTATCTTTTTTTGTTACATTCTCTATGCTTTAACTTTTTTATTCTTTCACATTTTGTCCTTTTTAACAGATTCCGTTAAAATCCACCGTTAAGTCAAAAGTATTTTTGTCTTTTTACTTTTTAGGGGTATTTATTGTACTTAAATAAAGAGGGATGGTGTGTTATGTAAATCTGTATTTTATTCCCTTTATCACCCCACCCACCCCCACTTCCATTTCAGAGAGAAGGCACCCTCGATCCCCCTCCCCCTCTCCTCTTTCCCGGTTGAATTTTCGATGGCCTCCCATCTCCGAGCCCTCTCTGCCCGACCAAACCTCTGACGACCCTCCACCGACTCCTTGCCAAATGTCGGTGGTCAGCAGGCCAGCTGCTTCACCAACAACCACCCTGACAAACCCGATGTCAGGTCGATGGGAGGTCGCCGGAGGGTTGTCGACAATGTTCGATGGAATGTCGCCGGCCGACCGACAGTGGGGGTGGGGTTTTCACCGGTGATGGTTTAAGGTTAGGGTGGGGGTGGGGGTTTGGGGTGGGTGATAAAGGAAAAAAAATTACAGATTTACATAACACACCATTCCTCTTTATTTAAGTATAATAAATACCCCTAAAAAGTAAAAAGACAAAAATACCCTTGACTTAACAGTGGATTTTAATAGAATCTGTTAAAAAGGACAAAAGATGAAAGAATATGTTAGAGCATGTTCCGAGTGTGGTCATTACTGTGCGAATTATGTAATTGTCTAGATTGTTGAAATAGCTAGGTTGCCAACGTACTATGAAGCATACCAAATGGTACGCTACATCGTACCAAATGGTACGCTGGGTAGTCTAGTACGTTGGGCATGAACACCTATAAATAGGTGAAGCATAGTTGTACAATTTAGATTTTCTGGTCATTTGTCTTTGTGTTGAGAGGAGAGGTCTGTCCAACCTCTCCCGAGCTTTATTGATGTAAACTCCTTCGGTGTAACCATTTGACACAATAAATGACTAGATTTCTCCGTCTCTATCTTTCTATGATCTGGAAACGATCCATATATGGTTTTACAACTGGTATCAGAGCCGTTGGCTCAATTTCCAGATCCTATTTTCATTTTTGATGTTTTTGAGACGTTAAAAGGTTCAATTAGGTGAGATTCTGTGAGATTTAGATCGATTTTTGATAAACCGAAGCTTTCTGAGTCAGTTTAGCACCTAATATGAGTGATTGAGTGAAGAAATTCGACGAATTCTGAATCTGGAGTAAATTTGAAGATTTTTGCGTTTTTGAGTGATGGTATATCACTGGTACGCTGGTGGTACGCTAGGCAATCTTCAACCATCGTACCAGTGTGTTCTTCCACCGTACCATGGTCCTCTGGTAGTATGCATGGGAATCTTCATCGAACATACCATAGTGGTCCGGAGCGGTTATGCTTGGTACGCAGCAGTTACACCATACCAAATGGTACGCACTAATATTGGTCCATTGAAGTTTTGGTACGTTGGAGCTTATGGTCCGCCGCAAATTTTCTGATCATTTTCTATGAAGCACTTTTGTTCAGAAAAAAAATTGACATCCAGCTCAATCCTAGCCAGGGGCTCTGCCCCTTGGATCCCGCCAGGGGCTGCCGCCCCTTGGACCCCGCTTCTCGGGGGAGCTACCCCCGAACCCCCGTTAATCTGTAATAAATATCTGGGGGTTGTTTCGAAGAATGGGGTGAGGTCATGAGAATTTCAAAGAATAAATCAGTTATCGAGTTTACCCTTGATTCGGTAGCTGTGAATTTACAATCAAGAGTTACCATATTACGATGCTTATCATGAATTAGTCGTCGAATTTCTGAAAGATGTTTGTGGGTAGTCACGGTTTTTGATGATGGGCATATATTCAAAAACAAGTTTCTGATGATGGACAGAGATTCAAAAGCTGGGGTGTGATTAGTTTGGAACATTTGTCAGATATTATCTTTCTACACAAACATAAAATATGTGATTCCAATGCGAGCTACCTGAAGAACATACTGCTTGCTGGGTTGGAATCGGGAATTGAATATGTCACATGTTTAGGGGGAAAATTGAGACCCTTGAAAATTTCAAAGTTTTATCTGATGAAAACCGAAAATGTGAATATTCAAAGCAATCAGTTCAGGGATGATAGTGATTTATGATCTTCGTGAATTGGTAGTGTTTTCTGATGTTCATGCGAACCGATATGTCAAAGTTTTCAGTTATGGTTTGGAACTCTCTGTCATATGCCTGATACTTTCTTGAGTCGTGAGATTCTCGTGTTGATCTACCGAGAGCACTGACGTGATGTTCTTTGACTGCTGATATATTGGGAGAGACTTAATGCTGAGGGGGAATTTCTGTAATGGAAGATGCTGATCGTGTTAGTTTTCATAAAGATTAGAATGTATTACAAGTTTGTGAAGATTATGAATTGTTGTCAACATGCAGTGATGTTCTTGGATGTCTTTACAAGTTTCCAGGTAACAACTGATGAAGTGAACCATTATCTTATATGCCGGTTCCAATTGGATGTGCTGTGCTTGAAGCTAGGGGGAACTTTGTTGGTTATAGAGATTGTACAAGATTCGAATTGTTTCCTGCATGCTTGATATTCAGTCCAAGGGGAGTTTGCTGAAGTTCGAGATTTCAAGATGTAGCAGACTGACTAATGACGATTGCTGGAAGATAAAGACCTACATTCGACAGTAATGTCCAAGGGGGAATTTGTTAGAGCATATTCCGGGTGTGGTCATTACTGTGCGAATTATGTAATTGTCTAGATTGTTGAAATAGCTAGGTTGCTAACGTACCATGAAGCATACCAAATAGTACGCTGGGTAGTCTGGTACGTTGGGCATGAACACCTATAAATAGGTGAAGCTTAGTTGTACAATTTAGATTTTCTGGTCATTTGTCTTTGTGTTGAGAGGAGAGGTCTGTCCAACCTCTCCCGAGCTTCATTGATGTAAACTCCTTCAGTGTAACCATTTGACACAATAAATGACTAGATTTCTCCGTCTCTATCTTTCTATGATCTGGAAACGATCCATATATGGTTTTACAAAATAAAAAAGTTAATGCATAGAGAATGTAACAAAAAAAGATAAAGGATAAGAATTGCAAAACAGACAAAGTTAAAGGACAAAATATGTAATTTTTTCTACTCTAAAAAGTAAAAAGACAAAAATACCCTTGACGAAACGGTGGATTTTAACGGAATCCGTTAAAAAGGACAAAAGATGAAAGAAAAAAAAGTTAAATGACAGAGAGTGTAACAAAAAAAGATAAAGGACAAAAGTTGCAAAACGGGTAAAATTAAAGGACAAAATATGTAATTTTGTCTTATTAGTTTAACTTTTCTCTTTCTTTTTTCTTTCAGATTATGCCTCCGAAATCTTTATAACAATAATATGAAAGTGGGGTAAGAAACGTAAAATGAAGAAAGCCTAAATCGAATTAAATTCTTCCATTTTGGCATTTGCTACAATAGCATGCTTTAGTTTATTGTTATGACAACTCTCGTTACATTATTGAATACTTATGACTTTTGACTTTATAGTTTATATTATAAGGGCTATTTTTTTTTATCCCGTCTAGGGGCAAACAATTTTTTTTTTTTACAATTTACAGAGCCGCACCTACTCTTAGATATAACATAATACTTACGATAATCTCACTCCTCCCACCTAAATTTAAGTAAAAGTATATAATCTAAAATAGAAGTTTAAAAACATTTGAAATATCAACTTATCAACCATAAATTCTCACAACCACTAGCTTAGCCTAGTGGTAAAGGTGTATAACCATTTACCGTGACTCCGTGAGGTCTTAGGTTCATGTCCCACTTGTAAAAAAATAATAAAAAATGGGGGTTACAAGTTGGGCCAAGAGTTTTTTCACTAGTGATGAGTTAGATGATCGGGTGGGTGGTGTAACATCCCTGTAAATAATCTAAATTAAATAATCTAAATTTGCCGTTAAAACGAAAAAAAAACTTATCAACCATAAAATTCTCACCTTTAGGACATCTCCATCACTGAATTACAGCCATATTTTCCACAGTCGCATCATCATAACCATTCATATATTTACTAATATACACCCTTGACTCAATCTTAAGTTTCCCATTATAGCCCTAACTAAGTGATAACAGTTGTATATTTTCTATTTTTAAACCTCAAAACACGTTATTTAAAAGCCATGCATGGTGTGTGTTAACATCAATCAAGCTTGATCGGGCGTCTCCCATGCCCATCTAAACTTTAAAACCAAAATCCAATAAAACCAACAAGCAACAAAATGGAAATATTCAAGTTTATTATTTCATTTTCTTTGATTTTCGTTTTAGGAGTTGTGGAGAGCTTCCATTACCATGAGAAAGAACTTGAAACGGAGGAGGGGTTTCTCGGGATGTACGAACGGTGGAGAGACCACCATGGCATCGATTTGTCAAACGCAGAGCGGTTCAATGTGTTCAGGTACAATGTGAAGCGTATTCACGAATCAAATAAGATTGAAAAGCCATATAAGTTGAAGGTGAACGAGTTTGCTGATTTGACTAATCTTGAGTTTGTTAACACGTATGCGAACTCAAAGATTAACCATTTTCATGCACTCCGAGGAGATGCACCTACCGACGAGGAGCTAGGAGACCCCAACCAGAACTTCATTTATGCAAATGTGACCAATGTCCCGCCTTCGGTGGATTGGAGGGAGAAGAATGCTGTCACTGATGTCACGGGTCAAGGCGGATGTGGTAACTATAACGTGTTAATCTTGTTAATTATTCATAAATTTAGTTATAAAAGAATATCTATTTGTGATGGTGATAAGGGTCGTTAGGACCCTTTGAGTTCCAGTATAAGAGGTTTCTAAAGGAAAATATGAGTCCAACCTTCCATAACAAGAGGATACAACACAAGATTAAAACATGGTATTTTACATTTGGTGGGATTAAAGGGAGGGTCATTTCACATTTGATGGGATAAAGGGAGGGTCATTAGAGTTGAGTTTTTCCCACAAAGCTAGCGAGTAGGCTTGCTTAGGCCGTATCGGTTTAGGTGGGGATTTACTTGGAGAACAAAAAGTTACCTAAGTTAGGAAATTAATTAATTAGTTTGTAATAGAATGGTATTAGGTTACAATAGTCTTGATTAATTATTTCTATATATATGACTCGACCAAGATGGGTTAGTCATAACAATTGTAATCGAATTTTTGAGTGAGTTTTCTTTATTATAATTGGAGAATTAGTCCATTCCTGTTTTTCGTGTGTTCGTGAATCTTTGTTGTTCATGAATCCTTGGTGCCAATTCTAAACTTGAATTGGTATCGGAGCTTTGTTGAAGACCCGACCCAAGTCGGTTGTTTAGGAGTTCAAGATAGCTATCGATCATCGATAGTTTGCAGAACAAGGGAGGAGTCGTCGACAATCCCGAACCACCGAAGCCTCGCACGTCTGATTGGAAATATAAGAAGTCGTTTCCAATCGGTGGTGGTGCTAAAATCCAAGAAAGCAGCCATGATCTTTTGGTTGCTTACAAGGACTGTTAGGTGTAGAACTATTGATCGATTATGAGAAGAAGAAGAACTAAAGAGAAGAGGAAAATCACTCAAAATCATCGATGATATTCTCATTCCCAGTTCGTATACTTAAACGAGCCCTATTACAAGTATTAGAAGTTGACAGTTATTCCCCTCATCTTTACTACAAATACAACTAGCCCCTACACTAATTGATACGTAACAGGGACCAAGGCATTTTTTTTCAAGAATGGGACAATAGGTTCGATTGAAAGAAAATTACCAAGAAGTTCGTTTCAAATTTGGGAAAGAAACTGTGAGATGATATTAGAGCAATCGAAAACACAATCAATCAAGAACACACACACAATCTAAAAATCAGAACTTGATTAACACTCAAGATGGAGTTTTAATACAGAATGAAGAAGAAGAAATTGAATACGATTATCTGAGCTTAACAGCTCTTATTAATAGCCCTAACAACCGACTAGCTACCGAAACAATCAAAATTACTACCTGGTCCCTAAACTTCCTGTAACTTGTCACTTTCTACCCAGTAGCCATTAACAACTATATTAAAATGGCTAACCAACAATTAACCGCACGTACTCAATCATTTTACTAAAAATATCCACCTTGAGTGAGGTTCATTCTTAGTCAATTAGCACACGACAATCTCAACAGTAATACCATCATCATTGAATAAGAGTGGTCTAATGGACTTGAATATCCTAATGTGATTGGCAATCACTGCTGAAATCATCACTAAGTGACTACAACTAGCTGAACCATTCAACTGATTCCTAACAGCTCCAAACACTGCAAAAACTTTGAATTTGTTAACGACTATGTAAAATGATCAGTTACATTTGAGTCTGTCTTCACATACTCCACTTCTATCCTCTTTGAATTCACAATATCTCGGATAAAATACACAGCCTTACACTAATGTGTTTGTGCACTCATGAAAACACTATTCTTTGAAAGTTAAATAGCACCAGAATTATCACATAACACTTTAGTCCCTTGAACACCTATTCCCAGCTCTTAATAGCTTCCACACGTGAATGTACTCTGCCTCTGTGCTAGATAAAGCTACAACATGCTGTAAACTAGCTTTCCAACTCACTACATTTCGCAACACCATGAAAGAATAACTTGTTATGGACCTCCCTCTTTCTCTATCTTTAGCATAATCAGAATCACAATAGCCTTCAACATTACTTTCTGATCTACTATTTGTATTAAAGATTAAACCTTTTTGTTTATTTCCTGACAGATACCTCATTAACCACTTAACGGATTCCCAGTGAGCCATTCCAGGACAGTATATATATATGCTTACCATTCTCACTCCATAACCAATGTCTGTCCTGGTACATACCAAAAGATACATGAGGGATCCTACAACACTTGCATAAGGCACTGCCTCCATCTGTCTTATCTCATCACTTATAGATGGACTATCCTGCAAAGAAACTTAAAATGTGCAGGATATGGTATAGAAACAGATTTACAGTTAAACATATTGTAAGTGTCTAATACTTTCGGAATATAGGTGCTTTGAGTTAATCTCAACACCTTATTCTTCTTATCTCTCCATTTTTCCATACCCATAATTTTCTTTGCCTATCCAAGTTCTTTCATTTCAAATACTGTCATTAGCATTTCCTTAGTTTTTTCAATAACAACTTTCTCTTTACAAGCTACTAACATATCATCTACATATAGTAGAAAGTACACATACCTGTTTTCTTTGTATTCTCTTTGGTATACACAGGAGTCATAAGAGTTTCTTAAGAACCCATTTGAGATCATATGATCATCAAATTTCTTGTACCACTGCCTAGGGGACTGTTTGAGCCCATATAGTGACCTTTTGAGTAAACAGACGTGTTCTTCCTTTCCTTTAGTAACACATCCTTGAGGTTGAGATATGTGTATATATATATATATATCATCTTCAAGGTTTCCATGGCGGAATGCAGTTTTAACATCCAACTGCTCCAGTTCTAAGTCTTGCACTACTTTAATTGATAGTAGAGTTCTTATTGATAAGTGCTTAACAACCGGTGAGAGCACCTCATGTTAGTCAATCCCTGGTTTTTGCTTGAATCCCTTTGTTACCAACCTAGCCTTGAATCTAGGTGGATCACCATCATTCATAGTTAGCTTAAGCCATTTACAAGGGATTACCTTTTTACCTGCAGTAAGATCAGACAGTACCCATGTCTGATTCTTGTGTAATGATGCTATTTCATATTCCATGGCATTGAGCCATTTTTTTCTTTGATCAGATTCTAGCACATCTTTAAAGGTCACTGGTTCATCTACTATTCCTTTCCCCTGTATAGTCATAAACACAAAAGCTGAGACCTCTTCCTCTGATCTAAACCTGATTGGATTATGTATGGTCCTTCTTGGCCTATCCCTGGTTAATCTATATGATGATCCCCCACCTTCTTGGTTACTTTGAGTAGCTGGTGTGTTAACATGTGGTTCATGAGGTTCTATGTTCAGTTGTGAGTCACCAGTGGGATCCACCTCAATCTGCATATTCTTATCAATATCATCGTATACAATGCTACCAAGAATATCTTTGTACATTATCTCTTCTCTGAACACCACATCTCTACTTATCACAACCTTAGGACTGTTTCCATCCATTTTCCACAACATACCCTTTAACTCCTTCAGGGTATCCTAAGAATACAGATTTCTGTGCTCTACGTTCTAACTTGCCCTGATTAATATGAGCATAAGCCAGTGATCCAAAGACTATAAGGTCTTTGTATGAATGCTTCTCACCTGACCACATTTCCATCGGTGTTTTCATGTTGATAGCAGATGATGGTGACCTATTTATAAGGTAAACTGTTGTTGTGACTGCTTCAACCCAAAATGATTTAGGCAAACCAGATCCCAGTAGTATGCATCTTACCTTATTAAGGATGGTTCTATTCATCCTTTCCACAAGTCCATTTTGTTGTGGACTCCCAGGTACAGTTAGGTGCCTAACTATACCTGCTTTCTTACGAAACTGATTGAAATCTCCACCATAAAACTCTAGCCCATTGTCTATTCTTAACCTCTATACTTTTTTCCCTGTTTGATTTTCAACCTGTGTTTTCTAGTCTTGGAATTCCTCAAATGCATCACTCTTTTGCTTGAGTATGAAAACCCAAACCCTCCTAGAAAAGTCATCAATAATGGACTATCTTACTCCACCTATATATTATGTTCTAGCAGGCCCCCATATGTCAGAGTGTACATATCCAAAACTACTTTAGAGTTGTGCTTGCCTGTAGTGAATCTTACCCTGTATGCCTTGTCCAATACACAGTGTTCATAGAAACCTACTTCTGACCCTCTAAACTTGCCTAAAAGTTCTTTTTTCTTGAGTGTCATTAGACCTTGATCACTGATGTGACCAAGTCTCTTGTGCCACAACATTGATTCACTTATATCTTCACTGTTTGACACACTAATGGCTTTTATGCTCACACCTCCATCTAGTAAGTAAATGTTGTTATCACATCTTGTATTGGGAATTTCCTAGTCCTTGAGTTCGAGATTTGGTTTGATGAAACTCAACGTACCACTTACTATTTAACCGTTCGCACAACACGGTGAAGTTTATGACTCGAAGACTCTCATTAACCGAAGACATGGCATTAGTGACATTATTATTTATTGTTACATTATTTATTAGTCACTAGTTACTAGTTGTTGGTTATTTACTAGTTTGCCATTGTTAGGTTAGTATATATGTAAGTCTTTCTCATGTGAAAGACAAGCAAGATGAGTGTATGATAGAGAGAGCTTAGACATGAAACTTTGAAGTTGTGAGGGTTCATGAACACTTGTTCATGAACCTAGCATGAGTGGGATAGGTAAATGTAAGCATTCGGTTATATTTATTCATTTATCTTCATCTTGTTCATCACATCTTCTATTATTATTCTCATCATCATCATCACATCTCACAACACCATCGTTGATGTTCATCCGGGTGTTCATTTGTTCTACAAAGACGAGCTCACAAAGTCTCCGATCCGCTTCCGCTAGTGCCATCGAGGTTGGCTTGGCTCACCAACCCCGGTTTCTACAATTGGCATCCGAGCCATGGTTGAGAAAACGCAACCGAACGGTTGGTTTTTTTCATCTTTGTGTTCATATTGCTTGTTTTTATAACAAATGAGATGTTTTTATTTTTTGTTCTTGAAAGGTTTTTGAAATCTATTCAAAACCAATATTTTCTGCTATGTTCTTGAAGATTGTGTTGCAACAAAAGGCTCCTTGATCACTTGAAACCATTTTAGTTTCACTTGCTATTTATCTAATTCTTTCTTATCTCATTTTAATTTGTGTATATCCAAAATTTCCATGGATATTTGCTCAAATTCAAAGTTTCGAGATATGTCCAAGTAGCAAGAAAAAGGTTGCCATTACTTTTATTATAAAAGTATTTTGTTCCATCACATTTATCCCACCCGCCCATATGCTATCACTATCACCCAACCAAACACGTTACTGAGCATGAGTGTAGAAGGGAAAAAGTATGGTCAACTCTCATTTCCTATTCCTAGTACACTGCCATTTTATTTTCCTTTATCCCACATCAACACTTTCTCTCACCTAACCAAGTCATTTCACTTACAACAACACTTTCTCTCTCTACTGTGACACTTTCTCTTTCTTCCGTGAAAAAAAATAAAAAAAAGAAAAACATTTCACATAAAAGTGTTGGAGTGTTGCAGGTTAAGACAGAAAGAGGATGAGATTAGATACATGACTCTGTGTGTTCCAAATCGTTGTTGGCAATGAAAGTGATGTGTTGTTGGTTATGGGGTTGACGACACCTGGGTTTCTTGGGTTAAATATCAATGTTGTTTAGAGATGAAGGTGACGTCGATAAGAACTTGTTTGATGATCACTGGCTCGCATCTGGGTTTCCGTCAAAACATGTGACGAGGGTAGCCGGTTTCTACAATGCTCGACGTGAGATGGGTTGCCAATGGAGTTGATGATAACAAGTGTGTATTATCTAGGTTCATGGGTGAAGAAAAGATACATACAAGTTGACTTTCTTTTTTTCGTGAGCTGTTAAAGAAAACAGAAGAAAAGGTAAACCCTAATTTTCTGCAAACCTCAGTCACTTGTCACCATCAAACATACACCATGTCTCTCTCTCTCATCATGAACGGTGGAATCGTGTCTACTGACTGAACCCACGTAGGAAAGAGTTCTATCGTTTCAGGAAGAACTCGAAGTTCTGAGAGAATGCCCACCGGAAAAACGTTTTTCCGAGACAACATGAGTTTCTGAGAGAACATCGGATCTCCGGAAGAAAATGTTCCGAGAGAACTCAACAGTTCCGGGTCAACCTACACTTCCGAGACAACCTTCCAAGAGAACTAAGTTCCGAGGGAACTTTTCTGAGTAGTTTGTTCCGAGGGAAAGTTTCCGGAATAACAATTCACTGCTCCAACTCAAGTTCCGAGGGAACTTGAAAAGTTCCGAGAGAAGTTTTCAGAGCATAATTCCGAGGGAATGTTCGTGTAGGAAGTTCCGGGGGAACTCAAAAAGTTTCGAGGGAACTCTAAATCTTCTGGAGGAACATCCTAGGTCGCCGGTTCTTGCTTCTGCTCAGCCTTTCTCGCCGGAAATAACTCTTAGGGTCACCGGTATTCTTCTTCGTTCAAGATCGATCGCCAGAATCAGCATTCAAAATCGCCGGCTCTTGGTTTTTGTTCGACAGAAAAGATGAAACCAAAAAGGTTGCGCCTTTTCCTTTATTTTAGGGTTTCTTTTTCCTATAAAGGAACGAGCTGTTATGTTTCAACAGAAACCGATGTGGGCCTGCTCATTATTTTTTTTGGTTGCTGTTCTTCTTAATATGATGATCGATTTGGGCCATGCTTATTTCTGCTGGGCTGCTCCGCAATTTGGGCCTGATGTTCTCTTTGTTTGGGCTGATTAAAGAGTTAAAAAAATTAACAGCTTGGGCCAGATCAGATTTGAAGACAGACTTGAGCAGAAAATTGACAGTGAGCCACTGTTCTATTGCTCAAAATTACTACAAGTCTAACAGAGTGTAAGCTGTTAAATCCATCACAACAATTGGTGTATATCCAAGGTACACTTGTAGAAATCAAACTATTTTCTCTTTTTGATACTTGCTTCGTTATAAGCAGACGTGTTTAGAAGTCGGTTGAGAATTGAAGAATATGTGCAAGTTTGAGAGTTTTTCTACATTGAAGATATTTGTTTGCGAAAGTTGGATTAAGTTATAATTTTTTAAGATTCCTTGAGCCATCGTTGATATGGTAAAAATAAAGGCTAAGTTAGAAGCTTATGACTTGTTGAGGTAATTTATTTGAAGTGGTACTTTTTATGAGTGATGCATCGGTTTGGTATTCACAAGACGGTTGAATTATGGAATTAGATCTCTAATTTCTCTTTGATCCTTTATCTTGTTTACCTTAACAATACTAAGGATGATGGTTCCATCCTTGAAGGAGTGTGCTTGTTATTTGTGGTAAACACCCTATGCAGTTTAGTGCCTTGCGGAAAAGGCCGGAAGAATGAAAACTCTTTATCGTAGGGGGAGCTTCACAAAGGGGAGAAGATGAGTGAACGATTTGAAACCGTATGAATATTTTCTTGAAGTCAAGTTGCAAGAATACAAGGGAACCGATTGTCACAAGAGTTGAGTTATTTATTCGTTTGTTCATCTACCAAATAGGGGGAGATTGTTGGGAATTTCCTAGTCCTTGAGTTCGAGATTTGGTTTGATGAACTTCAACGTACCACTTACCGTTTAACCGTTTGCACAACACGGTGAAGTTTATAACTCGAAGAATCTCATTAACCGAAGACATGGCATTAGTGACATTATTATTTATTAGTCACTAGTTACTAGTTGTTGGTTATTTACTAGTTTGCCATTGTTAGGTTAGTATATATGTAAGTCTTTCTCATGTGAAAGACAAGCTAGATGAGTGTATGATAGAGAGAGCTTAGACATGAAACTTTGAAGTTGTGAGGGTTCATGAACACTTGTTCATGAACCTAGCATGAGTGGGATAGGTAAATGTAAGCATTCGGTTATATTTATTCATTTATCTTCATCTTGTTCATCACATCTTCTATTATTATTCTCATCATCATCATCACATCTCACAACACCATCGTTGATGTTCATCCGAGTGTTGATTTGTTCTATAAAGACGAGCTCACAAAGTCTCCGATCCGCTTCCGCTAGTGCCATCGGGGTTGGCTTGGCTCACCGACCCTGGTTTCTTCATCTTGTTCCTGATAACACCATTTTGGATCCTTTGATCACTTTTGCTCTACCATCTTTAAGACTTACACTATAGCCTTCACTCTCAAATGTTCCAAGTGAAATCAAGTTTCTAGTTAAGTCAGGGATATACCTAAACAGTTGGGATTTGATATCAACTCCATTAGACAAGTGTAGCACCACAGTCTCTAAACCAGATATCTTGCAAGGCCTGCTATCACCAAGCTTCGCAGTTCCCATTTCTTGTATCTTTAAATCTTGAAAGAACTCTTTCACTGGTGTCATATGGTATGAAGAACCAGAGTCCAACATCCATTGATCCATGTTGCTTTCTTTTGACACAACCAAGACATCCGCACTGTGATACCCATCACAAGAATCATCTTGTGATGCATTAACTTGTCCCCTTGAACTTGAACTCTCAAATTTCTGTTTCTTTCTATCAGGACAATCCCTTTTCAGATGACTCTCTCACCCACATACAAAGTACTTGAGCCTAGTTCTTGATTTTGATCTCTTGTTACCCCTCTTCTTCCTAAACTTTGATTCATACTTTTGATCACTCCTACCCCCTACCATAAGCCCATCACCACTATCTTCTTTTTTCACAGATAGAACTTCATAAATAGAAATACTTTCCTTGTCAAACAGCAGGGTGTCTACAAAGTACTCATACACAGAAGGTAATGAAGACAAGAACAAGATAGCCTTGTCTTCATCATAAATTTAAATTTCTATATTCTTTAAGTCTAAGATCAACCTAGTAAATTCATCACTGTGATCTTCCATAGACTTACCTAGTGATATCTGGAAGGTGTATAATTTCTTCTTAAGATACAGCCGGTTTGCCAAGGAATTTGTCATGTAGACGGACTCCAATTTCATCCACACTCCGGCTGTAGTCTTTCCTCTTGAGACTTCCCTCAATACCCGGTCTCCCAAACTTAACACGATCTCACTATGTGCTTTTTCCAGGATTGATTTCTTCTCTTTGGCGTCAAGAGCCTCAGGCAAATTCGCATCCCCTTTCAGTGCATCCAAAGACCGTTATGCACAAGCAATGCTCTCATTTTAACTCTCTAGAGGGAGAAATCGTTCCTCCCATCGAATTTTTCAAGTTTGAACTTCGTGGTGTTAACCATGGTAGATCTGATTATCGAAATTCGATTACGGAGTCGCTCTAAATTGAGCCGACATGGCCCTGATACCAATTGTGAGATGATATCAGAGCAATCGAAAACACAATCAATCAAGAACACACACACAATCTAGAAATCGAAAATTGATTAACACATATGGAATTTTATTACAGAATGAAGAGGAAGAAATTGAATACAATTAACTGAGCTTAACAACTCTTATTAATAGCCCTAACAACATACTAACTACCAGAACTATCAAAATTACTACATGGCCCCTGAACTTCCTTTAACTTGTCACTTACAACCCAGTAGTCACTAACGGCTATATTAAAATGGCTAACCAATAATTAACCGAACTCAATCATTTTACCAACAAAAGCCGACTTTAGTCGATTGCTTTTTTTGTTTAAAGGGGAGCCGGGTTTTGCTTTTTTGGTTTACAAAGGAAAAAGGCATTAAGTCAAGGTGAATCCATATCAAACGGAAAAAGAAAAATGGTTATGGAATAACTCTCCAAGTTGTATTATGATCAAGAAAACTAATTTGTATTATGATAAAGAAAACTAATAAAAATGAAAATTCTAATTACTTGGTCACCAATCAAGACATTAATTATCATTGCAACTTGTTATACTATACTAACTTTTCAAGACCACTTAGGTCGACCGATAACTCGGACCGACCAACAACTTGGGTCATACAGACAAATTTCGCCAACAATCATCCTTCTAATTTTTGAAGCACCGTACAGAAGTCTTCAACACTACGTAACTCCCACACTTTCATGAAATTGATCAACATAGCTTTCGTATTAGATTTATTGACCAACTATAACTCGGTATGAGTTGACTCAATGGTTCTTTTGTCTTTTCTTTCACGGTAACCATAACTTGGTTATCCAACAATTGATCACTCTATCGTTCGATGTTGTACTTGACTAATCATATCCCACACTTTGTGAACATTCAAGATCACTCACATTCGAATAGCCCAGATCGTATAGTTGCTTGAGTTTAACATGAGACATGGAACGTTCTAAGAAATTCGATTTTCCATTTACTCCTTTGGATAAAAAGGATTTCCCCTTTTTAGGGAATGTTGACTTTAATGAAGTCGGCCATTCCTCGGAAAGGCTTCACTCGGAATTCCGGCAAGCAAGGGTTGATGCTATCGACGACGATGATAACAGGGCCTTTTCCACAAGATTATTAAATACAAACTTGCATCTAGTAGAATTAACAGGTTCATGGTTAACGGTAGATGGGTGTCAGATCCTATATGATAAAAAAAAGAGGCTTGGATATTTTTTTTTCAAATCTCAGTCGGGATAACTCGTGGAGGTCTTAGATGGTTTGCCAAGGAATTAGATGGTCACCTCCTAATCGCCCCATTCATGAAGGATGAAATGAAAAATCCAGTGTGGATGTGTGGTGAGGAGAAGGCTCCCGAGCCAGATGGGTTTATCTTAAAGGCTGGCACTTGCGGAGCAAGTGACGGATGTGCTTAACCGGAAGAGCGAGAGCTGAAGGTTCCTATAAATAGGGCGTTTTAGGACAGAATAAAGGATTGCATTTTCTTATACCTTTACTATGTGTAATCGCATGTGATATTTCTAATAAAGTTCTCTCGACTTTTCCAATCGATTCTCTTGTTCTTATTTCAAACTTCGATCTTCATTTAGCTTGTTACAACATTACAATCCGAGGAATATTTGTTTCTTCACTGGAGTATGGAGTAATATTACTAAGATGGAGATTGCTTTGAAATCTTGTAATGTTAATATGGATTCTTTAATCACAAGGGATGGCATGGGGATTTCTTGGAATGGGGACATCCTTGGGGTTTTTCCGTACGTTCTCTGAGGGCCTTAATTGGTTCCTTTCCGTAACAGCCCCGAGGCTTTATTTTGAGAAGGTGCGGTTTTATCTCAATGAAGATCAGCATCCTTCTTTGGCGTGGCCAACAAGGACGGATAGCTTAAAAGGATGCCTTGTCGAAAAGGCATATCCCCATAGACAATTCCCTTTGCCTGTTGTGTAGCAACGCGGAAGAAACGACAACAAACTTTTTATCACTTGTGTGTTCGCGGCTAACATTTAGAATATAGTGTCGAGATGGTGCAGCATACTGCAAGTGTGTGCATTCTCGATAGAGGGCCTCTTAACTATTATGGAGACGATGAAATTGTAGCAAAAGAAAAGAGACATAATCTATGCGATAATTTTAACGGCTTGTTGGGTCATTTGGAAGGAACACAATGAAGTGATCTTCAATGGCAAACGCCCGTACTTGGGCCATATGCTCTCAGAAATCAATAGTTTAAGTTCTCTTTGGGTGAATAATTGTTGTAACGGGTTGGTGTATTAGTGGGGGGATTGGTGTTATTTCCGTATGTAATCGTTGTTGTGTTTGTTTCCTCCTAGTTTCTTCCTAGGGGCTTTGCTCTTATTGAAATCGTTGTTAAAAAAAAAAAACTTAATCCCAATCATTTTTGAAAAGATTGCTTTATGACTAAGATAACCTCTTATAACAAGTAGGAGACCGAGAGGTTCTTGGATTAAAAGAAAATTATTAGAAATTGTCCCACAGTAAGCCAATTAAAGAATGAAGTTCGTTCTAATTATTAAAGTCGTCGGCTTCTTGTTTATTATAAGACAGTGATCCAAATTATTTGCTTTAAGAGGCTGGCTTCTTGTGGAATAGGCTTATTAGAATTGGCATCTTTCTTATCAACATAGATATCCGGCTTGTGATCTTTTCTGATGAGCATATACGGAGTTGGTCGTCCTTGATCCAGCCATTGTGCATGACTCGGATTCTCTCAGCCTACGGGGTAATCGACAGTTTCCATCGTGACGGTAGATAAACTGTAACTTGCTTGGTTCCCGAAAATTATAAATAAAAATCATTTACTATCTCGAAACTTCTTGGAAACGATCTCTTTGATCTTCCTCAGCAACAATCGTTTACCTGCAGATCTTCCTTGGTCGACTTCCCTTGGCCCTAGATCTTCTTGGCAGCACAATTAACCCTAGATCATTTTCCCGGATACAACTATTCACATAGCTTCCTTGCAAATCCTTGGTATTAACTCCGGGTACCTTGAACTTGCCTCTAATATGTATTCAAGTCTCGATCGGTTAAACACGAACACATAATATTATTGAAACTCACTTTTATTATATCTAGGAAAATAGGCTCAAAACCTATATACAATAAACTTGCATACCCTCATAGCTTCAGGTATATGACATTATATAAGAAACTAAAAACTTGGAAAACAAATCACCATCTTATTCCTAATATAAATCTAATCCCAACCCTAATTTATCTTTAGCTCAATTGAATATCAAACTAGACAGGATATGGGCCACCCCATGCGAGTCCAACAATTGGAATTATCATTACAACATCAATAAGGTAGTTAAGGAATTTGATACTTATCACAAAGAAAGGAAACTAATTTTTTGGGTTCAGGAAAGCAACCGTAAGCGTTGTTTCTTAGTGAAGAGGATAGATACTAAATCTATCCTCTGGGCTCAAGCCCAACGTAAATTAAGCCCAATAAGCCTACCCAGGTTTGGGTCGGCCCATGAATAATCAGAACTTGGAAAGAAAGCAAACATAACCTCCATGCGCGCGGATGGCACATGCACCCATGTACAATCCGTTAGAGCATTTAATTCTCCATCAGAGAGTGGCCCCCACTCTAACAAACCAACATTCCTGCATGTGATCCTTGACCAATAAGAAGGTGACACGCGGAACAGAGAAGCAGATGAGAAATTCTCCCACGCGTCGTGCCTCGCACGCTCTGACGTCATAGACATCAAAAGAAACCCTAACCACGAGCCTATAAATAGTAAGTTAAGGGTTCATTCAAGAGGTACATTCTCACTCACATTAATACTCCCTCATTATCTTTATTACTTCTCTGAACCAATCACTGATTCTCACGCCGGAGGGCCGATACGAGGGTCCCTCTCCGGCTCACCTCTTAACGCCCTAACGTGTTTGTTTCGAGTGTGCAGGTTCATCCATTTCGCTCCCATCTTCGGCTCACTTGTTAACCAAGAAACCAACACTTGACCTTCTATCAGGCAACTTAGGGTTTTGGTTTCTTCATTGGCGCCATCCATGTTAAAAAAACTGAGCTTTTATAGCATCCTATCTCCGTTTTCGAGTGGCCATGCCAGATTCACCACCTTCGCAGATTTTCGGAAGCACTGACCGAGATCGGGAGTCCTTGGGACTCCTGGAATACTCGTATGCTTCCCCTGAACATAATGACGTATCTGTTAACGATTTCGCGTCGGCCCCGACTCAAGCAATGGGTAGCGCGGGTCCCACTACATTATCAAATTTGGCTAGTTATATTTTTCCAAGCATGAACGCGGGGGGGGGGGGGGGGGGGGACAGGCTATGCCGTATGCCTTTGGAGCCGGTTCAAGTTCAGCATCTCAAAGGGTGGCTCCTGCTAGGCGGAGTATATTTGCGGGACCAAGCATTTCTAATGCTTCCCCAACATTCCAACACTCGACGGTGCGTCGTCCGCCAAGCCTCTCCACTGGCGGTCATTCCACCTCCTACAGGTTTCATGACCCGCCTCCTGAAGTTGCACGGTGGTTAGAACACCAACGTCAATATTTTGAGCAGCTCAGCGCACTTCAGAAATGCCTTCCGTTCGAGCGCATGCTCACAATTAAACTTTGGAACACTTCCTCCACCAGTGACCTCTCCCGCGTCTGCATTTTCAGTACCTCCAGCGGGCGGAGCGATCCCGGTAGCACGCCCAATATACTCCGAGCCTAGGCCAACTGTCGCCTACGTTCCACCGCCTGTTTATCAGTCTACATATGTCCCGCCGCCTCCTCCACCGGCGGTGGACTATACTGTTGCATATAAGCCTACATCTGTTGTGGCTCAATCAAAGTTTATAGCGCCAATTGCACTGGCAAGCTTCCCTGAGAGCTTAAAATGCCTTCGGTGGTAGGGAAATACGACGGTTTGACGGACCCAAATGATCATTACAATTGCTTCATTAATGCAGGTAAATTGGAAAACCCAGGATGGACCATCCCTGTATGGTGCCACATGTTTGTCCAGACGCTGGTTGGAACCGCGCGCTTGTGGTTCGACTCCCTTCCAGTTGGCCAATTATCGAGTTTTGAGGAGCTAGTAAATAAATTCTTCCAACAGTTTTCTCAACAGAAACGTCATACAAAGGAGAAGGCAGAGATACTCTATATACGCCGGAAAGACAATGAAACTGTAGAAAGTTTCATCACCAGGTTCAATATCGAAAGCCTTTAGATAGGAGTTGCAACAGAAGATTTAATGATAGCGGGTTTCATACAGGGAGTAAGAGAAGAGCATTTGGTAAGAAAAATTCTGAGTGGCCGGACAACCACAAACGATGGATGCACTAATGTCAATAGCTAAGCAGTACGTCCGCGCGAAAAAAACAATCGTTTTGAACCGAGCATACGAACGAGGAAAGGAGCAGGTTAGGCATCAAGATCCTAGAAAAGATTCAAACGGTAGTCGACATTCCCGTAGGACCGATAGACGTCCCAGCAGTCGCTTTACTCCCTACCAATCAAGCTCTGAAACACAAGATTTGTTCCGCGAGCCACACCGCGGAAGGGATATGTCCGCAGTAAAATGGCAGCAGCCTGCATCTTCCTCGTCTAATTGGTATCTCACAAAGTCCCTAAGCGCCATTTTTAAAAGGGAAGGGTTGAAATGGGAGGAGCCAAGACCTCTAAAAGAAAGTAATACTCGTGATACAAAAAAGTACTGTGACTATCACAAGGGGCATGGTCACATCACCGATGAGTGTTTCACGCTAAAAAAGCAGATAGCAAAGTATGTGAAGGAGGGAAAATTGATGCACTTGCAAAAGGGAGACGACAGGAAAAAGAAGATTCTCCAAAGTATAAGGATGTCTTCATGATGCAGAACGACTCACGAAAAGAAAAGAAGGTGGGTCAGCGTGTCGAGTCCTGGATGCACGCTCCACTGACGTTTCCGCCTCAAATAGGCAACTACAACAAAGGCGCTATCACAATTACTCTCCGCATGGGAGCCTACAGGATGCGCCGAGTTCTAATAGATACAGGCAGCTCTGCATACATCATCAATGAGGAATGTTTCCGCCATTTAGCTCCAGAGGATAGAGAGCGCATGGAACCTGTCTATGAACCTTTAAGTGGGTTCTATGGAGAAACATGTATGCCTCTTGGCCAAATCGACCTTCCAGTAACAATGGGAGATGGCATAAGAGACAGAACGGTCATGACAACCTTTCTGATCGTACCAGCCAAAAGTGAGTACAATGCCATAATTGACAGGCCAACCTTGGGAAATCTCGCAACGACAGTCTCCACGGCCTACGGCCTTTTAATGCTCCCAACCCCGCGGGGGGTTGCTCAAGTTTGGGCTGACAAACCAATGATGGTAGCGGAGGTATCATCCCACCCGCGCGCACCGCCAGTTAACGAAGCGGAAAAATGGGTCATCAACCCCTGCTTTCCGGAACAAACAGTTGCGCTGGGAGCCTCCCTATCGCAGAAAATCAGATATCACCTAAAGGAGCTACTGAAATAAAACATGGATGTTTTCGCATTTACCCACCAGGACATGACGGGAGTCCCGCGTGACATCGCAGAAGACCATTTGAGAGTATACAAAGATGCTAAGCCACACGTGTAAAAAAAAAGACACATGAGAGAAAAACGAAAAAAGTTTATCACTTCAGAAGTCGAAAAACTTGAAGCCGCTGGAATTGTCTGCCAGATGAAAAAACAAACCTGGCTAGCCAATCCAGTGGTTGTTCCAAAAGCGGATGGCTCCTGGCGGATGTGTGTTGATTATACAAACCTTAACAAAGCTTGCCCCAAGGATGCGTATCCTTTACCAGTAATTGATGTCAAGGTCGACTCTTTGGTCCCATTCCGTTTTAAATGCTTTTTAGACGCCTACAAGGGTTATCACCAGGTGAAAATGGCCAGGGAGGACGAGGCCAAAACAGCGTTTTACACCGAGAAGGGTATTTACTGTTATACTAAAATGCCTTTTGGGTTAAAAAACGCGGGGGCAACATATCAGCGGATGATGGACCGGGTCTTTGATAAAGAAATTGGAAAAAATGTGGAAGTGTATGTGGACGACCTTGTAATAAAAAGCTTGGAAGAAAATCGCCTACTACCGGATATCGTTGAGACGTTCTCTGCTCTTAGGAAGAACAATATTAAGCTGAACCCAGGAAAGTGTTCTTTTAGCATGGAAGAAGGGAAATTTCTGGGTGTCATAGTAACAAAAGATGGATTTCGCGTCCACCCAGAAAAGGTCGCCGCAGTTATAGAAATGCGGTCTCCTACCTCATTGAAAGAAGTACAGGCACTTAACGGAAGACTAGTCGCCATCAATAGATTCCTATCAAAGCATGCGGAACGGTCTCTTCCATTTATTTCAGTACTGAAAAAATGTTTGTCTGAAAAACACTTTGAGTGGACTACAGAAGCAGAGCAAGCTTTCCAAGACCTCAAGGCATACTTGGTCAATCTACCCGCCTTAACGGCTCCGCGAATCGATGAGATATTGAAAATGTACCTTTCAACTTCATCGCGGGCCGTTAGTTCTGTGCTGCTAGTTGAGCGGGGAGATGCACAAACTCCGATTTATTACATAAGCCGCGTTCCAATAGACATCGAGGCCAACTACTCAATACTGGAGACGTTGGTGATCGCGCTAGTACACGCCTCCCGCCGCTAGCGGAGGTACTTTCAGGCACATGACATCGAAGTTTTGACGAGCTATCCGCTACAACATGTGTTGAGAAAACCGGACCTCTCGGGACGCCTCTGCAAGTGGGCTATCGAGCTGGGAGTGTATAACCTAACATTTAAGCCTAGAAAAACTGTGAAAGGCCAGGTTATAGCAAACTTCATCTCCGAGATCCCAGCCGGGACGCAACTTTTACCAGAAGAACTGTGCCTACCAAAGGCTAAAGAAATCCCCGCGGATCAGGTGTGGGAGTTACACTCAGACGGCGCATCTAGTATGGACAGCGCTGGTGCGGGGGTCATCTTGATTAGCCCCGTGGGCAAGGAGTACGCGCGTGCGTATAAACTAAACTTCCGGGCCAGCAACAACGAAGCGGAGTATGAGGCTCTGATTGCAGGCCTTAAGTTTGCACTAAACACAGGGCCGGGCATATCCGCGCGCATATAGATTCCCTTTTGGCGGTCAATCAAATTAATGCAGAGTACGAAGCTAAGGACGCGGCAATGGCAAAATATCTCAGCGTTTGCAAAGCGCTCATCAAAACTTTTGAAACCTGCAAAGTAGTCCACGTCCCGCGAAGCAAAAATAAGAAGGCGGACGCACTAAGCAAACTCGTTTCTTGCTTCGCGGAGCCTCTACAAAATGTGCATGTTGAAGAAATGAAAGACTCGGCCATTCAGATCCATCGCGTAAACGTGGCGCAACAGTCCCCTGACAGTTGGACTGCCCTTATTGTGAAATACCTGACTGATGGGAAACTCCCGCAGGATAAAGGAGAGGCCAGAAAACTGCGGAGCAAATGTGAAAATGATAAATGGCGTTCTGTACCGGCGGACGTATTTGGGTCCATTGCTTCGATGCGTAGACCCTGAAGAAGCAAATTATCTAATCCGAGAAGTGCACATGGGCATTTGCGGAATCCATGCGGGGCCCAAGGCAGTGGTGGCCAAGCTGAAAAGTGCGGGTTTCTACTGACCGGGCATGCACGCTATGGCAGTAGAAGAATTAAGAAGGTGTATTAGTTGTCAATAGTACGCACCCATGATCTCCCGACCAAAGAATGATTTGATCCCTGTAACCTCCGCCTGGCCATTCCAGAAATGGGCGGTAGACATCGTGGGCCGGTTCCCCGAGGCGGCGGGACGGGTGAAATTCCTGATAGTGGCGGTAGATTACTTTACCAAATGGGTGGAAGGGAAACCACTGGCCACAATCACTGCCGCAAACGTGAAAAAATTCTTATGGGAATTTATAGTCTGCCGCTTCGGCATCCCGCTGTACCTAGTAACCGATAATGGAACCCAATTTGCGGACAAACTCCTCAAAAAGTGGTGTGAAGAACTACAGATTCAACAAATCTTCACCTCGGTCGCACACCCGCAGGGGAACGGCCAGGTGGAGAGAATTAATAGAAGTCTCCTGGATGGAATCAAGGCCAGATTGGATTTTGAGGGAGCTTCTTGGGTGGACGAGGTGCCACATGTCTTGTGGGCCCACCGAACAATGAAAAAATCAAGCAATGGTGAAACCCCCTTCAGCCTAACATACGACTCGGAGGCTATGATTCCCGCGGAAATTGGAATTCCCTCATACATGCATCTTAACAATCATCTTATTAATAATGATGAGGAGATCCGCTATAATCTAGATCTCCTTGAAGAACTCCGTGAACTAGCAGCCCTTAAAGAGCAAAAATACAAGGAGCAGATGAAGAAGTATTACAACAGACACGTCTGCAAAGTGGTTTTAAAAGAAGGTGAATACGTGCTAAGAAACAATGAGGCTAGCAGAACCCTCCCGCTAGGAAAGCTTAGCCCAAACTGGGAAGGGCCTTATGTGATCAAGAAAGATTTGGGAAAGGGTGCCTATGAACTAGCACTCCTAGATGGAAAACAGGTACCGCGAACCTGGAACTCCGCTCAGTTAAGAAAATGTTACATGTAATTTATACTACGAAGCTCATTACGCATATGAATGAAAGTTTAGTTCATCTTACTTCATTCTCTCTATTATATCACCGTTTAATTTACATTACCCTGACAAAGTTAAAATCTATCGATCATGAAAAATAAAAGAATAAATCCTTGCATAAAGCATATAGTAAACTGAAAGACTTAGTAAACATACATATTTACTCCGCGATACGCCCTAAAAAAAGGAGCGCATATTCGGATACCCTGTCTGCAGCAGGCATTCCCTTTGACACTTAAAAATACACAAGTGTGGATCGATACAAGCGCGGTAGAAAGCCGCATGTATCTTCGCGGGCGCGCCCTTGAAAAAACAAGGCTCTCGCGCAAGTTACTGATACCTTGATAAAAAATCAAGCAATCAGATAAATGTTACGCTAATCTTATTAGTAGGAACTAGCCATGCAACGAACTTATAAAATAATAAGCAAAACCGATGACTATCAAAAAAGGAGCATAACCCCCAGTCAAAAGACACATTCAGTTACATTGTTCTTGCCCCACGGGCGGAAATTACAAACAAAAGAAAAACTGAAAGTTACAAAGTCATTTTGAATTTCATGATTTAACACCAGCACCAATCTCCGCGGGTTCTGGGTTGGAAGGACCCCCTTTAGCAGCTTTGGTTGTTTCCTCTTCGGTTGTCTTACCTTCCTCGGCAGGAATGAGCAGTTGACGCACACTGGTAAGATCGTCCTCCGCAGAAAGGTCTCAAAGTGCCTGGAAAACGGAGGGACTTTGATCACTCAACTCTTGGCCCGCATCAGAAAACTTGCTATCCATGCGGGAATCATTCCAAGCGTGAGTAGTAACATCACCAACCTCCAGACCAATGTGGTACCTAGCATGTAACCCATCGTATTGCCCAATCCCCCGGGCAGCCATCATATATCTGTAAAGAGCATTCTGATAAGAAACACTCTCCACAACAGCATGATGCGCCCAGGCCATCCCTTTTTCCAAAAGACATTTAATATCATCCCTAAGACGGGAGATCAAGTCAGCATGGGAGGAGGATTGAGCGGACTGAAGGGCTTCTTAGGCCTCAGCAAGTTGAACTTCCAGAGCTGCTTGCGCTATCACCGCCTCCAACAGTTGGGCATCTTTCTGGGCCAGATCACTCTGCAGTTTCTTACATTGCCCACTGGAGTTGGTAAGATCATCACTCAGAGTTTGGCAGAGCCGCTCAGAGTCTTCCAAGGCGGAGCAGGCGGAAGCAAGCTGAGCTTGGAGGGTCTTAACTTCACCCTCCCGCCTAGAGTAGGTATTGTAGGCTTTGGAATGAACCTCCTGAGCCCGGGAATGGGCCAACTTTTCTTTATCATAGGCGGCCTGGAGAGTGGCTACCTCATTCTTCAACCTGGCAGCCTCCGCCACCGCCTGATCCGCCCGTATCTCTTCCTCCCTCCTCCTGGCCTCTGCTTTCATAGCATCATTGGCTGACTCAAGAGCCTTTTGCTTTTCCACAAGAACCTCCAACCTTCTCTCTTCAGCAATGGCATACGCCTGCCCCACCCTTCCCTCGTCGAACTCTTGCCTATGAAAAAGCTCAGGCAGGCGCTCCACTACCATCATTATCCCCGCAATCGCTTCCTCACGAATCACATCGATCTTTGTCCTATGGAGAAGGTCCTTGCCCACATCAGGAAAAGCATGGCGAAGGAACTCCTGCCGTTTCTCATAGGTGTCGAGAAGGGTGTTGGAAAAAATTCTCTAGTTAGGAACGTAAGGGGCGGGTGGAGCATTGAGCCTCTCAAGGTTGGCCCTAGTAGGGTACTGCCAAAGGTCTGAGGGGCCCGCGGAACTGGAGCTCGCCCCTCCTGGGGATTGATGAGTTTGAATGGTAATACTCTGCTGGCGGATGGGAGTGCCAGCATCAGCTGCCTTGGCTTTCTCATCCGCTAAGCGCTTCTTTTCCTCTTATTTCCTTCTTAGCTCTTCCTCCCACCTATAGTTCTCTGCTTCTCTTTCCCGTACGGCCTCTTCAGCCGCCGTCTCCTCCTCCATGACCTTCGGCAGACTTCAGCAGCCGCCTCCCTCTCCACCTCCTCTTGGCGGGCTCCAGCCACCGCCTTCTCCTCCATCTGCTCTTGGCGGGCTCCAGCAGCCGCCTTTTCCTCCATCTCCTTTGGCGGGCCTCAGCCACCAAATTTTCGCCCACCACCTGTTGATTCTCCACAAAATCAGACTCCATATCAACCCTCTGAGGGGATACAACCATGCCCATAAGTTGGGTTTCCTCCGCCGCCTCCTGCAAAGCTTTCTCCGCAGCTTCTTTCCTTTTTGCTATAGCATCCCTGACTTTTTAAAGTTGGGCTTCGCGAGCCTCCTTGGAGGCAAGAGTCCCCACGGAGGACTTACGGGTCAGCTTGGAGGGATCCGAGGCTTCTTCCTCTGCCCGATGATCCACTGTGGCCTTAAGAGTAGCCAGGGTAAACAAACCCTTGCTCGATGATCCACTGTGGCCTTCCGCGCTTCTTCCTCCTATACCTCCCGCTCCGCGGCGTCACCAATAGACCAGGAACTCATCAGGTAAGGAAGAATAACTGTGTTAGATCCGCCCGCTTCCTCACCAGGGAATGACACCTCGGCTATTCCGCACCCGGGCAGGTAGTCCTTTTGATAATCTGGAGTGGTTCTATGGGAGGAACTCTGAAAAGAAAGAAGTCACTTTGAAAAACTGTATAGAATTCATAAGGCCGTGGAAGAAATAAAATACCACCCGAGCATACATCAGGTTTAAGGTTTAAAATGTTGACCGGATCCCAAGTACCATCTAACTGCGGATAAACGAAGCAGAGAGTAGTTCTATCCAAAATTGTCCCTTCATCTTTTCCCAACCTCTTGGGCATGTACTTCAACCCTCTCCTCATGTGCGGGAACAAGAGCTCCATCCAAACAACGGAACCTGCCGCAGACAAGAAAAACACAAATAAGAACATCCGCGCGAATGTAAAGGAGAGGAAATACCTGGCTCAAGGGGGGTTTGATTGGAGTGAAGACTGGTCCGACACCGCCATAAGTCATAGGAAAGAAATTTCCACAAATCAGAAAGTTACATCGTGCCCGCCAACATCCCAACCAAAAACTCGAACGCCGTTTCAAGGAAAAAAAAGGCAAAGATGTCACCTTCAATGGCGGAACTTTTCCTCCGCTCAAAATCAGGAACCATCTGTTCCTTATCCCATTCGCAACTCATAGCCAACCTCACCAGTGACCCTTGGCGGTCGGTGGGGTTGTCCTTTAACCAGAGGTAGGTCGGATATTTCAATATGGCGGGGGATGCTGTTAAATCAACAATGGTGTCCCCGCCAAGGCGCTTCACCATGACCACCGAAATGACCCCGGCGTTCAGAAAAAAGAATTTCTTCCGCCATTGACGGTCACTGCTAGCATCAGGAATGGCGCCCAAGAGGTTATCGCCCGTGCGCTTGTCAAAAATGAACCAGTCCCCTTTCTTGACCAGTCGAAAAACGCCTTGAAAAGTTCAATAGAAGGCGTTCTCCGGAGGCTACGAAGAACAAACTCAAAGTAAAAAAACTTTGGCAAGGACAAGGGGATGAAACTGAGACAAATGTATCTGGTAAACCTCGAAAAGTTACGCATAGAAACCAGATATGGGAACCCTAAGGTGAGATAAAGCAAAGAAATCAGAATACAAGGCTATTTTGTCTACAGGGCAGTCGGTGATCAAACTACCCTGATCTGGAAGAACGACCCCATAGGAGTCGTCTTTTAAACCAAAATCCTCCAAGAAGCGATTGAAGTCTTGCTCCTTCCAGTCGAGAGGATACTTAGACATCACAGGAGTGCCCATTGTAAAGAAACCAGAAAAAAGATGGAGTTTATGTTGAAAAACAAGGAGAAAAGAAGAATGGGAGAAAGTTGTAGAGGAAATTTTAGGGTTTTTTGAACGAAGAAGTGGAAGGATTTTCATGGGATGGGGGGGGGGGGGAGAGGTTTTTATACTAAAAAACCGATCGTCTCCGTGTAATCTGAGCCGTTGAAATTCCAATGTGCGAAACGAGAGGATGACGACGCGTGTCTTTGACAGTTGGCGAGAGTAGTGGGAGATCGTGCTCTGCAGTATGATGTTACGCTATCACCAAAAAAACTACGCTGCGCTGATAAGTGATGTTCGGTGACCAGCATTTAATAAGGCTGTAACCTGGTCAAAAAGTCCACTTATCTTATCCCAATTGGCTTATCAGATACCAATTTAAAAAAAAAAATTTGATACAAAGTCTTTACCACAAAAGATGGTACGCATCCGCTAGGAAAAAAGTCCAGAATATTTGAGGGTTCCCCACACCATTCCCCTCCCGCGGTAGCAGCAAAAAGGGCAAAGGTTGTCTCCACGTTTCTGCAAAAAACTGCAAAAACTTCACCACACTAACAAGACATCCGCATAAATAGTAAATCATCCCGTAATGACTTCCCAAAACACACAATTGGATGGCCTATGAACAAAAAATACTCCACTACATTATTTTCTTAGTCCCGCGCTAATTCTTACGCACAGGACTAGGGAAGACTTGAAGAGGATAGATACTAAATCTATCCTCTGGGCTCAAGCCCAACATAAATGAAGGCCAATAAGCCTACCCAGGTTTGGGCCGGCCCACGAATAATCAGAACTTGGAAAGAAAGCAAACATAACCTCCATGCGCGCAGATGGCACATGCACCCATGTACAATCCGTTAGAGCATTTAATTCTCCACCAGAGAGTGGCCCCCACTCTAACAAACCAACATTCCTGCATGTGATCCTTGACCAATAAGAAGGTGACACGCGGAACAGAGAAGCACCTGAGAAATTTTCCCACGCGCCGTGCCTCACAGGCGCTGACGTCATAGACCTCAAAAGAAACCCTAATCACGAGTCTATAAATAGTAAGTTAAGGGTTCATTCAAGAGGCACATTCTCACTCACCTTAATACTCCCTCATTATCTTTATTACTTCTCTGAACCAATCACTGATTCTCACGCCGGAGGGCCGATACGAGGGTCCCTCTCCTGCTCACCTCGTAACGCCCTAACATGTTTGTTTCGAGTGTGCAGGTTCATCCATTTCGCTCCCATCTTCGGCTCACTCGTTAAGCAAGAAACCAACACTTGACCTTCTATCAGGCAACTTAGGGTTTTGGTTTCTTCACTTAGGAACCAGGATACAAGAATTTTTTTTCGGATCAGGGAACATTCAAACTAGGGGCCGGATATCGAGGATCCGAAAACACCCGAGAGACGCCCAAAGACACCTTCTAGTTTGATAACATACAAACGTGGACCAAGAGGTGTAGTTATGGGAACCGTACCCCAGCCAACTGGTAAGGAACACCAAACAACACTCTAATGTTTGATGCTTACACTGACAAACTATACAGTGTGAGCTATGTAGATGAAAATCTTGCTAATGCTAAATAAAGTTTGGACGCTTATCGAGCCTAGAGCAGAAGACGTGAATAAAAATAGTGTAGCAATAGAACTATTATTTCAATCCATACTGGAAAACTAAATCCTTCAAATTGGTAACCTATCAACGACAAATGAGATGTGAACAGCCTTAAAGACTCGACGTCTAGGGGATTATCTGGTGTGTGTGAGGCTCATTTACAAAATTTGATGGCTTGAAGGAAACTGAATGTATTGATGACTTTGCAAACACGTTTCCATCAATATCATCGAATGCTACCACCTTGGGTGGTGTATTTGATGAAGAAAAACTCGTCAAGAAGTTTCTTACAAGTGTACCTAGACGAATTTTCACGTGGTTGCATCTTTAGAAAAATTGCTAGATGTTAAAACCGTGGGCTTTGAAGATGTTGTGGGTAGATTGAAGAACGAATAAAGGGTGATGACCATTTGGTAAAAACGCAAGGCAAACCACTCTATAATGAAGTCGAATCCTAGAACAATCAAAAGGGTGACACAAAGTGGAAGACCTGTTAATTTGGCTCATGATATAAAGAGGTGAATATTGGATAATTCACAAGAATTTCAAACTAGTGAGTAGGCTAGGTTCAGCGGTACCTAGACAAGTCGGTTTAGGTGGGAATTTACTTAGGGAACAAGGGGTTACCTAAGTTAGGAAATTAATTAATTAATTAGATAGTTTGTATCCTAATAGAATTGCATTAGGGTTATAATAGTCTTGATTAATTATTCCTATATATATGGCCAACCAAGATGGGTTAGATTGTAATCATGTTTTTTAGGGAGTTTTCTTGAATATAATAAATTAGAGAGTTAGTCCATTCATGTTCTTCGTGTGTTCATTGATCCTTGGTGCCAATTCTAAACTTGAAAATGTTGTACGAATAACTTATTGGAAAAAAGACATTTCTTATCGGTTTTTCGAACAAACAATATTTGTCGGATTTTTGTCACTAGCTTCTCTTCTCGATGAAACTATTGGTTGAAACAAAAAGTTTTCAATTTATCATAACCCTATATATATATATATATATATATATATATATATATATAGGTAAAAGATCCGTGTAGACCCCTTATTTTTTTGTAGACCCCGTAGACCCCTTATAAAACTCAATAAAACTCATTAAAACTCACTAAAAATAAAACTCAGTTTTGTTAATTTAGTTTTTTTATTTGCGATAAGCTTTTAAGAACAAAAAAAGACAATTAAAAAAAAGAAAAACGAAAAACATTAAAAATTGAAGACAATGAGTTTTAAAAATCAATGAGTTTAAAACTCAATAAACTCAATAAAACTTAGTGTTGCGTTTAAAACTCATTATTTTAAAACTCATTCTCTTAAAATGTTCGATTTATAATGTTTTTTGTTTTTTTAATTTATTTATTTATTTTTTTGGTTCTTAAAAGCTTATCGTAATAAAAAAACCAAATTTACAACACTAAGTTTTATTTTTATTGAGTTTTATAGGGGTCTACGGGGTCTACAAAATTTAAGGGGTCTACACGGAACCCTTCCCTATATATATATATATATATATATATATGTATATATATATATATATGTGGGGATGATCATTTGAGAACCAAGGTTCTGAAATCTTTTAAGAATATTCTGAGACACTAATTATATATAAGGAAATCCGCCCCCATGAATTTGAGTGGTCCCTACCCCCTGAAAATGAGTGGTTCAGAGTGGTTATTAAAAAAAGTTCTCAAATGAACATAGCCCTATATATATAGTCAAAGGTTCAGTGTAGACCCCGTAGACCCCTTTATTGTTCTATAAAACTCACTAAAATTATAAAACTCATAGCTGTTGAATTTGGTTTTTATTTTTTTTCTTTCATATTTCTTATGTTCTTTATATAGAACATTGCCTTTTTAAGTTGCAGTGAGTTTTAAAAACAATGAGTTTTAAACACAACAGTGAGTTTTAATCTAAAGAGTGAGTTTTATAATTTGTAGTGAGTTTTATAATTTTCAATGAGTTTTATAGAACATCGATTTTTAAAATTGTAATGAGTTTTATACACAATAGTGAGTTTTAAAAATCAGCAATGAGTTTTATAATTTCTAGTGAGTTTAACAGAATAATTTGCTTTTTGTATAATAATTTCTTGTGAGTTTTATAGAATAATATACTTTTTGTTTTATAATTTCTAGTGAGTTTTATAGAATAATATATTTTTTTAACAACAATTATATTTCATTGTCTCCAACAACTTTCTAGGTTTTCTTTTTGATTTTAAAAAACTTATCGCATAAAAAAACCAAACCAACAACAATGAATTTTATAATTTTTAGTAAGTTTTATAGAACAATATAGGGGTCTACGGGGTCTACACTTATTAAGGGGTTGACAATGAACCTCACCCTATATATATATTGTAAGGAATATCGTTTTAAGGATTTCCGGCTGAAAGCCAGTTTCGAAGTGTTCCGGCTGAAGTTAAAGTTCGAGCGGAAGTCTCAAGTTCAAGCGGAACATGCACTTCAACCGGAAGAAGCAATTTTGTCATATAGTGAATATTCCGGGGTGAACTCGATTATCCACCAGATAATGAGTTCAACCGGACTTTTCCTGAGAAGTCTTTTCAGTCGTCCAATCCTGCAAAAGCTTCTTGGTTTCTTCCAAATCTATCAAAGCCGCTCTCCCAAAGTAGAATGTTGCTGTTAACACGCAAGATATCCCATCTGTCGAAGTTTATTCTTTTGGTAGTTGTATTTGACTTTATGTTTAATGGTTTAGATTAAATTGTCTGAGAACAATGGCTGTCATTGATCTCATCAGCACTATATATAGCGAAGTTAGCTCTTAGTTTTACACATAGTTCTCGATCAACTTGTAATAGTGTAAACTTGAGTTAATGCAAATAGTGCCGAGTATTTTCTACTTCGCTGTTACTATTCTTATGCAATCAAACACTTACATTACACAAGAGAACTAAAATATGCTTAAGTAAAGTGAAATATAACTTAATTCCGCAGGGTTATATTTACAAGTAGAGGGTTTCTTGGTAAGTTAAATACTAATTAACACCGATCCTACAAGTGGTATCAGAGCTTTGGCTCCTACTTTGAAGACTTCTAGTGCTTCAAAGTTGATACTCTACTTGTTCACTTTACAAGCTTTGTTGTTTTTGTCTTTCAAAAGCTTTTCAAAATGAATGACCTCAGTTTAGGATCTTCAAACGGTAGCGCTAACAAACCGTCAATGTTCACTCCTGATGACTTTGGTACCTGGAAACTTAGGATGAAAGGTTTTGTTAGGATCTTAGATCGCCGTATATGGAAGTCCTTGACTGAAGGTCCTTACTCTCCCACAGTTCCATCAGCTGATGATCCTGAAGTCAAGATACCAAAACCTTTAGAAAAATATGTTGAATCTGACTATGCTGCTCTCGAATTTGACTATAAAGCATATTGGACTCTACAGGTTGCACTTCCCAACTCCATTTTAAGTGGGTTTAAGGGTTACAAAACTGCACATAGCCTGTGGAATGCTTTGAGTGAAATGTATGAAGGAACCATGAAGTTAAGGAAAACAAGAAAGATGTTTTAAAACAAAAATATGAGAACTTTACTTACAAATCTGGTGAATCTCTGACTAACCAGTACCTGAAATTTGTTTCTTTACTTGATGAACTGCAAAAAGTAGATGTAAAACTAGATCAAGTTGATGTAAACAGAAAGTTTCTACGTCCCTGCCTTCTGTGTGGACAATTTACACTGTTAGCATCAGAGCATGTAAAATTTTGAAAAAGATGAGGCTTACTGAACTTCATGGCATACTCAGTGCTTATGAAATGGAATTAAATCTTAAGCAAAACTCACCTTCTGAATCAACTCAGCTGTTTTCAACTGCTCTAGTAACTACTGATTTTCATAACCAAAGATCTTCAAATTCATCTTCTTACTAGTCACCTATAGTCAGTTTCCCTGAGACATCAAGGTGTCAATAGAGCTTTTCAATCTCGTTTGACAACTCTCATAATACTTATGTAGCAACTGACTCATACCAAGGCTTCATTCGTGAAGACTTAGAATGTATAGGTGCTGATGACTTAGAAGAAATGGATATTTTGATCCAACTTGCTATGGTGTCTGTTAGAGCCCAAAGATTCTACAAAAGAACTGGTAGAACCTACAAAGGAGCAAAAGGTGCTCACATTGGCTTAGACAAAAGCATGGTGAAATGTTACAACTTTCACCAACTTGGACACTTTGCAAGAGAGTGCCCACAACCAAGAAGAGAAGGACAGAATCAAGATCATACTCAGATGAAGAATCATGGTAGAAATAACCATAACAATTCAAGCAACAACTCTGATCATAGTTCAGGTCAACAACCCACTCCACCAAAACCAACCGGAAGGTAAAACCATCAAAATGTGGTTGCTGCTACGGCAAACCAAACTGAACGTGTTAAATGGGAAGACTTCCTAGCTGAGTTTCAGCCAATCAATCATGCTTTGATGGCCAAACAAGATCCCCCTTCAGATCAGGTAAATCCCATTCCTGAAAAAGTTTTAAAAAACTTATGTAGCCCTGCTTGCAATAAACAAGTGACAAAGTACGGAAATCACAACATTGACCTGATTGATGAAGTTTCAAATTTGAATGAGTTAAAGGAATGCTTTAAGAAAACTGAGTCATCTTACATTGCTAAGATTGACAATTTAAACAAAGAATTTGAACAGTTAAAACAAACCAACCAAATTCTTGAAACACAACTGGATGATTTGTTGTCAAAACTTGAAAAATCAAGAAAGGAAACCAAAGATGCTAAGGCTGAGGTTGACGTTCTTAAGATAAAACTGAAAGATGCTTAGTTCACTTGTGATAAGTTTCAAACTGCAAATAAGAAGGCTGCGAAATTATGGATGGGAGGGATGTATGGTAAAACTGTTGTTGGCTACAATAATGTTGAGCCACCAATTGAATACTCACCTGCAATTGAACCAAATAAAGCTTTGAAATCAGACTGCAAAGTCAGTCTCACTGTTGATGACACCTCATCACAGTCAAGCATTGAAAAATCTGTTGAAACAAAGAAGCCTGAAGTCACTGATGCAAGCACATCTGCATCAGTTGACCAATCAAGGATCTTGAAACCATTAATTGCTGTGCCACCCCCAACTATCTATGAATCAAAGGATTCAAAAGTTGGAGGAAAACAACCTGAACAACCTATGGGTAGGGGTGTTCAAAAATATCCGAGTCCGAATCCGTATCCGAATTATCCGAAATTCCGTATCCGAATTATCCGAAAATTTCGGATATCCGGAATTTCGGATATCCGAAACTCGGATATCCGAAAATTCGGACTTGGACTTGGACAAGAATTTACAAAATTTTCGGAAGTTTCGGATACCCGGTATCCGAAAATTTAAATAAATTAAAATAAATTTTAGATTAAAGAAATAAGGAATTATTGAATACTTGGACTATGTTTATTTGTTTTGTCGTTTTTTAGGACGAACTTATGTTTATTTGTATTTGAAGACTTGGACTATGTTTATTTGTTTTGCCGTTTTGTCATTTTTTTGGTTAAATTGTCGTTTTTTAAAAAAAACTGGATTTTCGGATATCCGTTTTAACTATCCGAGTCCAGTCCGAAATTTCGGATATCCGAAATTTCGAATATCCGATATTTCGGACTTGGACTTGGACAATGAAAACTGATATCCGAAATTTTCGGATACCCGAAATTCCGGGTATCCGGTTTTGAACACCCCTACCTATGGGAAGTCAAACTCAAAGACTTGGTCAGCTAAATTACAAGCAAACAACCAAAAATGAGTCTCCCAGGAAGAATGAATTTTATGAAGCCAGAATTCTTGAATGTGTATTTTGTGGTGAAAAAGGGCACCTTGCTGCCATGCGTCTGTTCAATCCATTGAGTAAAGTCCAACCTCTTTCAAAACCAAAACCTGTTCAAAAACCAAAAGCTGATTTTCAAAAGAAGCTCACAGGTAGAATCTCACCAGTGAAAAGTCAAACAATGAAATATTTTGGATCAGAGTCTAACATGATTTTAGTTGGAAATGAAAGAAACAGAAGTTTAAATGTTTTAAAGCAAAATCGTTTTCCAGCTGAAGTTCAAGCGGAACAACTTTCTGCTTGAACTCAAGTTCAACCGGAAAACAGATTATCAACCCAGATCAGCTACTGCTCCCAAGCAGAGACCAAAAGTACATTTTGCTAAGAGGTTTGAACATTTTGAAAGTCAAGCAAGAAATCCTTCAAGAGGAAAGACCACCTCCAGGGAAAGTTTATCAAAAAGCAAGTATCTATCCAACCGGAACTTGTTGCTAGTTCAAGTGGAAGTTACTTTGTTCCACTTCAGGGTGAAAACTTGAAACAAAATAAACATTTTTCACATAAATTTTCAACATCACCTGAAAGAACTAGATTGGTCAATCAAGCTCACCGTTCATCTATTGAAATGCCCAAGAAAGTGACCAATAAACAAAGAAAATTCAGGGAATACCGGGAGAAAAAAATTGCTAAAAGGAAAAACAGCAAAAGTGAAAGATTTAGTCAAACAAGCACTCAATATGAGAGCTTGAACCTTGATGATGATGATCTGCTTACTGATGCTCCAGTTTTGAATACTCTAGTACTCAAGGAGTACAAGTATAATGATGCTTATGGCAGACCCAAGACCACTCAGGCTTGGGTCCCCTATAGAAACTGATCAATTCTGATACGTGCAGGTGCAGAATAAAGACCAACACAGCCTATGGGTAGTAGACACTGGATGCACTTGCCATATGAAAGGGAATAAGCACATATTGGAAAATACAAAAAGAATTAATGGAGGACCAGTTGCCTTTGGAAGCACAAAAGACCATATCTCAGCACAAGGAGATGTGAGTAACGGACTGGTAAGCTTTGATAGAGTCAATTTTATTGATACATTGAATTTCAATCTTCTCAGTGTCTCACAGATGTGTGACAAGAATTTAAAGTTGTTGTTTAATGAGCGAGAGGCTATAGTTCTCAAACCTGGTGTGAAAATTCCTGATGATCTAATCATGCTTAAAGCACCCAGGAGAGATGGACTATACATCTTGGATATGTCAGTTGCTGCACCCTCTTGTGGCACTGCTTGCTTTATATCCAAATCCTCAATTGATGAGTCCGATTTGTGGCATAGGAGGTTAGGACATGTAAACTACAAGAACATGAACCGAATTGTCAATCTTGGCTTGGTTAAGGGCCTTCCTAACAAGCAATTTACATGTTCTGAACACTATGTGCCATGTCTCAAGGGCAAGCAACACAGAACCTCCTTCAAGCCAAAAATTGAATCTTCTATTTCACAACCTCTAGAGCTGCTGCATATGGAACTTTTTCGTCTAACTAGAGTAATGAGTTTAGGGAAAAGGTCTTACTTTCTTTGTCATAATTGATGATTTTTCTAGGTACACTTGGGTTTTCTTTCTCAAAACAAAAGATGAAACTGCTGAATTGTTGAAAACTCTTGTGATAAATTTAGAAAATCAATCCAATCTCAAAGCGAATACAATCAGGTGTGACAATGGCACTGAATTTAAAAATCGTGTTTTAAAATCATTTTGTGAAGAAAAGGGAATTGTTAGACAATTTAGTGCTCCTAGAACTCCACAACATAATGGTGTTGCTGAAGGAGAAATAGGACACTAACTGAAGCTGCTAGGTCAATGTTAGCAGACTCTAAACTCCCTGTGATATTTCGGGCAGAAGCAGTAAACACTGCCTGTTATGTCCAAAATAAGATTCTGATTGTCAAAGGAAAGAACAAGACACCCTATGAGCTTTGGAGAAAAAGAAAGCCCAACATTTATTTCTTTAAGCCATTTGGATGTCCTGTTACAATATTGAGAACCAATGAGCTATTGACTAAATTTGCAGAAAAGGCAGATGAAGGATATTTTTTTAGATATTCTGGTGTGTCTAAGGCATACAGAGTATACAATAAGAGAACCAAAATTCTTAAAGAAACTATAAACGTGTCTTTCAATGAAAAATCTCCCAACAATTTTGAGTCTCAGCCCACCTGGTTATTCGATATTGATGCATTAACCACTGCTTTCAACATAACTGTTGAGAAGCCTATGAGCTCTTCAGTGCAGGAACAAAATCTTTATAGATCAACTGATGAACATTGGAAGAGTAACCATGATGGAACCAACAAGAAACCAATCTTCTTATCTTTAATGAGCATCAAACCTATCTTGTCGGGCAATGGAAAGAAACAATCCAAAATAGTTTAAATCGATACAGAAGCATTTTCGGTTGAAGTCCAAGCGGAACCTGTTTCTCCGGTTTAAGTTCAACCGGAAAACTCAATTTCAGAAACTATGGAGAACTCTGATTCAGGGTCAAATGAACCTGAAAATTCAAATGATGCTTCATCGAATGAGTTTAGTTTTGAGCATCTGACCCACAACTAAGAAACCAGTTCTCGTGAAGCAGTTGAAGTTTCAGATCTTGTGTCACCCTTTGGTGATGTTGAGCTTGATCACATACTTCCTAGGCTCAACATACCATTAATGGAAGAAGCTATGAGTTCCCTATGCTACAAGACACAAGAATCAACAAGAATCACCCATTAGATAATGTTATTGGAGATGTGTCAGCACCTGTGTTAACAAGAAGTAAATCTGGTGATACAAACATTAGTTTGCATGCTGCATTTTTGTCTCAAAAAGTACCTAACAAGGTAGCTGATTCCTTGAAAGATAACAACTGGGTAAGGGCTATGCAAGAAGAGTTATTTCAAATTAACAAGCAGAAAGTTTGGGAATTGGTAGACCTTCCTGATGAAGCAGAACCAATTGGCACCAAGTGGGTGTTCAGAAACAAGAAGGTGACAGGGGCATTGTCATTAAGAACAAAGCAAGACTGGTGGTGCAAGGCTATGTACAGGAAGAAGGCATTGATTATGATGAAGTGTTTGCACCTGTGGCTAGATTGGAAGCAATCAGAATCTTTCTAGCCTATGCTGCCTTCAAAGACTTCCAAGTATTTCAGATGGATGTCAAGAGTGCCTTCCTGTATGGCCTGCTGGAATAAGAAGTGTATGTCAAACAACCTCCAGGCTTGAAGACCTTCACCATTCAAATAGGGTATGCAAGCTGATCAAAGCCCTGTATGGTCTCAAACAAGCACCTAGAACCTGGTATGAAACTCTTTCAAACTATCTTCTAGAGAATGGCTACAGGAGAGGAGCTATTGATAAAACACTTTTTGTCAAAAATGTTGGTAAGGATATGTTGATGGTACAAGTTTATTTAGAAGATATTATTTTTGGTTCATCTAATACTGTGTTGTGCAAGGAGTTTGAAACTTTGATGCAGTCGAATTTTGAAATGAGCTCCATGGGAGAATTAACATTCTTCTTGGGACTATAAGTGAAGCAAACTGTAGCTGAGATTTTTCTGAACCAGTCAAAGTATATCCAAGCTATGCTAAAGAGATTTGATATGCAGACATGTTCAAGTGCAAAAACTCCTATCTCCACTTCCCACAAGTTAACCAATGACTTAAGTGGCAAACCAATGGATGTACACATGTACAGGGCAATGATACGATCACTGATGTACCTTACTACAAGTAGACCTGACATCATGTTCAGTGTTTGCTTATGTGGAAGATATCAGTCCTCACCAAAGGAGTCTCACATGCTAGCTGTCAAGAGAATTTTCAAGTACTTGAAGGGTCAACCAAAACTGGGTTTATGGTATCCCAAAAATTCTGACTTCTCTTTTAAAGCATTCACCGATAGTGACTATGGAGGATGTGATATAGACAAGAAATCAACACCAGGAGGATGTCAATTCTTGGGTGAAAGACTTGTTTCCTGGCAGTGCAAGAAGCAAACTTGTGTTTCTACATCAACTGCTGAGGCTGAATACATTGCTGCCTCAATCTGCTGTAGTCAAGTTCTTTGGATCCAAAATTAGATGCTTGATTATGGAATCACCTTCATGGAAATTTCAATATTTTCAGACAACAACAGTGTCATCTCCATCGTCAACAATCCAATCGAGCACTCCAAAACAAAGCACATTGATATAAGGTATCATATTATTAGAGATTGTGCAGAAAAGAGTCTGATTAAATTGTTTAAAGTTCACACTGATCATCAACTGGCTGACCTGTTTACCAAAGCTTTTGATGAGGCAAGATTCTTCTACCTCATCACAACCATTGGGATGATGAACTTTGATTAACTCAAACTTTTCACAACCTCAATAAAAGAGAAATTTGTGTCTAAGAGCCCGTCTCTTGATACAAAAAGAAAAAGAAAAAGAAAATATCTTGTGTTAATTAGAAATCATCTCAGTTCATAGTCAGCAACTGCAGTCCAACTATGAAAAATTAACACAAATTTTCATAAATCATGTGTTTTGGTTTTCAGTTTCATGTTCCGGTTCAACCTGTGAGAAAAGAACTTTTGAAAATCTCCGGGTGAACTCCAACCGGAAAAAAGCTTTGTAATTACGTGGTAAAAGTATTTTGAAAAAAGTTCTACCAAGCGGAAAAATCTCCCGCTTGAAGTTCAAACGGAAGAAATTTGGTTTTTAAAATAAAAGAGAAAATGGGTTCTACCTGAACTTCCGGGTCAACAAGTCAAAGTTATCTTTCAATAAATTACCCGGAAGGCATAACTTTTTAAGCGGATACACAATAATTTACCCATTAAGTTTTTAACCATTAAATATCCGAGGTTTCAGTAAATATCTTTTTGGATAATGGCATGCTTTAATGTGTTATACCGTATAACCCAAAAAGCACAAGTCACATCAGTTACTGAACGGTTGCGATAAAACCTCTCTCCTCCACGTCACCAACAAAAAAGGTAAAAGCCCTAGTTTACCGTCATTTCCCCATTTCTCACAAACCCCACTCCCAAATTTCTCTCAAACCCTCTCCATAACTTCCCAAAACTGTCAAATTTTCTCTCGAAACCGAAGTCAACAATGGCTCCCAAAGCAAGCACAAGTGGCAGGAAACCGGCCAGCGATTCAAAGTTCCCCGTGGAAGACAATCTGGTGGCTTATCTTGAAGCGCCTAGTAAAACTGATATTTACAACGACATGATCGAATACTTAAAGAATTCTCACCTTCATCACGCGCTGACAGTTGAAGCGGTGATTTTTGAAGAAATCATGGAAGAAATTTGGTCTCATGCCAGGGTCGTTGAAGATAGCAACGGTGGTGAAGCAATCGTGTCAACTGTTCAGGGCACGCAAGTGGAAATAGATGAAGCAAAGATTAGAAAGGTGTTAAAGGTAAGGGATGAAAATGGCTATGTGTTTGTAGACTCCAAGGTGTATCTACCACTATTCAGAGATATTGGCTACGGTAGTTCATTAGAAAGCAAGACAATAAAAAAGGGGCAACTACCATACAAATGGAGGTTCCTGGCCCACACAATTTTAGTCTGTCTGACTCCAAAGAAAGGAGGTTTTGATGAACTTTCCGCTGAACAAGCCTCGGCATTCTTTGCGGTGGTAAAAGGTCAAAATTTTAACTTTTCAAGACATATTTTCAAAGCCCTAAAGGTAAATGTTACATTAGCATATGTCTATCTTTACCCAAGGTTTTTAACTTGCATTCTCAGGGAGGAAGACCCTCAAATTATTTTGGGAGGTTCAATTTTACATCTAAAACTCTTAAATGAGAAAACTTTTTCTAACCTAGCTCTAAACAAGACAGTTTTTCTTGGAAGGGATACTGACCATCCCCTGCTAATTCCAAGGCAGTTTCCCAATGAACCTGCTCAGGCTGAGGTTCAAACGGAAATTGTTGCTACACATAAGCAACCTGCTCAAGATGACAAGATTACAAGCCCAATAGTTCCTGATCCCACATATGTCCCCACTTCCTCTACTTTAAAAACATACCATTCCAAAAAGAGGAAGTCCACTGCTCAAACATCCACCACTGCCACTTCATCATCTGAATCCCCACCTGTCGTTTTTAAAACACTGAGAAATGTGGTCATTAGGTCTCCTCCACCTACTACCACCAACCAACCCAAAGCTTCAAGCCCCGCTAAAGGCAGAAAGCCCAAGCGGAAGCTAACCAAATTGGGATTATCTCTTAGGGATGAACCTTCTTTTGAGGGGGAGTCAATAGACAAGGATATACAATCCCCATCCGAGAGGTTCTCACCCCTACATTCCCTATCACCCAGGAGTGACAGTGTATTCAATCTTGATCCAAATGAGGGTGTTATTAACTCATCAACCTCATTATATGAGAACATACCGATGGATCAAGACCCTGTTACATTGAGCCCCCACTCTTTACAAGAGGTGAATCTCAGGAGTGATAATGAGATTCATGTAGAAAGGGCTGCTGTTGCCCATGTGTCCCCACTGGACCTTGGTGCCAATAGTAACATTGCTAAGACCCAATCTGCGGCAATCTTCTCAGAATCAGCACCCACGAACCCTTCATTGGAACTAAGGGTTGCTGAGACAGGTGAAGAGAATCCCAAGTGCCAAGAAGCCATGGGTACCAGGATTGATCAATCTAGGATTGATAACTTGGTTTTGTACAGGGATACTGGTAAAAAGCCAGTTGAGGACAGTTATACACTACCCGAATTGACGAATTTGTGCATATCTCTCCAACAACAGGTTGACTCACTGAATGTCATTGTTGCATCTTTGGTCCAAGCTTTTCCCATTCAGGCTGAAGTAGGTCCTTCAAACCCAAACAGAAATGAAGATGAAGCTGATACTGTCAAACTGGGGGATAAGATGACTTCAACACCTGCTATGATCGAAATTGAAGAAACAGAAAGAATTCCGGCTAAAGTAAAAGCCATAGCCTGTAGGAAAGTTGGTGTTCAACCCTTCTCAGTCAAAGATAGTTGGGTAAATATGAAGAGTAGCCAACTTATAGCTATCTCACCATTTGAAGACCCAAATCTTACTTAATTGGTTCAATCCTCAATGCTTATTACTGGTGCTTTCCCTGAGTATATAAACATGATCATGAGGCTGCTGAAAGATGTAATTTTTCCGGCTGAAAGAGCATGTGATCAAGTTAAAAAGAACATTGCTTCCACAAGCAAAGCAACTGCTGAAAACTTTGAAGACAGTACAGAAACTGCAGCAGTAGGAACCATGACTGAAGGAGGAGATGAGAATATGTTAGGAGAAGGTGAAGGAACTGAGGTGATTGAACTTACTGATAAAGAACCTGAAGTCACCAAACCTCAGGTGGTGACTGGAGTTCAAGCTGAAGCAGTAGTTCAACCGGAAGTTCAACCGGGAACACAGGTTGAAGTCATTTTGATCAATGAAAATAAACCTGATCCAGTATTTGGCCCTAACCAGTCAATATTTGGAACTGATCAATTCCATGTGGTTTAACCGGAATACCAACCAAGAGATGAGGCTGAGGATATTGCAGAGACATTGGTAGCGATGTGGAGTACTGAGCCAACTCAAGCTGAGGAGCTAGTTCAACCTGCAAATGTCCGAATTATCCGGCAGGTTGTCCAAACTCCAGAATCAGAGGCTGTAAGTAAAATGGTGGAAGATGCCAGAGTGGCTGCTGAACATGAGAGGCTTGCTAAAGAGTTTCAAGAAGAATTGGATTTGTTCTCACAAAACTGGGTTCTTGAGAGTTTGTTTGAAAAAGCAAAGAAAAGATCATTCGATTGGAGGTTGAGGGATTATAACTTGGATGCTATGATTGAAGCTGAAAGGCAAAGATTGATTGCTATTACCTCCAAGATGCCCACCAAATTGGTGAAGAATGATGAGAACTACATGCTGTTGAAAAAGGTCAAGAGGGTCCTAATTTTCAGAAACTCGAAATCGGAGGAAGAAGTAAATTCAATGAAGGTCAGGGAGCTATGCAATCTGATTGATTCCATCTTTCAAGAGCTTTCGAGGAAATGATGTTGCTGTCAACCCAAATCTGGTTTCGCCCCTACCATCAGAAGTCACCTCAGGTATGGCAACTAACAATAATGTTAAACCAGAATTTGATGATGTTGCGGATGTCCTACCTCCACCTTCTTTAATTTTTAACCTAAACCCTACACCTACAGCTGTTTCATTAGCATCTCAGTCCCTTGCTATCATTCCCTACAAACCACCTTCAATATCCAAGAAAGTTGCTACCAAACTCTCAAACCCAAGATACAAAACCGATAACTTCACTCCAGTCATTCCCTTCAAGAAGAAACCTGTACCCACCATGGATTTTTCAGATATATTTCCACCAACTCCTCCTACTAGCCCAAATCCTGAAGCCAGTGGACCACCACCTCAAACATCCCTGCCACCTCTTACCATAAGAGAAACTTGAACCACCATTGCTCCTACCCCACCTACTAAACCAACTGATGTTCAACCTGGTCCCTCTTCTCCCTCTTCAAAGGGAAAAGCTCATGCTAATCAAGAATCAGAAGATGATTCTGATGAGGAGAAAAAGAAGAGAAAGAGGAGGATGATGCATGCCAAGAAAAATAAGGATCTGAAGCAAAGGAGAAAGGCTCCACCCAGAAAGAACAAAATTGTTGGGTGGACAGCAAATGAAGCAAACTTTTACTTCACCTTTAATCTTGAGAATGGCACAACCTTAGTAGTGAATGCTCACAAAGCTTCCAGAATGCTCTCAGCACTTTAAATGACTGACATTTATGTGAAGTTGAGAGAGATTCTAAGCCCAACAAGGACAGAGCACCTGATGAGATTGTGTATTGAGCCTTTAGTGAATGAATGTGGAATGCTTTTCAAATCTCAAGGTGATACTGACAATGAAGAGGAAGAGCCTGTCAGTGATATAAAATTTATCATTTGGGAAGAAGAAGAGAAGTTGTTTTATGTTCATCGAGTTGATGGTACCTTCACCGTTCATGAATCCATCTCTGTTCAAGAAGAATGAAATGAAAGAGATTGGGAAACACTTAAGCATGTGAAGGTGACCAAGAAAAACATGAATGTGCTATCTCAAGATATGAATGCAGTCATCAAATCCTTGGACAAGTAGGTCAAGGGGAACTTTTTTTTTTTTTTGGTACAAGTCAATTTTGGACTTAACCTTGAAGATGGAAAATAAATTTGACAGCATCAGCTTAGGGGGAGATTGTAAGGAATATCGCTTTGAGGATTTCCGGCTGAAAGCCAGTTTCGAAGTGTTCCGGCTGAAGTTGAAGTTCGAGCGGAAGTCTCAAGTTCAAGCGGAACATGCAGTTCAACCGAAAGAAGCAATTTTGTCATATAGCGATGAGTTCAACCGGACTTTTCCTGGAAAGTATTTTTAGTTGTCTAATCATGCAAAAGCTTCTTGGTTGCTTCCAAATCTATCAAAGCCGCTCTTCCAAAGTAGAATGTTGTTGTTAACACGCAAGATATCCCATTTGTCGAAGTTTATTCTTTTGGTAGTTGTATTTGACTTTATGTTTAATGGTTTAGATTAAATCGGCTGAGATCAATGACTGTCATTGATCTCATCAGCACTATATATAGCGTAGTTAGCTCTTAGTTTTACACATTGTTCTCGATCAACTTGTAATAGTGTAAACTTGAGTTAATGCAAATAGTGCCGAGTATTTTCTACTTCGCTGTTACTATTCTTATGCAATCAAACACTTACATTACACAAGAGAACTAAAATATGTTTAAGTAAAGTGAAGTATAACTTAATTCAGCAGGGTTATATATACAAGTAGATGGTTTCTTGTTAAGTTAAATACTAATTAACACCGATCCTACATATATATATATATATATATATATATATATATATATATATATATAGACTCTTGGTTCCGTCACCGACCCCATTAGTTGACCCTGAACCAACCATGGCAGATCTTCTTAAGGGCCCGGTTAGCCCTACCCCTTGTTTTTCACGTAGTGTTGTTAAATTTTACCCCAATGCACTCCGAATTTTTTTTATATATTGAGTCAGCCCCTCTCTTTAAATTTCTGATACTTTCGGCCCTTCTAATTTAATGTTCAAGATCCGCCAACGGAACTAGTGGTTTCGTTTTACAGGAAGTTGTTGGGCATTTGCAGCAGTGGTTGCGGTAGAAGGACTAAACGCAATCAGGACCGGGAAGCTAGTAAAACTTTCAGAACAACAACTGGTGGATTGTGATATTGACGAATACAACAATGGATGTGAGGGAGGGTTGATGGAACCTGCATTCACATACATTATTAAGAATGGAGGCCTAGCTATAGAGGCGAGCTACCCTTACGTAGGAAAAAAACAAACATGTGATTTATCAAAGGTACATACATATAAACAAACCTCGTGTATTAAAAAAGATGTTTCAACTAGCTCAACCAAACATGTTTGTTCATGTTGTTTTTGAATCTACCATTAAATGGGATATTTACAAGGTATGCTTGTTTATTTATGAATCTAGATTGGTACAGACGTGGTGAAGCTTGATAATAGACAGAATGTGCCCGGATTTGATGAAGAAATGCTAATGAAGGCGGTTGCACACCAACCGGTAGCTTCTGGCGTACAACTTGCCGGCCATGGTTTGCAGTTCTATTCGGAGGTAATTAACATAAACTAAGGAAAAAAAGATTTTAATAGTTCAACTATGACCTATTATGACCAACAATAATCCTTAATATTAGTTTGGTCAATAACATTCTTAATTTTTATTATCGTTGTTAATGACAATTCTAATAGCGTAATTATCATACATTTACACTTGATTTACAATTCTTTTTGCTTTTATATTTCCCCATTCCGTTCAGACTTATCATCATGAGACTGAAATCAAGTGCGAATATAAAATGATTATGATATTAGGATTGCCGTTGATAACGAAAATGAAAATTGAAAGTACTATCGGTGAGACTGATATTCTGGCCTGCGGGTCATACTTTAATTATCAAAATCAAAATATTATAAATAATCTTCATCGTTTGTCTTATAGCCAGGGGTGCTTACACACAACTAGAAAAGGGCTTGGTTTCCTGCCAAACCTGTGGCACAAAAATTGTGTCACAATTTACATAACTATAACAAAATTAAACTTAGGTTTTAGATCCAAGAATTTGACTGTTTCACCACTGATTTTAACATTCAGGTCCTACGTTTGATACTTTAAACGTTTAACTTCAGAATTTAATGTCATCAAATAGTCATTTTGTATTTTCTCGTTTTCTTTAAATCATTTTAGTTGTTTTGTATGTCCACATTATTAACGTGTATATATTGTGTATATTTGATTGATTGTAATTTATCTTTTTTCCTTGTTTAGTTCCCTAACTATAGGCATGAAATCCCTGTATATATGTTGTTGATTGTGAATGGAAAGCCATGGATCATTTCGATGTTTACATGGTAATCAGAGCCTCCACAATACCCTATTATTTCCTACCCTTGCAAGCTACGGCTTGCTCTTTCCGGGCGTCGTCCTCTTCCCGTTTCCAATTACCACGCCACGGCGTCTAGCCCTTCCCTTCCATCACCATGTCCGACAAAGCCGACTCCCCCAAATCTCCTCTAACTCCAAGACCTTCCACTTAGTCTACACTCTCACGAACATTCATCAACGTGTTCGAGTTCTAGACGGTGTGAAGCTCTCTTACGCATCTTGGGTTAATCTTTTCAAGATTATTGCTCGCGCTTACAAGGTGATGGTGCATATTGACGGCACCCCCCGCCAGCTGAAACATCCGATGACTACGAGTCATGGTCCGAAATTGATGTGCTGGTCCTCCAATGGATCTATGCAACCCTTTCGGACGATCTTTTCTCTCGGGTTGTCACTTCGGATTCCACCGCTCCCCAAGCTTAGGTTCCTTGTTGAGACCTTGTTTCTCAACAAAAGACTCCCGTGCGGTGGCACTCAACCATGAGTTCTCGAACCTTACCCTCAAATCCTCGCCATCCTTAGAGGCCTACTGCCAGAAAATAAAGGAACTGGGCGATTAACTAACTACGGTGGAAATTCCCATCATTGACAAACAACTTGTTCTTTAACTAGTACGTGGGATCCCCCCCCCCCCCCCCGAGTACGATACGGTGGCTGCCTACATCAAACAAAGCCTCCCAACGTGGGATGCCGCTTGCGGCATGCTTCAGTTGGAGCATCAACGACAGTCCACCCGGGATCAACTTTCCGCTCCATCTCCGCCTCCTTTTGCCATGGCGGCTGTCCCATCTGAGAATTATAACGGGAATCGCCGGTGAAACCAAGGTTCCGATCGGAGCTCCCAGCAGGGCGTACACCTAGCTCCGACCCGCCCTCTAATTCGCTTCGCAACTTGCCATCAAACCCGGCCCAGCAGAATTGGAACTTTCGGCTCAACTAGACATATTGGAGCCCGCCCCCATGTCCTTATCCAACTCAGCGCGGTTGGTACCCACCTTGGGTCGGCCCAATGCCTCCTTGGCAGCCCAGCTCTAGTCGTAGCCCACCTGGATCGGATCAAACTCGCCTATCGAATCAGAATCGGCCCAACCACACAGAAGCCTAAGCGAACCTCAGCTCCTTTAATCCTCTCGAGCCAACTCAGTTAGGCGAAGCTTTTCAGGCCATGAAATTTACAGATGGAGATGACTAGTGGTACATGGACTCGGGCGCCTCTGATCATGTCACCGGAGACCAAGGTAAAATTACTTAACCATTATTGTTTTCCCCTAATGGTTCTATTCTTGTAGGTATTGGCACTCGCGTGCCAATTTTCAGATCCAGAAACTCTACAGTTCAGAACCCTAATTGTACCTTTCACCTCAAAAATATCCTTTACACTCCAAATGCAATTAAAAATCTTATTTATGTTAGAAAATTCACAACTGATAATGTTGTTTCCATTGAATTTGACCCTAACGGTTTTTCTGTGAAGGATATCAAGACTGGCAGTACGATTTCCCGCCACAATAGCTCGAGCCAACTATACCCTCTATGGTACCTGGTCTCAACTCCCACCGTCTTGGCATCTTCCTATCAAGATTTTTGGCATGATCTCCTGGGTCATCCGGCAGTCTGTTTTTTATTTTCTAGCCTATAATAAACTTATTTTATGTAATAAACGTGCTAAGACACTAGTTAGCAATTCGTGTCAGGTTTCAAAGCATAAACGGTTGCCTTTTAATATCTCTCAGTCTCGTACTGTTTTACCTTTCGATATTGAGCATTGTGATCTCTGGACTTCACCCATATTGAGTAAAGCAGGTTATAAGTATTATATGGTTTTAGTGGACGACTTACCCACTACACTTGGGTTTTCCCACTGAAGTTCAAATTCGAGACCTTTAATAAATTCACCCACTTTCACAAATACATAAACACCCAATTTAACACATCCATTAAGTCATTCCAATGTGACTTAGGGGGTGAATTCGGTAATAACAACTTTAAATCTTTTGTCCATTCTCATGGCCTTCAATTCTGGTTCTCGTGTCCTCACACGTCCCAACAAAATGGGAAATCAGAACGGATGATTCGACACCTGAACGAGATCATCATCCTTCTAACCACCCTCCTAAAATTTCGTACGACCGTCTCCACCCTATACCTACGCCAACCATCCTACTCACACCTCCGCATGTTCGGTTGTGCGTATTATCCTAGCACCTTCGTCACCCGGCCCCACAAACTCGCGCTTCGGTCCACCCTATGCATATTTTTGGGTTACCTCGCCGACTTCCGTGGGTACCGATGCTTAGACCTCACCACGGGTAAGGTCACCCTATCTCGTCATGTCACATTTGACGAGTCTTCCTTCCCGTTTAAAACTCAACCACCGTCCATCCCTCACTCCTGCACCTTTCTTGACACTGACCCCCCATCCATCTTCACTCCTCCATTTGCTCCTCATTCCCAAACACCGACCCACCCTATGTACCACCCCTCATCTCCACCCAGTACCCCCACAACCCAAAGCATGTCGGCCACTTCCCCATCCCCCACTCCGCTTCAACAGCCCGCTCCCACCCCATCACCTCAATCAAAGTCGTCACCCTAGCCAAACCCGCCACGACCTCCGCCAACTCATCCGATGACCACACGGTTTTAAGGATGGAACCCTTCGCCCAAAAAATCCCATTTAACCTCAATATGAAAAGCGAAACACACATCTCCCCATTACCTACGTCCCACCTTCGAGCCCTGTCCGATCCCAATTGTCAAGGTGCTATAACAGACGAGTTCAGGGCCTTACATGTACCAAGACCTCTGGATACTAATACTATCAAGTGCATGTGGCTATTTTGTCACAAATATAATTCCAGGGTAAATTACAGCATTACAAAGAGATACTTGTGGTAAATGAGAAACGTCAGCATATTAGGATCGACTGTGACGAGACTTTCAGCCATGTGGTCAAGCCAACGACCATTCGTACGATTCTCAGTCTTGTTGTATCCATGGGTTGTTCGATTCACCAACTAGACGTCAAGAACGCGTTCCTTCATGGAAGCTAACCGTCTACATGTTCCAACCCCTAGGGTTTACAGATAATGCTCACCCTAACTATGTTTGCAAATTAAATAAATCTCTCTATAGGTTGAAACAGGCACCTGCATGTTGTGATCGCTTTGCTACTTACATCACCAGATGCGGTTTCAAGAGCACGACTAGTGATACTTCCCTTTTCATTTACTCCCAAGGTACCAAACATGCATTTCTATTGCTTTAAGTCGACGACATAATTTTAACAGCCTTTGAAAATCGATTTCTAGGGCAAATAATCAATCAATTATCCAAGGAATTTTCGATGACGGATTTTGGTCCTTTGCACCAATTTATGGGAATCACAGTAGAACGAAAGAAAGGGGGTCTATTCTTACATCAAAGTTTGTATGCATTTGGTATATTATCTCGGGCTAACATGACTGATTGCAAGACCCCCACAACTCTTGTTGACACTGCATCAAAGCTCAACGCCACTCATGGTCAACTACGTTCCGACAGGACATTATATAGACAACTTGCTGGTGCACTGCAGTACTTGACGTTCACCCGACCCGACCTTACTTATGCAGTCCAGCAACTCTGTCTCTTCATGCACGCCCCTCGTGACACACATTTCTAATTCATGAAACGCGTGTTACGTTATCTTAAGGGAACATTAACTTACAGCCTCTCCATCACTCCTCCAAATCACATCACCTCACCGCTTATTCTAATGCTGATTGCGGGGGGGGGGGGGGGGGGGTTTGTCCCTACTCCCGGCGGTCCACTTCTGGTTATTGTGTCTCCATGGGACATAGTCTCGTATCCTGGTCTTCAAAGCGACAACCTACGATCTCACGATCAAGTGCTGAGGCTGAGTACAGGGACGTTGCGAATGCCTTTGTAGAAACCAGGTGGCTTTGAAATTTATTGTTAGAATTATCCCTACCAACGCGCAACACCAAGATTATCTACTGCGGTAAGATTTATGCAGTTTACCTATCTGGTAATCCGGTACAACATCAACGTACTAAACACGTCGAACTCGACATTCATTTTGTCCGGGAGAAAGTGCGCATTGGTCATGTTTGAGTTCTTCACATACCTGTCGATTACTAGTACGCCGACATATTCACAAAGGGACTACCTCGCCTATTCTTTGAACGTTTTCGATCCAGCTTGGGCATTCGTCTTCCTCCTGCTCCAAACTGAGGGGGTGTATTAACGTGTATATATTGTGTATATTTGATTGATTGTAATTTATCTTGTTTCCTAGTTTAGTTCCCTAATTGTAGGCTAGGAAATCCCTGTATAAATTCAGTTGATTGGAATGGAAAACCATCGATCCTTTTAATGTTTACACACATTTTCTCGCTACAACATGTGGCAAAGTATGCATTGCAACCCTCTAGTTTAAAACATATTTTGGATGATAAAGAAACTTTATTTTGTGACTTATATACGTTTAAAATAACAAAGAAGCTTAACAAAACCCTAAATTTATCATAATCTCCTCTCAATACCGTCATAAATCATCACCTTTCTAAGTTTATTTTAGTATTAATCATAATGAGAAATACATGTTCGATCAGAAATGCAATAAACATAGGTGAATCGGCTATGAAATCATGAGGGTCGGCCGACACCCATAGATTTTCTTTTATATTTGTAGTGATACTTATATTCTTCACAAAGTTATTACTTATAAAACTCTAAATTTGAAAGATATTTACAATTTTGGTAAATAAATTTTTCAACTACTCTAGTTTGGGAACAAAAAATATTTCTATCACAATTATAGCGAAAACCATATTTCCTATGCATTTGCGATGCATTATGAGCACGAGCTTGATATGTTTACAGGGTGTTTATACAGGAGATTGTGGCACGGAGCCGAATCACGGTGTTGGAATCGTGGGATACGGTGTGAACAAAGATGGAATTAAATACTGGACAGTGAAGAACTCATGGGGACTTACATGGGGAGAGAAAGGGTACATAAATTTACAACGTGGAGCTAGGAAAGAGGGACTCTGCGGCATAGCAATGAATCCTGGTTTTCCTATTATATACGACCCTAAAGCACCAAAAGGTGACCCTAATGCACCACCTAGTAAAGGTGACCCGGATGATGCACCTAAAGATGTCGACCCTAATGCACCAAAATGCCCTAAGGTCAACCCTCATGCAGCTAAAGACCCAAAATTTCATCCGACTCAAAGATTGCAAGGGATAAGGTATAGAAGAGTATCTAAAGCTAACTTTTTTTTTGTTTGTCATAAAGAGGTTGAATTAGATGAAGTTGTATTGGACCTAATACAACTTGTTTGTTACACGATGCAACTGTTTTTTCCAAAGAGTAGCTAGAATAATAAAAAGGTTGCGTAAAGTCTAAAAAGTTGCATCATGTAATAAAAGTTACATTAGGGTCTGATGCAACTTTATCTAATACAACTTTTTTATGAAAAAAAAAAGTTATGTTAGAATCATTGTTGTGGTAATATGGTGAAAAAGGAAGTTTACTAACATAGTTTGTGTTTTTTTGCTTCTGAAATTTAGGACTAAGTTGTTAGAGATGTAAACTAAATAGACGGGTGTAATATAGGAAAAGTTCGAGGAATAAAGTGGAAGACTCATGGAGGAGAGAACAAAGAACATAGAGTGACCTTTAATGTATATTCTAGAAGAATATATAACTAAAATATTTTCTTTTACAAAGTTCTTTTAGATTAAATAACTTCTTTTTTAGTTCATTGTTTAGTTTAGTTTCTTAGTTCATTGTCATCAACTTGATGATAAATTGTATTTTTATAGTTCTTTAATGATGAATAACTTTTATGAGATAATATAGCTTTTTGTTACTTATTTGATTTTTAGAAACTCTTTTCATCATTAAAGTTGTTATAAATTACTTTTTCTATCGATGATGGCCTTATTACTTGATGGTATGGTGAATACCGCATAAAAAATATCAAGAGTTCAAATCCCTATTAATACAAGATTAATGTTATTGGTGGAAGAAATTGTCGTTAAAAAAAGAGTTAGTTACAATTTGTGTTCTTGTGGTTTGGTGACTTTGGCCACCAGAGTCCAAATGTTTAAAAATTTGCTATTCCCACTCTGACGTTTGTATTTCTTTGCCATTTGAGTCCTTTTGAGTAATGCAGGTTAAAAGTTTCTGTTAACTCAAGGGGTATTTAGCCACGTTTCTAGGTGGCTTCAGCCACTGATATTTTAACGTGGCCGTATGATACATACGATGACGGGACCTTTGATGTCGATTGAAATGAAAAAAAAAACGTGGCCAAAGACCTTTGGTCACAGTTTTTTTTTATGTAGCCAAAGTCCAATTATGACGTAGTGGAGAGAAAACAAACGAATTAGGGTTTGGATGGGAGACTACTGTCTGTTTGTATACACCCATCGATTCAAATATCAAATCAGTTGAAATTAGGGTTTGAGAGAATATGGGAAAGAGATGACTATGTAATTCAACTAGGCGTGAATTAGGTTTTGTACTCGTTAAACCAAAGACTACAGCCCTTCCGTCAATTTGTTACATGCTTTATTAACTTGCACATGATACTCATTGATTTATACATGTTATAAGAGCATGATACGATCTTACTGCTCATAGAATCAACTGATCTAGTAAACACGAGAAAGTAAATAAGCTTGATTCTTATTGATCACTTGAAGATAGAAGAACAAAGCTTTCTCTCTGTCTCTAGAACACACACACAGAAACACACACTTAGCAATGACTCAAATGACAGAAGTGTTAACTTCTCTAAACAAGTCAAACTATTTATAGTATTTGTAAACTGTCCAACGAACCAACCGGCGAACCAAATAGTTCATTGCCCACGAACCATTGGTTCGGGACATGGTTCGTTGATTGAAGATTGCCTAGCGAACCAAACCAAAATTCGTTGGTTGAAGATTGCCTAGGGAACCAAACCAAAATGGTCCGTTGGTTGAAGATAGCGAACCAAACTGAAATTTTCTAAATTTCATGAATTTGAAGGTTTTGGACTGTGATTTGCAGCATTAGGCAACGAAAACACACTAGGAACGTTTGGAAATCAAATTTAACACCATAAACACACGAATTGAGGAAAATTGATGAAATCCCAAAGAAACCCACTTTTTCTCACTAGAAAAATCCAATTTTGATCAATTTAAACCAGCAGAGCAACCTGGATTTGCTCTGATACCAGATGTAAAAGCATGTAGGGATCGTTTCCAGATTATAGAAGGATAGAGACGGAAGTTTGTCATTCAATTAAAGTCGAATGGTTACAAACCGAATGAATATACGTCGTTTGGAGTTCAGGAAGAGGTTTGGACAGAACCTCCTCTCTCACTAAGACCACACATAACAAAATGAACAAACTTCAAGATGACCAACTAACCATCACCTGTTTATAGGTGATACCCAGAGAACCGAACCAATTGGCTAACCAAATGGTTGCTGGTCCCAGCGAACCAAATGGTTTGTTGGTCCCAGCGAACCAAATGGTTCGCTGGTTGGTTAGTTGGCATTATTACATACAATTAACTACCTAGTCTACAAATCTATTCGCACAGTAACGGCCACACACAGAAACTTGCTCTAACACATGTCTTAAAAATAAGACATTCCACTTTCTCTCTCCAATATGTATTATATATATATGTATATATATATATGTATATATATGTATGTCACACCCCCAATTAACCACTAACGGAGTTTATACCGTTAAGGGGCGCGACTAGACCAGGACCACAACCATTAGTTACAAATACTAAATGAATCAGAGTAAAGTCCAAGCATCAATAATAAAAAACAGTTTCAAAATATACGCAGCGGAAAATTATTTGTCTTAGCACTAACCACGTGCTTTACATAAACAAGTCATTGTATTAAATCCCCAAATTTAGTTTAAAACAAACAAAGTCTTCAAGTGCCATGCCAACCTCTAGCGGATACTCCTCAACGATCTGCAAAAGTGAAAACCACACAAGTGTCAACCTAATGGTTGGTGAGTTCACGGTGGGCATGACATGCATTGGCCCAGTCTCAATAATCGTATGTATCAACATATATAAGTAGTATGGTTTTGCAAAACTTTGCCAAGAGTTTGATTACTGAATATGCACTAGTTAAGTAAAAGTTAAAGCAGTCAACCGATATCGCGGGTAGCTAATCCGGTTTCCATGCACTAAGGAAGTCGTACTAGGGCTGAAAGCTGACGTAACAGAGTGCGGCATTTGCCGTTGGTTTGTGCCTCCAGTTGTGTCCCATTTGGGATGCCCACAACTAAGAACAGGCTGATATTGCACTCCGTTCGGCCCCCGGCCGGTTGGCTACACATTTGTGTACCGCGGAGCAGGGTTTGTCAAACCCTCAGTAGATCTACCCAACATCCCCTCGCTTTCCAGATCATCAGTACTAAGTTGAGGTCTTTAAGTTTTTAAGCATCCTTAGAAATCATGTGATATCATATGGTTTAGACTTTAACCTACACTAGTCATATTAAAATGTTTATTCCGGATTTCATCTGAAATCCCAAAAAGAGTTTAAGTGTCATAGTAGTTGTTCCCGGATTTCATTTGAAACCCCAAGGATGGACAGTTGCAAGTGTTCCCCATAAAACACTCCAACCTCCATAACAGGTATCCCATTAGGCAATACCTCAAATTGTCAGCGTTGTTTTCCGTTTAGTATGTTCGTTGGGACCCAAACGGGCTCACAAGTAAAGGGTTTGTGAAACTCACCTTAGGTTGCTCAGCTACACTTGTTAATCCAATTTATGTTTGCTAACGAAGACCTAGTAATCACATTAAGGTCTTAGGTGTTAGGTTGTGTCTAAACTTTAACTTAACGTCACTATGGCCCATAACATAGCACGTTGCAACTAAGACTCGACATACCGACACACGATACCGATGGTTGATCATAAACAAGGGTTCACATATTACAGAAATCAAACATGTATCATCATAGCATAATCATGTAAGTCATGGCATAGCATATAACACTTAGCATGGTGCAACACTTAGCAAATTCTATACAAACAGGCAGCAGTTTCGCTAGGCACATAACAGTTTCGCTAAGCTAGTTTCGCCCGGAACTAGTGAGGCTCGGACTAGCACAGTTTCGCTAACTAGTTTCTCCGAAACTGATGGCTCAGTTTCGCTAGTTAGTTTCGCTGGAAACCGGCATAGTGTCGCTAGCTAGTTTCTCTCGAAACTGGCATAGTTTCGCTAGCTAGTTTCTCTCGAAACTGATTTGAACTTTCGTTCAGGGACTTGGTCAAGGTCTAGTTTCGCAAGTAAATCATGCACAAAAATTCACGGCGACACTACTAGTTTCGCTAGTAGTTTCGCCGCATATGATTTCAAATAGTCTACACAGTTTCGCTGGTTGAAGATTGCCTTAGTTTCGCTAGATGATCATGCAGTTTCGCTAGTCGCGAAAAATAAGGTTTTTCAGCCTAAAAATCAATCTGTTGGCCTCTGCAATGCACATACGTTATAACTAGGCATAGATAATCATTCCTAGGCATAAAACAAACATTTTTATCGGCTCATACATACATATCATCATCAAATCTCAGTTTTGGCAAAAATCACATAAATGACCTAATTTACCTAGATCTATAGCATGGATGATTATGGGACGTAAAGTTGATGACTTTCTGATAGATCTAACATGTACAACATCTCAGATTCAATTTCAAGCGTTAACATGAAGATTCTAGCATGCTTTTTAATAAAAACCTAAAGCAAACATAAGAACTCAAGGTTTGGGACTCACGGGATGATTTAGATGATGATGGATGATGATTCAGGGACTGGAAATCGATTCTTTGGTGACCTCTTTGCCTTGGCCGAAATCAGAGAGGAGAGTGTGTGTGTGTTTGTTGTGTGGTTTGAGCAAATGAGGCTATTAGGGTTTATTAAGATTATTTATATCAGAGGCTAGTTTCGCTGGCAGTTTTGCTGGCCAGGCGAAACTAGCTTTGGTCACATGTTGATCGAGTAGTTCAGCTGGCTACCGGGCGACACTACAGTTTCGCCCGGTAGTTTCGCTGGCGACCAAAAAGGCAAGTTTTCCACTCAATCAAGTATTTACAATTTGTCATGCAATTCACAATACTAAGTCATGTATTTAAATCACATTGCACATAAGGACAATAAATAAGCACATAACACATATGGGCGGGTTAGGTGATCAACCAAAGGTCATGGACGTATTCGGCCTAGTTATGCATTAGTTACTTAGGTTAGCACTTATGACGTAACTAACGGAGATTGTCTAACGGAAGTTAACCTTGGAATTCTCGGGTGTCACATCCTTCCCTTGTAATTGGAATTTTCGTCCCGAAAATTATTCTTGTGTCGTAGCGTTCGCAGTTTCGGCTGTCGTCGCTGGGGAAAGAAAGCAAAAGTTTTAGGGTTGCCACAATGTATATATATATATAATATGGTGAGGTTCATTGTAGACAATTTCGCATGTGAAATAATTTTTTTTCACATGTGAAATTTTTTGAATAATAAGAAAAAAGGAAATTAATCATAACCATTAGATCAAAAGATCTAATGGTGAAAAAAAGTGTCTCCATGTCTGCACTTATGGGGGTGTCTACAATAAACTTTTCATTATATACACATACACACACACACACACATATATATATATATATATATGGTGGGGTTCATTGTAGACACTTTCACACGTGAAATAGCTCTTTTTCACATGTGAAATGCTCTGAACAATTAGAAAAAGGAAAAAAAGGGAAAAAAATGAAATTATCACAACCACTAGATCAAGAGATCTAATGGTGAAAAAGGGTGTCTACATGTCTACACTTATGAGGGTGTCTACAATGAACTTTTCACTATATATATATATATAGGGGAAGGATCAAATAAAAACAAGATGTTATTGCGAAAACAAGAAAACAAATATTAAAACCTCTATAACTTCATCATACGATAATATTTTTTAAAAAAATTTGCACCAAAAGTCTTAAAATTATGTCACCTTTAATTATGGGAAAAAAAATTAAAAATATAAAATTTCGTGATTTATTTATTATTGCACATGTGCAATAATACGTATTAATTATATTACACATGTGCAATATTAACAAAAAAAACGTTGATTTTTTTTTAATTTTCTCCAGAATTAAAGATAACAGAATTATAAGATTTATGGTGCAATTTTTTATAAAAAATTTTAACATATGAAAAAAGTTATAAAGGTTTTAATATTATTGCATATGTGCAATAATAATAATAATAAAAATTATTGCACCTGTGCAATAATAATTTTTCAAAAAATTTGATTATTTTTTAAATTTTTTCCCATAACTAAAGATAACATAATTTTAAGGATTTTGGTGCAAAATTTTTATAAAAATATTAACGTATGAAAAAGTTATAGAGGTTTTAATGTTTGTTTTCGTGTTTTCGTAATAAAAGTTGTTTTCACATGATCCTTACCCTATATATATATATATAGAGAGAGAGAGAGAGATTTGGGGTAGAAATACATCAACCAAAATCTCTACATCCTCTACATCAACCCCCTTTTTTCAAAAAAAAAAACACTTTCTTTTAAAAAAAAAAATTAAAAAACATCATAAGTCAAATCGATATATATTCTTTCTGGAACACCTTTTTTTTAAATTTTTATGGCGTTTTTATTATTTAAAAAAACACCAAAAAATACAAAAAAAAAAGATTTTCAAAAAAATGTGTGTTTTGGTGCGTCTAGAAGAATGGTGTTTTTAGAAAAAAAATTAATTAACAAAAAGTATTTTTTCTGGTGTTTTTTTTTAAGACAAAAAAAACCGAAAAAAAAACACCAAAAAAAAACACCACAAAAATTAAAAAAAAAAAGAGTGTTCTAGGAAGCTAACATAGCGATTAGAGGTATAGTGTTTTCAAAAAAAAAATTGTTAGAAAGTGTTTTTTGGTGTTTTTTGTGAAAAAGAAGGTTGATGTAGTGGATGTAGGGAATTTGGTGGATGTAGCCTAACTCAACTCTCTCTCTCTATATATATATGGTTAGGTTCAAATGAGAACTTTTTGTTTTGATAACTTTTGAGAACTAAATCTCCACCACTAATTTTAGTTGGGGACCACTACAATTCATGGGAGGGGGTATATGTAAATATAACTAGTGGCTTAAAATGGTTCTTAAAAGTTCTCTCAACCAATTAGTTCTCAAATGATCCTCTCCATATATATATATATATATATATATATATATATATATATATATATATATATATATATATAGGTAAAAGATCAATGTAGACCCCTTGTTTTTTGTAGACCCGGTAGACCCCAAAAATAACCATTGGATTAGATTAGATCAAGGGCTAAGATTAGATTTGAGGATTTAAATGAGATTTTGGCTGAAAAAACGCGGAGGGGTATTTTCGTAATTTTTCAGCGTCATTCAAAAGTTGTAGTGAGTTTTATATTCTGTACTGAGTTTTATATTCTGTACTGAGTTTTATATTTTGTACTGAGTTTTATTTTTTGTATTGAGTTTTATATTTTGTACTGAGTTTTATATTTTTGTACCGAGTTTTACATTTCTGTACTGAGTTTTATATTCTGTAGTGAGTTTAAAAACTCGATGTTTAAAACTCAATAGTTACTTTTAAAAGTCAACTAAAATCAATATCTCACGGTGTGTTTTATACTCAACATTGAGTTTTATAACTTGGTGACTTATATAAAACTCACTAATAAAACTCAGTGAGTTTTATAAATCACTGAGTTTTAACTGAAGGGAGATAATGATAATGATAATCAGTGAGTTTTAAAACTCAGTGAGTTTTAACTAAATTTTATAACTCACAACATAACTTGGTGACTTATATAAAACTCACTAATAAAACTCAGTGAGTTTTACAAATCAGCGTCTAACACCCTAGGTCGGGTTCCTGATTCGAATTGTGGTTGAAATTTGGATCTGGTTCGACAATTGTTGACGGAAACGAGAAGTTAGGGGTTTCGGAGGAGGAGATGAGGGTGGCGCCGTTGACGATGACGTCGTTAATGGCGGCGGTGAGTTCGGTGGATACGAGGTTCATCTAGAGTCGGAGATGATGGTGTTGGAGGTGAGGGAATCGGAGAGGAAGCGGTGGTCCGGCGGATTCAGGAACCACATGGCGGTGGTGGAGATCCGGCGGAGAAAGCGATGCGGAGAAAACGATGCGGAGAAAACGTGGCTTTTGAAGAAAGGATTATTGATTCAGAGGGTTTTTATCAAAGAGAGAAATTCCCATCGTGCCCCTTATGTATAAAAATCAGGGATTAAGATCTAACGGTAGATAGAGGGGTCTACGGGGTCTACATTTTTTAAGCTTAAAGCTCACCAATGAGTTTTAAAAGTGAGCAGTAAGTTTTAAACTCACCAGCGAGTTTTAAACTTAGCGGTGAGTTTTAATCAATTCATATGAATTAATGATTATGACCAAGAATGAGTTTTAAACTCACTAATGAGTTTTAAAACTTAGCAGTGAGTTTTAAACTGACCAGTGAGCTTTAAAACGAGCAATAAGTTTTAAATTCAACGATGAGTTTTATAACTTGCAGTAAACTTTAAACTCAACAAAATTATGAGTAATCATTTGAGTTTTATAAGCCACTTGGAATCTTATAAACTAACATGAGATTTAAAACTAATTCAAAAACAATTAACTCATATTAAAACTTGCATAACTCACATCAAACTATAGGTTTTATTAACCAACTTCATTAAAACTCAAAAAGTATATATAAACAATGAACTAATATTAAAACTCTATTATAAAAGGAATTTTAAAATTTAAGTTATAAAAGATGTTTAATTGATTAGTGAGTTTTTTAAACTAAGAAATTTTTGAAAACCGAGGGTCACCGTTGTAAAATTCACTATAATATTAAAACTCACTTGACATAGTTAAATTATAGCTTTATAAATTTAAAACAGTGAGTGTTAATCCAACTATAATTTGAACATTCTCATCAACCAACTTTATAAACAAATTTACAATACACTCGTCATGTAAACAACAAAAATAGCAACATCCATTAAAAATTGTCTAAAAGGTTTAATATTCAAAATTTCAAAATGCAAATACTAAAACCAGCCCAGATTCTTCATCCTACTTTGAATTATGTCAAGTGTTGATTCTTTCAAAACCATCCTTGCTTCTTCATCCATTTTCATATATTGCTTCATTTTTTTCTACCAAAGTAGAAGCCAAACTTCACCACCTGAGCTCACATAAACTGATAAAAAGATTATACAAATAAATTCAACTAATACCTGCCCAAGATGATATCACACCCAATAGCCTGATAAAATAAGAATCATCCAAGTGGTCACTAGAATCTTGAGTTTTAAAACTCACTACAATATTGAAAATTTTAAAATTAATTTTCTTTTTAGGAATATTAAAAGGAATTTTATAAAGGATCAAGTTACTCTTTCGTATAAAAAATAAAAAATATCGAAATGTTTTAGAACCAAATGAGTTATTACCAGAAGAAGTAGCAACATTAGTTACTAATGTGGAGTTTGGATCCTTAAAATGACCCTCACAAGAGTGCTTGAGACCTTTCTACCTATCGATTATATATAAACAAACTATGAGTTTTAAATGAATCCTTAGTGAGTTTTAAATAAAAGAAACTGTGAGTTTTAAATCCTTAGTGAGTTTAATTAAAACTCACTAAATTTTATTAGACTCATTAGAATAAAACTCACTGAATTTTAACTCATTAGAACTAAATTTTACTAAACTCATTAGAATAAAACTCACTGAATTTTAACCCATTAAAACTAAGTTTTATTAAACTCAATAAAACTTGGGTTTAACCGGATCTATTTCATTGAGTTTTTATTTATGACTAAGTGATCAGTGAGTTTTATAACTCAATACATATATAATAGAATCTTTAGTGAGTTTTAAATAATCAGTGAGTTTTAAGTCCTCAGTGAGTTTTAAGTCCTTAGTGAGTTTTTAAGTCCTCAGTGAGTTTTAAGTCCTTAGTGAGTTTTAAACAAATTGTGAGTTTTGAATCCTTAGTGAGTTTTAAACAAACTGTGAGTATTAAATGAATCCTTAGTGCGTTTTAAACAAACTATGAGTTTTAAATCCTTAGTGTGTTTGATGGGAAAGGAAACGCTACAAATGTCATTAAGTTATACGGAAACCGAAGGAATAAATGAATTATATTAATTAATTTCACTAGTGTAAAAATGTCATTGAAACATTATCTGATTATTAGCATTAAATAACATGCAAATAGGTTTTAGAGACAGTGGTAGATCATAATAGAAGGATTAAATCTAATAACTTAGACTTACCACTGAATGTAGTACTTCCTTTCAAAAGTTATGGCCGAATTAACTTCACTATTGCTAAGACACCAGATTTCAGTTATTGAAGACAACAAGTATCCATTCGAAATCCTCTCTGCATATCAAGAATAAAAAGGTATGATTTAGTTATAAAACTCAATTAGTTATAAATAAAACTCATTGAGTTATAAAATCAATAGAGCTCACTAAGTACCAAGTTCTAATGAGTTTTAGAAAAACATTGATTATAAAACTCACTAAGTATAAAGCTCAATGATTATAATAATCAGTGAGTTTTAATTGAGTTTTAAATGAGTTATTAAACTCAGTGAGTTCAATAACATGATTCTGCACATCAACAACTCAATTATGCTAAATAAGATTCAACTGGATGTAACAGTGGACAGAATCACATTAGTTCAGGTTAATGAATTGCCTGACTACTCATTCTATATATGATCATTCTGCATAAGCAATCAGCCACAATTCATAAGTAAATGTGAATACGACTAGAAACAAATCAACACGTAATTTTCTACATTCGACTAATAAGATATGAACGAGATAGTGATCACAATGCAATAGTATAACAAACCAAAATATAAAATATCTCTACTTGTTGAATCACAATGTCACATGAACATATGTACTTTAGGTAATTCTTAACCACTAACTGGTCCATAAAATTAATACTAATATGTATATTTATAACTCACTGAGTCTTATAACTTAGTAAGATTTATAACTCAGTGAGATTTATAATCAGTACAGTTATAATAACTCACTTCATTTTTAATAACTCAGTAACTTATAAAACTCACTAACTTATGGCTAACAGTGAGTTATAAAATTATAAAACTCAGTAACTTATAAAACTCAGTAACTTATAATAACTCACTTCATTTTTAATAACTCAGTAACTTATGGCTAACAGTGAGTTATAAAATTACCAATTGAGTTTAAAACTCTCTGTATTTTAATTATGTTTAAAACTCAGTGAGTTAAAAAACTCAGTGCATTTTAATAAGAAAATTGCAATTAAGATTGTCGTAAGCTTGTATAATCAGTACAGTTATAATAACTCACTTCATTTTTAATAACTCAGTAACTTATAAAACTCACTAACTTATGGCTAACAGTGAGTTATAAAATTATAAAACTCAGTAACTTATAAAACTCACTAACTTATAATAACTCACTTCATTTTTAATAACTCAGTAACTTATGGCTAACAGTGAGTTATAAAATTACCAATTGAGTTTTAGTGAGTTTTAAGATAGTTGATTAAAACTTAAGTTTGTTCAAATTAAAAATCACTACAAATCTATTCTTGTAAATAACATAAATGAGTTTTAATTCTCAAGCATAACAGAATAGACAGAATCAAATCCCAAATCTACTTTAGAAAAGTGTGAATCAAGTTATAAAGCTCACTGAAAACTCATTACAAATTCATTTGAGTTATAACTCAATTGACTTTTAGTTTGTGAGTTTTAAAACTAAAACTCACTAAAGATTAAAACTAAAACTCACAAAAAACTTATGTCGATCTATGTTTCCTTTTTAGCTAACTCATTAACCTATCTAGGATAAAAAATGAACCCATATGCTCTTACTTATAAAATCCAAAGACCAATGTTGACATCTCAAATCTACTTTATAATAGTGTGGATCGAGTTTTAATCAACTCATTTCTAGGATTAGAGTTCACTAAATACACTAATATAAATGAATATAATATACTCAGTAAGAGTTTCAACTTACCAATATGCAGAAAGCATACAAGAAACTAACAGCAAAGATGATATCAATATAGCTTCTAGAAACCTAAAAAAAATCATATAGTTTTAGAAGCTGAAACTCGAGATTGTTAATGTAATTAAAACTTATTGAGTTTTAAAGCTCAGGTTTGTTAATGTAACTAAAACTCACTAGGTTTTTAAAAGAGGAATCTGCTTTGAATTAACCTTAAAAAAATACAACTCAATGGGTTTTAATTACAATCAAAGCTATACATATGTTCATACAAGTGTTCATAGGTCTATATCAAACTAAAAACTTCAAAGCATGTGGCTATAAATTCATCATTTATAGTTTTATCAGTGTTGAGTTTTAAACTACAGTGAGTTTCAAATGAAACTTCACAACTTTAAAGGACCACTTTAATTAGATAATTAAAACTCACTGAAATTGTAGTTTAAACTCATAACTCATAAACTATAAGCATATTATACGCAGTTTCGTTAAACTTAGTTTAAACATATAAATTCAGTTAAATCTCAGAAGATAAATCCATAAGATTTAAAATTTAGAGGCTATGTACGTAATTTACAACAATGAGTTTTATACACTAGTGAGTTGTATCAGAGATTAGTGAGGTTTAAAACATGATTATACAGTGAGTTTAATTAAAACTCCACTAAACAATAATAATATAACTCAAGAACGAATTAACTAATAGATAAATTTGAATTGAAATTCGCAAACAAAATTTAAACTTTAACAAATACACGTTACCAAATTGTTATGAATAAAAAGCACATAAACAAATTGTAAACTAAACAGTGCTAATATAGTGAGTTTTAAAATTCAACCAAGTTTCTAGTGAGTTTTAAGATTCAAGTTTATAGTGAGTTTTAATTCAAAACTTCTATACTTTAAAACTCACCACTGAATAAAACTCACTAAAAAATTAAGCCAAAGAGTATGTTATGCGTTCATGCTTATTCGACTAAGAGTATAATGCATAAAATGGAAGAGATATTAAATCAAACACCTGGTGTGCAGCTTCAGAATTCCCCTTCCCTGCACCCTAATTTCTATCATCTAAAGTCAGGGATCACTAGAATGGTGTACACTTTTGTTATATCAAAACTAAGTGAGTTACAAGCTACATATGGATAAACAACCTTAGCATCCTAAACTATAGTGAGTTTCCATTGTGAATGAATAACAGATTCAAAGCGAGAGATGTGAAATACGAATTACCTTTTTCCATCACTGAGTCATGATCGGTTGTCGAAGATCCGCATTTTTTATTGATTTTTGAATCTAGATTTACTGCTTCTCGAGCCATTGGAGGTGCGGTTCTTTGGTGGTAATTCAGAATTGATTTTGGGAGGTTAGATTATCGGAGGTTTGGTGTAGAAATTAGGATGTTTTAATGGCTGATTTCGTTGTTGTGATCGTCGATCGAAGAGAATGACGTCGATTATCGGAGGTATGATGGAGGATTTAGGAGGTTTTCACGCTGATTTCGTCGGTGGGATGGTCGGTTGAGGAGAATGAAGCGAGTTTTAGGGTTTATGAGTGTAAAATGGGTAAACGCCGAGTTTATCAAATTTCAATGACCATCGTACCCCTCAGCCAAAAAAATCGGTGTTTAAGATCCAACGGTTGGATAAGGGGTCTACGGGGTCTACAAAATTTAAGGGGTCTACACGGAACCCTTCCCTATATATATATATATATATATATATATATATATATATATATAGTGAAAAGTTCATTGTAGACACCCCCATAAGTGTAGACAGGTAGACACCCTTTTTCACCATTAGATCTCTTGATCTAATGGTTGTGATTAATTTTCTTTTTTCTTTTTTTCTTTTTTCTCATTAATTAGAAACTTTCACATGTGAAAAAGAGCTATTTCAAATGCGAAAGTGTCTACAATGAACCTCACCCTATATATATATATATATATATATATATATATATATATATATATATATATATATATATGAGAGAGAGAGAGAGAGAGAAAGGGTAAAATGGGACCCTCTTGAGTGAAGGAAACCATGGAATCACTTTTTAATCTAGACCAAATTAGGGTCAAAAATCCGTTTTTCCCAAATTTTTTTAGGTATTTTCCAAGGTTATAGGTTACCCCCTTAGGTGAAAAAAATAAAAAAATGTTAGAGTAGTTTTTTTAAATATAAAAAAATGTCTTGTAACGTATGTAACATTTCGCTGTTTATAAATATAGTAAATGTTACATATGTAACATTTACTTTTTTTATATTTAAAAAAAAAATCCACTAGCCATTTTTTTTCATTTAAGGTTAGTCTATATCAAAGAACCATCATAAAAAAATTAAGAAAAAAAAAACGATTTCTTATCACGTTTTTGAAGAGGTTCTACACTTCCTCCACTCAAGAGGGTTTCATTTTAACCTTCCCCTATATATATATATATATATATATATATATATATATATATATATATATATATAGGTAAAAGATCCGTGTAGACCCCTTATTTTTTATAGACCCCGTAGACCCCTTATAAAACTCAATAAAACTCAATAAAACTCATTAAAACTCACTAAAAATAAAACTCAGTTTTGTTAATTTAGTTTTTTTTATTTGCGATAAGCTTTTAAGAACAAAAAAAAAGACAATTAAAAAAAAGAAAAACGAAAAACATTAAAAATTAAACATTTTAATACAATGAGTTTTAAAAATCAATGAGTTTAAAACTCAATAAAACTCAGTGTTGCGTTTAAAACTCATTATTTTAAAACTCATTGTCTTAAAATGTTCGATTTTTAATGTTTTTTGTTTTTTTTTAATTAATTTATTTATTTTTTTGGTTCTTAAAAGCTTATCGTAATAAAAAAAACCAAATTTACAACACTGAGTTTTATTTTTATTGAGTTTTATAGGGGTCTACGGGGTCTACAAAATTTAAGGGGTCTACACGGAACCCTTCCCTATATATATATATATATATATATATATATATATATATATATATATATATATATAGGGGAAGGTTGAAATGAAAACCTCTCCGAGTTGGAAAAACCGTGAAAACTAAGCTAAAAAATTCATTTTTTGTTCCGATTTTTTTTATGGTGACTCTCTAACTTAAAAAAAACAACCTTTATGAAAAAAAAAATAAAAAACGCCGACTACATTTTAAAAAAAAATATATTTAAGAACCGATTTTTTTGCAAAAAGAAGTTAACCGGCCAAAAAAGACGTTCAAAATTTGTTATTTTTTTAGATGTATTTTTTTATAGATTCTACATTCATTTTTGATGGTTTTGGTGAAAAAAAAAATAAAAAAGCGCCTAGAGATTTTTTTTTAAAAAATTATTTACCGATTTTGTTACATATGTAACAAGGCATTTTACATATGTAACAGGCAAATGTTACATATGTAACATGACGTAACGTCAGATTTCGGAAATTTTTAAAAAAAAAAAACTACTAGGGGTTTTTTTGATTTTTTTTCACCATAGAGCTTGTATTAATGCATATAATCACTACAAAAATTTTAAAGAAAAAAAATCGTTTTGTGGTAGTTTCCACGGTTTTTCCAACTCAAAGTGGTTTTTATTATATCTATCCCCTATATATATATATATATATATATATATATATATATATATATATATATATATAGGAAGGAGATCAATGGAAAACTCATTACTTTTTGGAAAACCTGGAAAACCCTATCCAACAAATCACAAAATTCCATGGATTTTTATTTTTATTTTATAATAAGGGTAAGATTGTAACTTACCATATTCTATTTTTAGTAAATAATTTTTAATTTAATGATAATAACTAATATCCTATAATCATGGAATTTTTTTTCCTGTACGTTGTTCCTTTTCCTCTAACCCTAATCCATAACAATCGAACTCCATAATCATCCATCTGCGACCTTCATTTTTTCATCAAGTTCAAACATAATCTTCTTTCCCCCACATAGATTTCTTCATCAATCTCGATCAATCATCCGTATTATACTCCTATTTCGATCCATAATCAATTTCATACATTGAAATTTTGATCCCCATCATGGTTTCTTCTTCACATTAGCTGTTATGGAATCTTCGGATATTACCGGAATTCAGCATGAAGGTTTGAATATCAATTCCGTAATTGTTACAATGATGTAACAATTCATCATCATCAGGTCATAGTATATAAGAAAATTTATATGTTACACCGCTGTAACAACAATTCATCATCATCAGGTCATCAGGTCACAGTATACAAGAACAACAATTACAAGGGTCTAACAATTTGGTATACGTTGATTGTATGTCAGTGTTCTTACGTTACATTGTATGTAATCAGTAGACTATGTTACACACGTGTAACAAAGTTGTCGATTTTACTGAGTCATGGATGTAACAAAGTAGGTGTAATACATATAATATATTACACATGTGTAAAAGATATATTACACAATTGTAACAAAATTTGTATACATTGATTAGTTTACTATGTTACATCTTTTGTTTCTTGTAAAGATGTTACATAGGGGTAACAAATTGGTACATGTTTCATGTTTCTCTTTTCAGTTTAGTATATTATATCTTTATTTTTTGGAAAGGTTACATGAAGTTATTTGTTACAACAATGTAACAATCGTTACGCTGGTAAAAGTAGGTTTCATGTTTCATGTTAATAGGTGTAACAAATTGGTACATGTTTCATGTTGTTTATCAGCGGTTTTTTTTTTCTTTTTTAAAAATAGGTTTGTTTTTTTTTTCTCTAATTTTTGACCTGGAAATTTAAAACTAAATGAGAGAGAGAGAGAGATAAATATTTTAGGAAATAGGAGATATGAGAGAGAAAATTAATTTAAACATTTATTAATAAAATTTTGGTATGTCTATTATGCCCTTCATTAAATGACACATTTTACAATCTTGCCCTCATTTAATCTCAACCATCAATTTTTAAATCAATGGTTAAAATATAGTTTTCTAAGTTTTCCAAAAAGGTGGGGTTTTCCATGATATATATATATATATATATATATATATATATATATATATATAGGATAGGGAACATTTAATAACCCCTTGTTAGAGCATTAACCAAATAACTTGATCTTAGAGCTTTAAAATTTGATCTAATGACTCACATGAAATCAGAAAATGAGTGGCTGTAATGAAAAGAGGGGCATTTATGTAAAATACTCATTCATCTCTCCTCCCGTCATTTTCTAAAATCCCCAAAAATAGAACCCTACCCACACCATCACTCTCCCATTCACTCCTTCTTCTCCAAGCCGACACATCCTAATTTTCACCCCTCTCCACTTGAATTTCCGGCAGCAAACAGACGCAACCACGAGCCATGAACTCCGGCCGATCTCCACTACTCCTGCCATCGTCCTCCGCCAGTGAGCCTCGCATTCCGGCCACCGCCGCTACTCCTGCCATCATCCTCCGCCATCGTCCTCCCGTTTAACTACCCCGCCACCGCTACTCGCCGTTTTGGTAAGATTTTCCGCTGACACCACCGACGTTTTGGTAAGATATTTTGCCGTCGTTGGTATTTTTTTTTAGCCTTTTTTATGTTGTTCTTTCTCGAGCTGTGGCATTCAGTTTCTTCTTTGTGTTCTTGATTTTAATTTTGTTTTTTGTTTTTTATTTTTTATTTTGTTTTGTCTTTTGATTTTGTTTGGTTTATTATTGACATTGACGATTTTTTCCTATTCTGTGTTGTTTTTTATTTTGTTTTATTCCACTTTTCTATATAAATCATTTAGTTTTTTTTCAACCCCATAAAAATGGTATAAATTTTTGTTTCTTTTATATGGGTTTTGTTTGAGAATTCATAGTGCAGGTATAGCATGAGTGTTAAAGAGCATTGCTGACTTGTTTTTGTATACATCAGAAGCTGAAAACATGTTTTTTTATAAATATCTGATAGATTGTAAATAGCACCGGTATTACGGATCATGACACCACTATTACTCATTATAGCATCAGTGTTTTATGCGTGTTTTTGTTGAACCTTGATGCTTTTGCAGGTTGTAATTTGTGTATAAATAGTTGTATATTTGATTTTTTTTGTATCTAGATAGCACCAGTGATTACCGATCATCACACCACTGTTAATGGTTACAGCATCAGTATTTTATATGCATATTGATGCATTTTGTAGTTTATACTGGTTATGAATGTATGAATGTATTTTAATAGTTATGATAGTGATGTTAGAAGTTGTAACACTAGTGCTACATCGCACGTTTGAGAAAACGATAATAAAAAACGTCGAGACTATACTTGAATTAAAGATAAAAATGCGACGAGTTTAATGGTGCAACTTTTATAAAAATCCGACAAAGTATAAAAAAGTTATAGGCGTTTTAAAATGAAGAGGGTGTTTTTATATAGTATGTACAATGACTTTTTTACCCTTTATAATTAAAAAAAAAAGAAATAACACATGGCATCATCATATAGAATCTGACTTTTTTAAACCAATGGATGGTGGTTAATAGGTTAATTCTCCAAGGGAAGGTTAATATTGGTTCCATCCCCTATATATATATATATATATATATATATATATATATATATATATATATATATAGGGGAAGGATCAAATAAAAACAAGATGTTATTGCGAAAACACGAAAACAAATATTAAAACCTCTATAACTTCCTCATACATTAATAATTTTTTAGAAGATTTGCACCAAAAGTCTTAAAATTATGTCACCTTTAATTCTGGGAAAAAAAATTAAACATATAAAATTTCGTGATTTTTTTATTATTGCACATGTGCAATAATACGTATTAATTATATTACACATGTGTAATATTAACAAAAAAACATTAATTTTTTTTAGTTCTTTTAAGAATTAAAGATAACAGAATTATAAGATATATGGTATAATTTTTTTATCAAAAATATTAACGTATGAAAAAGTTATAGAGGTATTAATATTATTGCACATGTGCAATAATAATTTTTTATTACACACGTGCAATAATAAAAAATTTTAAAAAACGTTGATTTTTTTTAAATTTTCTCCAGAATTAAAGATAACATAATTATAAGATTTATAGTGTATTTTTTATAAAAAAATTTAACATATGAAAAAGTTATAAAGGTTTTAATATTATTGCATATGTGCAATAATAATAAAAAAAAATATTGCACCTGTGCAATAATAATTTTTTAAAAAATTTTGATTTTTTTTAATTTTTTTCCAGAACTAAAGATAACATAATTTTAAGGATTTTGGTGCAATTTTTTTATATATATTAATGTATGAAAAAGTTATAGAGGTTTAAATATTTGTTTTTCGTATTTTCGCAATAAAAGTTGTTTTCACATGATCCTTACCCTATATATATATATAGGTAAAAGATTCGTGTAGACCCCTTATTTTTTGTAGACCCCGTAGACCCCTTATAAAACTCAATAAAACTCATTAAAACTTACTAAAAATAAAACTCAGTTTTGTTAATTTAGTTTTTTTATTTGCGATAAGCTTTTAAAAACAAAAAAAGACAATTAAAAAAAACGAAAAACATTAAAAATTGAACATTTTAAGACAATGAGTTTTAAAAATCAATGAGTTTAAAACTCAATAAACTCAATAAAACTCAGTGTTGCATTTAAAACTCATTATTTTAAAACTCATTGTCTTAAAATGTTCAATTTTTAATGTTTTTTGTTTTTTTTAATTTATTTATTTATTTTTTTTGGTTCTTAAAAGCTTATCATAATAAAAAAACCAAATTTACAGCACTGAGTTTTATTTTTATTGAGTTTTATAAGGGTCTACGGGGTCTACAAAGTTTAAGGGGTCTACACGGAACCTTTCCCTATATATATATATATGTGTGTGTGTGTGTGTGTGTGTGTGTGTGTGTGTTTTGAGAACAAATCCCAACCACTAATTTCAGGTGAGAATCACTATAATTCATGGGGGGGTGGGGGGTTCCCTATATATAAACTAGTAGTTTAAAATGGTTCTCAAAAGTTCTCAAACTCAATTAGTTCTCAAATGATCTTCTCCCTACATATTTATATATATAACACTCTCATTTACTAGTTTTTATTAGTAGAGCTATGCATACATTCAACCTCTATCTATTTACTATAATGACTACAAGTAATTAAGGTTTTCAATCTTTACATCATCACCGGCCCTTCCCATTTCCTCCCACCTCCATGTCAACCAAAATGTAGCAATCTGATACAACATAATAACAAGGAAAAATAGATTTTAATAATACAAGTTTTACCTAGTTGGTGGATAATAATAAGAGTTTTAAAATTTCCTCACTATAATACCAGTTTTATAGGTATTGGATTATAACGATACACCGTTAGTTTTTTTACTAATGGTGTTAGTAGTTGCTGATGTGGCATCTTTTAAGGGTATGTTTATATAATTTCTTAAATAGAGGGGCTTATTTGTAATTCATATTAAATAAGTTATTTATTTGAAAAAAAGAAAAAGAAAAAAGCAGGTTTCCCGTTCTCCCCTTCTCCTCCGGTAAAATTCACCGGTCGTGTGAGTTCGTCGGCCGGTGCCGCAATTTCGGTGTTTCTTCATCTCCTCCTCACCTCATCCACCGCAGCTCCTGTCTCCTCCTCCTCACCCCGTTCTCCGCCTTCCGTTTAGACCAAAACTACCACGAGAAAACCGTAACTGTCGTCAAGAACCACGGCGGAACCTTAGGCGTCGCACAGGAGGATGAGTCCACCGGAGGTCTGGAATCCGAACTCCTCTTCCACCTTGTGTAGTAACGATACGAACACGTGTAGACGGCGCCGATGTAAACGCCAAGCGAGCCGACTGAGGGAGGTGACGGCGCCACCGTTGAACAACTTATTTCAAGCGGATGGTTTGGCTGATTTTGTTTGCCCGTTTTCATTGGCAGTCAGAAAACCTGCGTTCGTGAAGCGGTTTGGCTGATTTTTGATGGTTGTTTAACGATGGTGGCGATTGAGTTTGGTGGTGCGTGGTGGTCAGCAGGTGGAGACAACTTGAAGAAGAAGATAGGGTTAAGGGTATTGTTAGGTTTTTATTATTGTGTCCCTCATTTTTAAATAAGTTATAAAACTAGCCCCTCCTTTAAAAACCGACTAAAAAATGCCACCAAGGATGCCACATCAGATCCACGTCAGTTGCCACATCAGTCAAAACTAAGGGTGTTAGGGTTCAACTAACAATGTATCGTTATAATCTTGTCACACCCCCAAAAATCTCACGTGCGATAACGCGCCGCAGGGAGCGTGACAAACCAGGAGCGACGTCCATTAGTTACACCAAAGGACCAATAATTAATAAAAACGTTTCATATTTCATTAAAATATAAAATTAGAGTTTTACAAATGCGGAAGCGTAAATACAATAAAAGTACTTATGTAAAATCTTTGTCACCCTAGGTGACGTAGCTTGTTCAAAGACATTAAAAGTGTTTCAAGACTCATGCATGCGTACTCAAGCATCCGCAACCTGAGAAATAACATGCTAAAAAGTGTCAACACAAAGGTTGGTGAGTTCACAGGTTTATCAGTTCAAAAACAGTTCCAGTTAACGTAAATCGACTGTTCAACAACAGTCCCAGTTCAGTGTAAATCAACTGCTCATCGACAGTTCAAGTTTAAGTTCACGGTTAACTGTTCAACAACAGTCAAGTTCATGTTTAAAATCCAAGTAATATATCAATAGCTAGCTAGGCTATTTTCAAGAAATCAGTGCACGTTTGACTAGATAAACTAGCTATCCAGTTACTGAAGCTCGACAGTTCAGTTGTGCCTCGTTAAGACTAAGAAGTATATTACACCCGTTCGATATCCAATCGAGTCAGCGCGACTGACTCGGGTGGGGTTGTCAAACCCAGTAGATCTACTAAATAAGTTCCCGCTGATGCCACATTAACAGTAACTTTAAAAGTGAGGACTTTATCATAAGTGTGCCACTATCATTCAGGTGATATAATTATCTAACAGTTCAAGTGTTTGCATGTTAATCTCCCCCAACAGGATTAAAATAGGTAAAAAGGGGCCGTGAAACTCACCTTAGGTTGCACAGCAAAAGTTTCCCAGATAAACAGTTAATCACGTAGCAAGAACGAGTCTTGTGAAAGCAATCAATCACCTAACGAGCATACGAGTATAAGTGTGTGTTCTATAAACTATCAAGTCTAACGCAAACGACAAAAACGAATAATCGTGGAGTTCAAAATAAGTCGCGGATGGCACGTGTGCCAAATCCAAGCGATTGTTGAAATAACACGAAAAAATACAATATATATCATTATTATATATTTTCTAAGTTTAAGGGTTTCAAAAATAAATATATATATATATATATATTCAATATATATAATGTATATTTAACTAAATGTTCGAGTGACGTTAATAACGAATTTGCGAGAACAATATATATATATATATATATATATATAATATAGGTTATCATAAAATATTCGGTTATTTCAATAAATTTCAATGATATACGTTTATATATTAATCAACTCCAAAATATATATTTCACCTTTTCATGTAAAACCCGAAATCTTGTATCAATATATATTTATATAGATGTTAGAATAATATTTTTAATTTAAAACGACAAGTTAAACATATTTTATAACCCAAAATATGATTTACAAGGTTTTAATGGTTTAAATATGTTTTTACGGGTTTAATCATTCATAGAACTCTATTTTGTATGAGTTTTGGTTGGACAAATGCCTTGTATCTCAAAAATAAAACAAAACAGAAATATGGAGGTCGCAAGGGGTCGAACATGCGACCTCTCAACTCAACACAACAGTCCGACCACTCGGCCAGCAGGCCTGCTTGTGTCCAGATCCGGACCGAATACTTTTTGTGCATAAGAAGCAACCAGTTTTAAGGGAAAGAAAATACAGGATTTAAAAAGAAATGGTGAGGGCCGGATTCGAACCCGCGCCCCTCTCCTACAGAACTCGCGATCGAACCACTAGGCCAGATTAGCGTATGGTTACTAAACTCGATCCCAAACCTTATAACCCGAACCCACTGTGAATCATCTTCTCCATTCAAGAACTCCGGTGGTCGGAGTTATATTCTGGTCACCGGAAAATCGTGAGACCAAGAAAAACACAGTAAAACGAAGCGGAAAACGTCGCCATGTACATACCTCTAGTCGGTGGTGCAAGATAGATGCATTTTGATGTCGAAAACGAACCCGAGGTTTGAACGCGAACACCGAGCACGTGTACGAAACTCAACTCTGATTGCTCCTGGATGCTCGTCGGGAACTCGCGATCACAGGGGCGTATCAAACGATGGTAAACAGTGGCTAATTAGTGGGAATCTGACCGGATTTCGTGGATTGTGGTGGTGAACTTTCTTGTGATGTAAACAGGGACGAGAGAGAGGGTGGCAAATGATTTCTGGGAGTTAAACCTGACCTAATGATCGATGGTCGATTGAAACTGATCGAAAGTTAATTGCCGAATTCAAGTCGGTCGAGGAAAGGGTCGACGGTTACACGCCTGGTATACACTACGTCAAAAAGTGGCTTTGGCCATGGTTTTTTTGATAACGCATAGCCACTGTTTTGAAAAAAGCGTGGCCAAAGGTAAGAAATTCTCGTTTTAGCCACACATATTTTGTACCCGTGGCCAAATATATAGCCTTTGGACCCTTTTAGCCACGTATTTTTTTGTTTATGTGACAACAACAATCAGGTGCAGTGGCTTTAGCCACTGTTTTATAAAAACATGTGGCACTTATTTGTCACACTTAAAAAAGAGTGGCGAAATGCACCAAACGGCCACGGAATTTTTATGATTTTTTATTCGTGTGACCAAAAAGGAATGTATGGCCACGCTTAAATAATGTTGTGTGACGGAAGAGTAGATTTTATTACTTAGTAAATTAAAAGAAAACAAAACTATTTATGCGTGGCTAAATGTGAGCAATGGCCACGCTTTTTACTTAGTTATGTGGCTAAAAGCTAGTACATATGGCCACTGTTATTAGGTTGTGTGACTAAATATTAGATGACTAATGGTCACGGTAGGTTGTGAGTGACAAAAATCTATTACCTATGGCCACATATATTAACCGTGACTAAATGGTAGGTTGTGAGTGACAAAAATTTATTTTATGGTCACGGTAAAATATTAAACGCGTGGCGAAAAATAGAAGATTTGTTTCCCTCTAAAACAACGCGCTTTTTTCAATTGTACCATTAATTCGAGCGGGTTAAAATCTGCTACCCTATATATCATCATCATTGTTATTTTCCTTTTTACCGTCATCCCTTTCTTGATCTCAAATTCTCTACACCAATTCTCTCAAATTCTCTACACCAATTCGTTTACACCAATTCTTGTATCAAATGGCCGATAATCAACGCTCCCTTAATTACTGGTATGTGAAGCATAACCGTATTTTTTTGGTTTACAGTAACAGGAGAAGAAGATCCTTCAAGTCCCACAAATCTGTGATTAAACACAACGATGAGAACATCCTGAAGCAACTATATGCGCAGAAGATTCCTGATTGTTTTGCCTACCATGTTGAGACAACGAAATTATTTCGTGTCCTTGATACAAAATTCAATGAACCCGAAGAAGAAGATGAAGAAGAAGATGAAGAAGATGAAGATGAAGAAGATGATGAAGAAGATCATGAAGAAGCAGATGAAGCAGATGAAGAAGATGAAGAAGAAGAAGATGATGATGATGATGATGATCATGATGATGATGATGCAAGTTCATCAGGATCATACATATCCGAAGATTGCAGTGATCCGGATTATTAATTAATGGATGTTTATGTTTAATTATGAACAAATTAAGAACAATAGTTTATATGTTTATTTAGTTATGATATTAGTAGTTATAATATATATATGATGGTTATAATATATGTTTATCATGTTTGATTATCTTGTGATATGGCCACTCATATTAAAACATTGGTTGCGTGACAAATTATGCCAAATGGTCACGGTATATTAATTTTAGGTGGCTAAAAGAATACCAACAGTCGACGGCGCTTGTAATCATGATTATTTCATTTACTTTTTTATTTACTTTATCTTTCAAATCTCCATCTACCACGCCCCTAGAGTATCGATATATACTATCTCTGTATCAGTTTTCATCATCATCTCCACCATGACCCTTTTCTCCCAGTCTTTCTCTCTCTGTTTTTCGTCCATCATCGACGGCAAAAAATGTGGAATTGGCATCATCCGTATGTGGAAAACGGTAAGTTATCATGTGCAGGGAAATTTTCGTCCAATTCGATTGAAATTTTCGTCTCAGATTTGGTAATTTTATCTTGTGCAGGGAAAGATTGCACTCTGTATCTCCTGCGAGCAGATTTTAAGTTATTGTGGAAACCATGGAGACGAGGAGTCTCTAATGGTTCATACAAATGCTTTACTGCGAGCAGATTTTAAGTTATTGTGTAATTTTATAACAGTCAGCAGTAAGGGCACATGTATTCTTCAGGTGCTTCTCTCCCTTTTGGCCCCATGAACCCGATTTCTCTTCGCCACTTCTTCACCATTTTCAGTTGATCAGAAGCAAGTGCATGTGAGAAAGCAAAGAGGGACTTGTTCTCTCTTTTCACTTGATCAGAAGCAAGTGCATGTGAGAAAGCAAAGAGGGATTTTTCTTCAGCCGCTTCTTCTCCATTTTAAGTTAGTAGTTTTTCAGTTGTAATTTTGTAGATCAATGTATTAATGGAAAAATAACCTTTGGATTATGTATGTAATTGTGTTTGTTAAAGCAGCAGTTGATTTTGTTTGTTTATTTTTTACTTTTATTGACTCTGGTTTGGTCAAAGAGAGGAGACCTGCAGGCACAATCAAAAAAAGGAAACACTTGACTCAAAATTAAGATCCATAATATATATTCCAGAATACATAAGAAAAAAACAAATATTGTTGATACTGTAGTTTGCTAAGATTCAAAAACATTACAATGATGATCAATTAATCGGTGGTTTTTCGTAATATCATTCCAGTACAGTCAGCTCTATGGTAAACATTGTGACGTGCATCTACGGATGGCAATACATTATCGTTGTGAGGAAAAACTACCGTACTAAATTCTTCATTGGCGTCGTCTTCATAATAATCTCTGTAATTTCTGGGAGGTGTCATAAAGACAATATGCAGTTTTTTATCCAGCTGGTCTTTGACGTAAAACAACTGTTGTGCTTGTGAAGCGAAAATGAACGGGTCCTCCTTGTGACCTAGTCTTTTAAGGCTGACCAAAGTGTAACCAAGACTATCTTTTTTGACCCCCTGTGTATTCTCAACCCAGTCGCACATAAATAGAGGGATGGTTTTAATATGGTAATCTAGTAGCCATATCTCTTTTAAAACCCCATAGTAAGGTTTTTTTCCATAGGTTAAGACCTCGTTAGAGATGTGCATGTCATTTACCTCTACACCAACCCCGCTGTTCTGGTAAACCCTACCGTCTCGAAATTTTGTACGAAATGAATAGCCATTGATGTCATATACTTCATATTTCCTCACGCTTCTGTGCGGACCATGTGAAATCCACCTAACGGTCTCTGATATAGTTTCTGGGGACTCCGCCATCTCCTTTTCAACCTGAAATTCATAGTAGGTTCATCAGGAGAGTTCATTAGGAATAGGAAGATTATAGATCTTCCAAAAATAAAATAAAGTTGTTCCGGACAACTCAGGTCAGTTGTTCCGGAAAGTTACAGTTCATCCGGAATTAAAACTATAAGAAAAATAGTTTCAGTTCACCAGGAAGGTTATAGTTCATCCGGATAGAAAATAGAGTTATTCCGAACAACTCAGGTCAGTTGTTCCGGAAAGTTACAGTTCATCCGGAATTAAAACTATAAGAAAAATAGTTTCAGTTCACCAGGAAGGTTATAGTTCATCCAGATAGAAAATAGAGTTATTCCGGACAACTCAGGTCAGTTGTTCCGGAAAGTTACAGTTCATCCGGAATTAAAACTATAAGAAAATAGTTTCAGTTCACCAGGAAGGTTATAGTTCATCCGGATAGAAAATAGAGTTGTCCGGACAACTCAGGTCAGTTGTTCAGGAAAGTTACAGTTCATCCGGAATTAAAGCAATAAGCAAATTTAGCTGACCTTGTTGCGTAACCATTTACCAAATGTTGTGCTCTGCTTCTTAGTCAGGTCATTTAGTCTACTACCAGGATGTTCCTTTTCCAAAAATTTCATGTGTTCTCTGCAATTACATGAATTGAAGTTATCTATAAGAGTTTATAATTAATTAAACAGATAAAAAAAGGTTAATAATCTAAATTACTTACTCGATATAATGCTCAATTTCAGGCGTATTTAGCAACACAAATAAATGCGCTTTCGATAGGAGCTCTGGAGAGACTTCAACTGATCTACCAGCTGACCCAGGACTTCCATCCGCACTGCTATGCTTTTTAGTTGGAACACCAATAGTTGTGATGTTTTTTTGGTATTCGCTGAGAAACTCAATCGTTTCTTCTACGATGTTCTCCTCAGCAATGCACCCTTCTGGATAAGTTTTGTTTCTCACGTGGCCCTTAATTACCTTCATACACCTTTCAAATGGATACATCCATCGAAAGCATATTGGGCCACATAATTTTACCTCCCTAGTAAGGTGCACCGTCAAATGAAGCATAACATCAAAAAATGATGGCGGGAAATATTTCTCAAGCAGGCATAGTGTGACACAAAGATCTGCTTGCAATTTGTCTAGCTCTTCGACGTTGATCTCTTTGCTGCATATTGATTTGAAAAAAAAACAGAGCCTTATAATAGCATATCTTGTCGGTTCAGGCATGACTGACCGAATTGCAATTGGCAGAAACTGTTGCATCAGCATATGATAGTCATGTGACTTGAGCCCCACAAGTTTCTTGTCCTTTAGACTAACCAAACTAGAAAAGTTAGAACAATAGCCTTGTGGAACCTTCAAGTTATACAACGTGTCACAAAACTTTTCCTTTTCATCTTTTTGTAACGTGTAAGACGCTGCAGGAAGTACTATGTTGTTCTTGTTCTGTTTAGGCTGCAACTCTGGTCTTAACCCCAAAAAGTTCAGATCCTTTCTCGCATTCAGTCCATCCTTCGTCTTTCCGGGAAGGTTGAGCAGAGTTCCAACAAGACTCTCAGCCACATTCTTTTCAATATGCATGAAATCAATGCAATGTTGGACACTATTATGCCTCCAGTATCTAAGTCTTCGAAACCATATATTGAATTTCTTCCAATATGGTGGCTTCTCTTTGTTCTTTCTTTTTCTCTTATCAATCTTCCCCCCTCTTCCGGTTGAGGTCTCTGGGATTTCTGAATCAGTACACCTTAATCCCTTTCCCCATTTGTTCCTGATCTGTTGAACTTCGTTGTATATCTGTTCTCCGGTCATAGGATCAGCAGCAACTTCCAACTCTTGTTTACCATTGAAGGCCTCTGTTTGCTTTCGGAAGGCATGCGTATATGGTAGATATCTTCTGTGACCAGCATAACACTGCTTGGCTGAGAAAGGAAGCCTAATGCATTTAGTTTCTTCCCGACATACCACACAACCACGGAATCCACTGTACGGGCAACCACAAAGTGTACCAAGTGCAGGGTAGTCATTAATCGTCCATAAAACAACTGCACGCAAAGTAAACTGTTCTTGCGCATACGCATCATATGTTTCCACACCTGCCTCGAATAACAGCTCTAAGTCATCAATTAATGGTTCCAAAAACACATCAATATCGTTTCCAGGCGCTCCCGATATTAATAACGAAAGCATGATGAACTTTCTTTTCATACACAACCATGGTGGAAGGTTGTAAATGACAGATAGAACCGGCCACACACTGTGATTTCTGTTACCTCTATTTACGTCGACCCCATCAGTTGAAATGCCAAGACGAAGACTTCTAGGATCGTCAGCGATTTCGGGATATTTGTCATCGATGGCTTTCCATGCCGGTGAATCGGATGGGTGTCGTAACACACCGGGTGTTTTGGAACTGGTGGCATGCCATCTTAGATCCTCCGCTGTGGTTTTCACTTGAAACAGTCGTTTCAATCTTGGAATGATGGGGAAATACCACATTACCTTTGCAGGAGTATTTTCGTATAGTTTCTTAGTCCTCTCATCCACCTTCCACCTGGACTCACCACAAGTTGGACATACAGTTAGGTCCTTGTTCTCCTTCCTGTAGAGAATACAATCATTGATACACACATGTATCTTGGTGTACCCTGCACCCATTGACTTCAAAATCTTCTTGGCCTCATATGTATTCTTCACAATCTCATTACCTTCAGGTAGCATCTGTTTCAGCAAAACTAAAAGTTCATTAAAAAATTTATCTGATCCTCCATGCTTAGTCTTCAAGTTCAGTAGTTGAACCAAGGCAGATAACTTTGTGAAGGTATGGCATCCTTCATACAGAGGCTTCTCAGCATCCATGAGTCGTTCTTGAAACTTCTCATGGTCCTCATCGAAATTTTCTTCAGTAGCTCTGACCATTTTTATTGTTTCGGCTGCATCCAATGGAACTCCGGAATCGAAAAATGATTCCGTGTGAAGCTCCTCTCCTGCGGGCTCGTCTATCTCTCCATGTTTATCCCATCTTCTATAAGTCTGATCGAATCCCTTTGAAAACAAATGAAATTCTACATCATCAGCCTTAAAAGAGTAATGGTTTAGACAATTAACACAGGGACATGGAATTTCATTACTCTCCAAATTGGTAACTGCAAACAATAAGAATGATTTAACTCCATCGGCATATGATTGCGTGGTTCTACTGGTTTTCATCCAAGACTTATCCATGTTTGTTTTGCTAACAGATACAACAACAAATTAAGATGATTAAAAACGATCAATACTAAAAATCCTTTTCAATAATCTTTACTGTGAACCTGTTTATTGGAGAAGTAATAGGACGGAGGGAAAATTCTATCGATTGATATGTGAAATTTTCAATTGAGTTCGCTCTAATTTACCCCGCCTCTTTTAAAATTTAGCGGGCCCAGTTAGAATCATATTTAAATAAATTAAAACGAAAATTACTCTTGATCCTGAGGAACTCTAGTTCATCCGGTTCTATTACTGAATAACTCTTTATAATCCTGAAGAACTCTAGTTAATCTTCCCTCAATCCTCATGAACTCAGTGGGTAATTTTGACTTTCTTCGTTTAATTTTGACTTGTTAGTTTGATTTTTGAGATCGTGTGACAGTAATTTCGGATAATTTCAGATCGTGTGATTAAAATATTAGTGGTTTTTTGATATCGTGTAGGAATTTCAGTTTAATTAATTAACTTGGAGAACGTGTGAAAATAATTTTTGTAGGATAACCAAAAGTCCAACAATTATAATGTGCAGTCCTCATGAACTCAGTGGGTAATTTTGAAATTAATCAAATAAGACCTATGGTATACTCTAGTGATTACACATCTGATAAGACGCATACTCAAGTGATTTGCACATATAACCATACCACTTGATCAGTAATGAGAAACTTCTCACCTCCAACATCAAACCCTTTTCAAAATCCTTATCAAACCTTTTCTCAAAATCCTTAACAAACCCTTTCTCAAAACACTCAAATCCTTCTAAAAATGGCAAGCTTGAAAGAATTAGTTGAACATTATTTGCAGATAAAGATTGTTGCTACCCTGGACAGGTACGAGGTGATTATCGGGGCAGAGAGACAGAGTATCTTAGACGGGTTGGCCCTGCTCAACCAGGTACTTACAGAGCCACCAAGTCCATCAAGATACCAGATGGCTACTTTTCTGGTAGAAGAGATACGCGTCTCCGATGCCAGGCTTCAAATGTTGGTTCAACAGAGGCAAGAAGCAATGAGTAGGCATTTGGAGTTGATGGAGGAGATGGAATCTAGGTTCCCGTGAACCTCAACATGCAACTGCTCTGTTTTTTTTTTTTAGGAATGAACATGTAAATTAGGAAACAATTTTGTGTATGGAATTGGAATCAGTAGTATGAAATCCACTTTTTGTTATATACTTGTTTATCTATTTTTGTTTATTAAATCAATCTGTTAAATAAAAACCCTAATCCTCGAAAACAGAGACGATCAACAATTGCAATCCGATCAACAACTGATGCAGAGACGATCAAAAACCCTAAACACAAAAAACAGAACGCCCATTTCCTATTGAAACATGGAATTTTCATGTTCAAATCAACTGTTTTCTATCTCTGCATTACATTAGATTTCTGTCGACGATGCGTTGGAGCAGACGGCGACGGAGGTAACGGAGGAGAGGTCGAGCGGTTGTGCGTATAAACCCTAGAAAATGAACGCCCATTTTCTTTTGTATATATTTGGAAAACGAAAATAGAAAAAAAGAAAACAGAAAACAGTAAAAAAGGTGTTTTCCATTTTTAGTTAAAATTTAGAAAACACTATTTTCTGTTTTCCTAGAAAACAGTAAAAAAGGTGTTTTCCATTTTTAGTTAAAATTTAGAAAACACTATTTTCTGTTTCCCTTGTTTTTTTGGAAAACAGAAACGGAAAACACCCCCTGTTTTCCACAACTAAACGCCCCCTTAAATTTTGGGGAATTATAATTCTAAATGAATTATATAAAAAGATTTAAGATAAAAATTAAATAATGGGTCAATTTGGGGTCAAATGGGTCAATTTGATGTGTGTATGTAACCAATAAGTTGTGTTGAGGACCAATGAGACCCAATAAGGTGTGTTTAGGGGAAACGAGGGTCAGTTGGGACCAATATTGAGTCCCCAGTAAGGTGTGTTTAGGGGAAACGAGGGTCAGTTGGGACCAATGAGTCCCAATAAGGTGTGTATGTAACCAATAAGCATGTTTAGGACCAATGATGGCCTAATAAGGTGTATGTAACAAATAAGTTGTGTTTATGACCAATGAGACCCAATAAGGTGTGTTTAGGGGAAACGAGGGCCTGTTGGGACCAATGAGTCCCAGTAAGGTGTGTATGTAACCAATAAGCATGTTTAGGACCAATGATGGCCCAATAAGGTGTGTATGTAACAAATAAGTTGTGTTTAGGACCAATGAAACCCAATAAGGTGTGTTTAGGGGAAACGAGGGCCAGTTGGGACCAATTAGTCCCAGTAAGGTGTGTATGTAACCAATAGGCATGTTTAGGAGCAATGATGGCCCAATAAGGTGTGTATGTAACAAATAAGTTGTGTTTAGGACCAATGAGACCCAATAAGGTGTGTTTAGGGGAAACGAGGGCCAGTTGGGACCAATGAGTCCCAGTAAGGTGTGTATGTAACCAATAAGCATGTTTAGGACCAATGATGGCCCAATAAGGTGTGTATGTAACAAATAAGTTGTGTTTAGGACCAATGAGACCCTATAAGGTGTGTTTAGGGGAAACGAGGGCCAGTTGGGACCAATGAGTCCCAGTAGGGTGTGTTTAGGGGAAATGAGGGTTAGTTGGGACCAATGAGTAATAAGGTGTGTATGTAACCAATAGGCATGTTTAGGACAAATGATGGCCCAATAAGGTGTGTATGTAACCAATAAGCATGTTTAGGACCAATGAGTCCCAATAAGGTGTGTTTAGGGGAAACGAGGGCCAGTTGGGACCAATGAGTCCCAGTAGGGTGTGTTTAGGGGAAATGAGGGTCAGTTGGGACCAATGAGTAATAAGGTGTGTATGTAACCAATAGGCATGTTTAGGACCAATGATGGCCCAATAAGGTGTGTATGTAACCAATAAGCATGTTTAAGACCAATGAGTCCCAATAAGGTGTGTTTAGGGGAAACGAGGGCCAGTTGGGACCAATTAGTCCCAATAAGGTGTGTATGTAACCAATAAGCATGTTTAGGACCAATGATGGCCCAATAAGGTGTGTATGTAACCAATAAGCATGTTTAAGACCAATGAGTCCCAATAAGGTGTGTTTAGGGGAAACGAGGGCCAGTTGGGACCAATTAGTCCCAATAAGGTGTGTATGTAACCAATATGCATGTTTAGTACCAATGATGGCCCAATAAGGTGTGTATGTAACAAATAAGTTGTGTTTAGGACCAATGAGAGCCAATAAGGTGTGTTTAGGGGAAACGAGGGCCAGTTGGGACCAATGAGTCCCAGTAAGGTGTGTATGTAACCAATAAGCATGGTTAGGACCAATGACGGCCCAATAAGGTGTGTTTAGGGGCAATGAGGGTCATTTTAGGATACAATTATCATTAAATTTATTGCTTAGTATTCCATTTTACATTTAAAGATCATTTTAAAGGTATGTTTAAAATAAAGTTAAATACGATTTGCGTCCCTGTGGTTTGTTGGTTTTAACTTTTTGAGTCCATGTTAACTCTTTAAAATTCAAGATAAATATTAACGCAAATCGTATTAATTGAGTTTATATTAAATCCGATAAATGCTGTCACGACCTTATTAGCTGAGATGTTTTCACCCGGATCGATCCTATTAATCCCCAAATTACTTCCCACCATTTTTCAAATTTCCCAAAATTCATTGATCAGTTCATATTCAATTCCCTCTAACCAAAATTTTATCACCAAAACGATTCATTACTCTCTTCTTCCATATCACTAAAAGTTCATCTACCTAATTGATTGATCAGTTCCGGATTCATCACACTATCATCTTCAGAAGATCACTACCTAATTCCCGTCAGTATATATTAATTTCACTGTCATCTTCAGTTGATCATTTTCATCTCAATTATTTCATCTTAATTATTCCATCGCATTTATTTTATTAATTCTCTATTTATTTCACTGTCATCTACAGGATTCATCTGATTTAACAATGGACATTGAAGGTGAAGCACATGACAATGAATATTATTCGGAAGAAGATGGAATGTATAACAATGCCGATTATTCGGATAATGAAGAGGAAATGGATAATATTGACGATTATTCGGGTGAAGAGGACATGGAAAACATTGATGCCCAAGTCGAAAATGATGCCCAAGTTGATACCCAAGTAGTCGACAATGAGAATGTGGAAGCCTCTGCTCCCCAAGCAATCAAGAGGGGGATGACGCGGTTGGTACAGTGGCGTGCCAGATTTGAGAAAAATGGTGAGGAAAAATGGCCACTAACATTTGATGCGCTGGGAAGGGTTGGCGGGGTCCATAGAGCAAAATTTTCGAGTTTTATGGGAGACATTGTAAGGGCAGGGGTTGGATTGAGGTATCTAGAATGGAGGAAGGTGCCAAAAGAGGACAAGAACAAAATGTGGGCAGCGATTCAGGTTATGAAACAGATTAAACATTTTCTCATATTAGGTTTGTTATTGAATTCCATGTGACTAAAATATCCTGTCATATGTTATTTTTATAGAAATATTTCAAAATTGATGACTGTCGAAGGGGAGCTATAATGGTACGGCTTGGTGGGTTGCTAAGGAGTTTTAGAAGAAATATGTTGGAAAAACACATTCGTCCCAACCTAGCAAAACCCACCGTGCTTGAGAAAGTTCCAAAGATGTATCGCACTATTGTGAAAAAAGGAGACTGGGACAGATTTGTAGCATATACAAGATCTGAAGAATTCGAGGTTTTTATTCAATTCAAACTGCAGATTTCATTAAGTAAGCTAATAAGTGTTAATTAATGAGATTATAATTATATATCCTACTGTTCTGTTGGAAAGGCTGCGTCAAAGATTGGAAAAGAGGTTCGAGCAAATTATACTTATGATCATTCAATGGGGCGGGGAGGATACGTCTTTCTGAGAGAAAAACTGGTAATAAGCTAAGTGTGTTACACCCAGTCATGGTTAAGAACGTGCAATGTATGTTTCAAGTCTGATATATATTATTATTATAATACAAGGTACAAAACAAAGAAATAGCAGCTGATGAATTCCCCTCTCGATCGTTTATGTGGAGGAAAGGAAGGGTAAATAAAGAGGGGGAATACAAAACGCCTGTGGTGAAGGGCATAGCAGATGATATAGTAAGTTTAATTGCTATATATATACCTAATTATTCACATGTTAAAAATTAACAGCACCTCATTAAATTAACTAAATTATATTACTGCAGGCCGAGAATGAAACAAAGATAAATGCGGGGTCTGTGACCGTAGAACCGGGAACGGATGCCCTGACATTGGTCCTTGGCAAGGAAAGGGGTGGATACCTAAAAGGTATTGGGTATGGAGTGACTTCCCGTGGATATTGGCAGGGTGCTACAAAAGGGCGATCAAAAGAACGGATCGAAAAACTTGAGGCGGAACTAAAAAATGAAAGACAGCTGCGTGAGAAAAAGGATCAAGAGGTTGAGCGCCTCACTGATATGGTTAAATCACAGGATGAGAGAATTGATAAGCTTATGGCGGTTATGGAGTCTGTGATTCAAGATAAACAAGTTCATAAAGCGGTAAATTCTGTAAGGGACAAACTATATATATATATATATATATATATTTATTAATTAATTAACTAATTGAATTAATTGTACGTAGGACATGATCAATTCTGCGCACAATACATCGCGGAAACAATCTACTCAATCAAACTCATCTCAAAGGTCGGCCGATAAGGTACGGATTTGAAACAGTTCTGAATTTGAGTTGATCTGGAAGATTCTAGTTCATCTGGATGAACATGCGTCTCTACTTATAGTTCATCCGGATAGTTAGAGTTCATCCGGATAGTTAAAGTTCCTCAGGATAGGTAAGGTTCATCAGGATAGTAAAAAGTTCATCAGGATAGTTAGAGTTCATCGGGATAGTTAGAGTTGATCCGGAAGATTCTAGCTAGTTCATCTGGATGAACATGCATCCCTAGTTATAGTTCACCGTGTTGGTTATAGTTCATCCGGATAGTTAAAGTTCAGCAGTATAGGTAAAGTTCATCAGGATAGTTAAAGTTCATTGGGATAGTTAGAGTTGTTCCGGAATATAATTAATAATTAACTGTGCCGGCTATGATAAGTTCATCAGGATAGTTAAAGTTCATCAGGATAGTTAACTAATGTTTAGCCGGTTATGTTCGATATGATTTTATTAATTAATTGAATTGTAGGTCTCTTCTGCGACTCTATCACAACACACTCATCCATCTACAATAGCGTCGCAAAAGGAAAGGGTAACTATTTTAATTTACACAGTTGTGTACTTCCCTTATAACTAATTGCTATATGATCATTTAATTAAATGCTGATGCTGTCTTTAGGTGAGAAAGAGAAAAATGACAGAAGCAGCAGCTGCTGCAGCCAGTGCTGCTGGGGCATCAGAGCAGGAAGTGGTATATATATATATATATATAATATATATATATATATATAATTAATTTAGAAATTTGACAAATCGCTTTGACGTTATCGTTAATTAATATATATGTTACTAATCAGTTAATTACATGGTGTCAATTTAGGAAAAGAATAAGAGACATGCAAAACCTGCAGCTCGTAAAGTACATCCTAAGAAGAGTGATCATCAGTTGGAAAAACCAAATAATTATGATGCCATTGCAGCTGCTATCGATCTGCAGCCAGTAATCCAAGAGGTATATAGATTAGTATATACCACAATTTTTGTATTCTATTTTTTACTTTAATTAATTAATTGTTTATATATATGCTATAATTAATATTATTATTATTATTATTATTATTATTATTATTATTATTATTATTATTATTATTATTATTATTATTATTATTATTATTATTATTATTATTATTATTATTATTATTATGTCATTTCTGATCAGGGGAGCCAAACTGCGACGTTACACATGGAGGGGGATCCACTGAACGTCGTGGGAATGGCTGAATCATTACCAAAAGAAAAAGATGAGAAGATTCATGGAAGTCCATTAGCTCCTGGTTGCCGTAGAATTAGAGTTTATCAGGTCAAAAAGGGTGCAACATTTTTACCATTCCCAGTAGATGATAAAACAACGCTTTCGGAGGTTGAAAATAAATATATTATTGCATGGCCGATGAACCGAATGATCCTTCATTCTAATAACAAGTCAGATAGATCACAGCCGGTTGATCATTCTACGGTGCAAAAGGTATTGGAACAACCACAGGTAATTACTACATTAATTAATCGTATCCGCTAATTAATTAACTTTATATATATATTATATATATCTGATCGGTTTTATTTGTCATGTTTCCAGGTAAATAATGATCGGAAAAAGATGCCGAAAGTACTGTACGTAACACCAAACCAGCTGAAGAATCAAAATGCGATAAATAGAAAAATCACACGGCACCAGCAGAAGCAGCTGATCAACACGGACAAGAAATTATAATTAATTATTATAGAAATTAAACTTAGATTAGTGTCGTATGTTATCTTTTTAAACAGCGTCATGATTAGTGTATGTACATTAATTTTTAATTATAATATATGATTTTTAAGGTTTCTCAATACTAATTAATTAATATATAATTAATTGTAATTAAGAAAATATATGTGACCATATATATAATACCAAAGGCCACACTTTTTATATTTTAACGTGGCCGTTGCCACCATTTGGCCACGCTTATTGGGACAAATTATCTGATTTCAACTACCCTTTAGCCACTTTTTTTTTCCAATTATATGTGGCTAAAACACAAATATACGTGACCATATAATACCAAAGGTCACGCTTTTTATATCTTAACGTGGTTGTTGCCACCATTTGGCCACGCGTATTGGGACAAAATATCTGATTTCAACTACCCTTTAGCCAATTTTTTTTTTCCAAATATATGTGGCTAAAACACAAATATACGTGACCATATAATACCAAAGGCCACGCTTTTTATATATTAATGTGGCCGTTGCCACCCTTTGGCCACGCTTATTGGGACAAAATTTATGATTTCAGCAACCCATTTGGCCACGTTTTTTCATATCATATGTGGCTAAAACACAAATATACGTGATCATATAATACCAAAGGCCACGCTATTCATATTTTAACGTGGCGGTTGCCACCCTTTGGCCACGCGTATTGGGACAAAAATTATAATTTCAGCAACCCATTTGGCCACGTTTTTTTATAACATATGTGGCTAAAACACAAATATACGTGACCATATAATACCAAAGGCCACGCCATTCATATTTTAACGTGGCCGTTGCCACCCTTTGGCCACTCGTACTGTGACAAAATGTATGATTTCAGCAACCCTTTGGCCACGTATTTTTATAATGTATGTGGCTAAAACACGAATATACGTGACCATAAAATACCAAAGGCCACGTTAACCAAACACATGTGGCCGTTGGGACCCTTTGGCCACGCTTTTCTGAAGAATTGTTTGATTACAACAACAAATATTAGTACCCTTTAGCCACGCTTATAGGTGGCTTCAGCCACTGATATTGTAACGTGGCCGTAGGGTACATATGGTCACGGCACCTATAGTGTCGGTTGGAATGGAAAAAAAAAACGTGACAAAACACCTTTTGTCACGGTTTTTTTCCATGACCAAAGGTGAATTTTGACGTAGTGGTAACACCTCACCATAAACACGAGAATGGACAATTGACACATCTAGTCCCTCCCTAACTTTCAAATATGACACCAGGTTTTAGATGATTACAAAAATGATCCCCACAAGTTTTACAAAGGAAATGAGGTTTAAAGGTTGACAAGGTTGGTCCCTCACATTTATAAAAAGTTAACAAGTTCTAACGGAGTTATCATAAAAATGCTTTTAACGATGAGTATATGAAAACGGCCACAATATATAGATCATATAACGTTAATAGAAAAATATAATTCTCGTTTAATTTCACATAAAATCTTAGAGTTTAGTTCAATAATTAATTATTTAAATTGTACTCTATATGTTTAAAGTCAAGTAAAGTTTTGACTAAAAGTCTATAAATATATATACTTTAGGTTTCTATAAAATCATAAATATAATTTATGATTTAATGATTAAAACTCACATAGGATGATAAAATAAATGTGAAATATACATAATTATATCACATAAAATCTATAAAGTGAACTCATAGAATATCAAACGTCGTTTGAGCTTAGTGCATGCTCGTATAATGATGATTACACAAAACCCTAATTGCTAAGGTCAACACAGTCAATCACATAAATGGTTCACACAACATTTAATACGGTTTACGTTCAGTTAATGTCCGAAAATGACCTGAAAAGTCGGATTGTCACAAATCTAATACCTATAAACTGGAATTATTGTGAGGAAATTTTGAAACTCATATTATCATCCGCCAACTAAGTAAACCTTGTATTATTAAAACCGATTTTTCCGAATAACAATAAATACACTCTAACACCTCTAAGTTAAAAAGAATATATACATATTTTGGTCTAACAATCTCACTAAACCATTTCACCAAAAAGAATATTAACCACTAAACAACAATATCAAATTAAAGAATAACTTGATCTATTCTATAAAAGTATCAACGTACTGATCCTTTAACCCAATTACTAAACAAGATTTTGAGATTCATTCTAGAGTTATTCTAGAGTTATTTTAGAGTTCATGGTTCATCGGTATATTCGACTTCTTCTTAATTGCATAACTTGGCTCCACTGCGATACCGCATAGCCCCTCATCATTAGGAACTCCACGTTGTAGTCTTATATATCCGTTCTCGCCCCAATGTGGCCCCCATGAGTTCTTCACGATCCAGTACTTCGTTCCCTCGGGTGTCTCACCGTATCCAACAACTGCTACAGCGTGATTAACATCAACTCCACATCCTCCGGTAAAAACTCCCTGTAAATCCGAGTAAGGAATAAGCGATTTATCTTTTGTTTATTAACAAGCTTTCACAACCCATGCGTTGCTATAACGCTAAGTAAAGAAAACGAGCGCAAAAAACACCGTTGTATTGCTGTAACCAGAGTCGGCCCTGGGCCTGGGCCAACTGGGCTACAGCCCAGGGCATCATTCTTCAAGGGGGCAGCAGGTTTTTTTTAGTCCAGTAGTAGTAGTTTATAGCCCAATTATTTATAGGTTTGTTAATGTTAGCCCAATAGGTTTTTGGCTGATTAAAAAAAAATTTATAGACGGACGAATAGCGGAATAGGAGCAGCAGCGACGTTTCAGGTTTCAATTCTCCAATCTCATATTCTCATCTCAAAATTATAGAACGTCGACCGACGGTTGCATCGCAAGAGCGGAGTTTTTCAAAATTAAAGTTATTAAAGATTTATTTGCGGAGTACCATGACTCAAGAGCGGTTAAATGGGTTAGCAATTTTAAGTATTGAAAGTAGTTTTTTAGCTAATGTTGATTATGACAAACTAATTGAGGTTTTTGCATAAAAAAATGCACGTAGACATCATTTTAGATGATTTAGATGTTGTAATTTCAAAACTTTTTTATTTTAGTTAATAAAATCGGCGTGGGGATGAGCCGCCTAGCTTGACTAGGTTTCAAACCCTTAAAACTTTGTGTTGTACTATTTAAAGTTTTTAACAGGGGCAAATTTTCGACTCGCGTCCTGGGCATCCAAATTCTCAGGACCAGCCCTGGCTGTAACACTACGTAAAGAAAACGAAAATAAGAAAACATATAATGAACAAAACCATTTATAAAATCATGGTAACTCATATTCAACATTTAAAAATTTATCTATTAGACAACCAACTCATGCTCGGATAAAAAACGAAAACAAAGTAAAGAAAACAATAAAGAAAAAAGTAAAATTAAAAAACAAAAAACAAAAAACAAAAATTATAAAATATATGAAATAAAATAATCAATTATATTAGCAAAAAATATAGTAATCAATTATATTAGTAAGAAACATGTATTATGTTTATATATGAATTTGTTTACGATTAAAGGGTTGATTTTACCTTTGAGTAGAACTGGAAATCATGACCATTAGCCTCAATGGCAGCCGATACAGGCTGGTTTGCTACTGCTTTCAATAATGCACCTTCGTTGTTTTCAGGCACGTCCTCATATCCATCAATAGTTACCACTTGATTGCCGATCTGGACCGAAAAGAGGAACAAATGATTAGTTATGTAATAGATAGAGCAAACATATTTAATAAGGTCTCCTAATAATAAGTTGCATCAAAGTCAACGGTAGTTTGACGAAACCTGAAAGAGTGGTTTGGAGGTAGTCACCTAGCTATGACATAACTCTTAACTTTCAAATGGGCGTTCTGTGGAACCTCAAACACACATTTGAAAATAGAAAGTGTCTTCTTATGTAAACCTTAACCTTTAAATGGTTGTTGGATGCAACCTCAAACGACCATATAGGTAGTGGAATTTATGACAAAAGTGCTAACACTGTCACGTCAGCGATGACTAGACTTTAACATCACATAACACACATGGGGTATACTCCATGTTATGTGGTGTGGTGTTAAACCTTATTTTATTATTTTTTCTTTTTTTAATTTTGAAATATTACAAATACAACGGTCAAAAAATGACCGTTTCTCCTTGTTCCACGCCTTTCACCAGCGCCAAGTATATGGCACAGCCATATCACACCGCTATATGGCGCCTAAGGGGGGGGGGGGGGGGAGGGGGCGGTGTTGGCACCGTTAAAGTGGAGTTTGGCGCTAGTTAACGATGGTATACCACCTGCCCTAAACGATCATTCGGGGAAACCTCAAACGACCATTAAATGATGGTTCAATTCTCACACCATCAAAATGTCAAATGGTTGTTTGACTACTTTCAGAACGCCCTTTTGACCTTTTCAATTTTGAAGATTGAAAAAGGCAATTGGTCGATTAACTATTTATTTGACAATTGTTATTTGCAAATACTAAGAGATCATATTGTAGTTGATGTGAAAATAAACCATCGGTTTAGAAATAAAGTGGGCCCTATGACATAGGCCTTAATCTTCTAATGGTCGGTTTTGTGTAACTTTAAACACCTATTTGAAAACAGGAGGGGTTTCATTTGAGAACCATTTGATTTTAAGAACTTTTAAGAACCATTCTGAGTCACTAATTATATATAACAACCCTCCCCCCCTGAAATTGAGTGCCCCCCCCCCCCTGAAAATAAGTGGCTTAGAATGGTTTTTAAAAGTTCTCAATTATCCTAACCCTTGAAAATAACATGTGATTAGATTATCTGGTGAAGTGCATACAAACCTTTGAACGATCGCAAGTTCCAGTAAAAGATGTGTAGGGATAGTTCTCTTCTGCGGCTAGACCTCCACTTTCCTTGATGAAAATAAATGCCGGTTCCATTAGCCCTCCACCACATCCTTCGTTGAAACCAGTCTCACAATCAATAAGATGTTGCTCCGATAATGATACCAGTTTATTGGTTCTAATCGCGTTTATTCCCTCGACTGCAACAACTGTTGAAAACGCCCAACAACCTCCTGTAACATCAAAATCAACATTGACATGGTAAAGTACGTAAAAATAATTACATGAAGTGTTGCAGCTACGTTTAAGATTTTGAATCAATAGATAAAGAACACAATTTTGTAATCTTATAAAGTATCATATTTTGTAAGGTATATAATACAAAAATATAAAAGCCTATAAAAACGAAACCATTAAATAGTTTTGACAGCTTGTATTTTTATGCTCTGATTAGTTGTACATTATTAAGCACAACTTTCTTTTGAATAAATTTTTTACCATAACGTAGATATAATCATATAAATAAGCGCATCGGAATCGTATATTTAAAATTTCATAAAAATTATATTCTAAAAGTGATAAAGGAACAAAAAAACGCATTAATTATTAACTCATGAATAAATGGGTTGTAGAGTGCTTTAATGTATGATTGACATTATTTCCTTATATATCATTTTCTTTAGATTGTCAGTCTCACAATAGAGACTATTCCTATGGTCGCGTTTTTTTTCTTATTTGCGATGGTTGGCGGTGGAATACACGTGTTTTTTGTGAACCTCTTTATCATACATCTTTCACACTCTCTCTCTCCTACATATGCACCGCCATGGCGGTGACGATACTTTTGGCTCTCTCTCTCTTACAGATCCACCGTCGTAGTCGGTGATTATGATGTTTCCGGGCGCCGATTCACGTGGAAGCGGCTGCCGTTAAGGCGTTGCTCCTTGAATCGGCGGCGATTTACTTTGCCGGAATTTTGACACCGCCATGGCGGTGACGATGATGTCGCCGGAACGATTTACACCTCTGGCTCTCTCTCTTCTCTCTTACAGATCAACTAGCCATTGCCGGTGACGTTGATGTTGCCGGACGCCGATCCACGTCGAAGTGGCTGCCTTTAAGGCGTTGCTCCGTTGAATCGGCGGCGATTTACTTTGCCGTTCGTTTGATCGGTGGTGTTCTTTGCGCCAACCGTCGCCGGAAGTTGATGCGATTATATTTAGATCTGAAGTGATTCGAAATGAAACCGATGTTTTGTTGTTGCTTCGATTCCGACATCGGCAGGCCGTAGATGGCGGCTTACCCGCCGGAAAAGGCAGGTCGTCGATGTGCATTGTTTGTTTTGTGGATTGTTGCTCATATATGACCTGCCTTTGGTCTTTTTGTTTTATTTGGGGTCTTCGCCGATAAAACGACATCAGGTATTCGGAACTTCAATCTCCTTTGGTTTACTTTAGATCTTTCGGCAATTTTGATCTGATCGTTTTATTGTTTTCACTTTGAATCATATGACTTTTTTTGTCTACCTTGTGGCTTTCAAGTGCTGACTTTAATCTTCTAAAGCTTTGATGGGTTACTTACAATAGATTTTATTGGGCTTTTTATGGATCTCAACTCTTATGTTGAAGGTTATGATTTGTATCTTTAAAAACTTTGATGGGTTTCTTACAATATCATTTGTTGGATTTTTGATGGATTTGAAGCCTTATGTTGGAGCTATAAAGGGCAATATTATCTTAGTTTGTTGTTGGCTATGATTTTGATTTGTATATATTGTACAGATCATGTTCCTCCTATCGTTTTTATTGTTCTCATGCGTGTCTCAAAACCTTTGAGATGATTCATGTTAACTTCTTCCTTTTAATTGGCTATGATGATATATATAAATCTGTAAAAGTGGATATGATGAAATTAATTTCTTTGGCATGGTAAAAGTTTTGCAGCCATGGGGATTTCGATAAATCACTCACTATCCACAAATCTGTAAATGTGGATTGGTTCAAATTCCATATCTTGGCATGGCAAAACCTTTGCAGCTATGGGAATTTAAATGAATAACTATCCACACACAGATTTAAATCTGAGCCTTATATCATTTAGCCTAAATTGTGAGTCTCATAATTAAGACTATTCCCATGGACGTGTTTTCTTTCTTATTTATGGTTGTTGGTGGTGGATGATGACATCGAATTGTTCTTTGAGGTATTGCTGCTATCGGATTTATTTGCCGGCTGGTATGTAATGAATTGTTCTTTTGAGGCATTGCTGCTATCGAATTTATTTGTTCCTTTCAGGCGATTATGAAATTTTTCTGAGCCTATTTGGTCCCTTCATTAAGGTTGCTGCAAAATTTTGTTCTTTGAGCCATTGCTACTATCGGATTTATTTGTCCCTGTCAGGCTATTTATTATTTTCTGGATTGAGGTTGCTATGAAATGAATTTTTCTTTTAGGCATTGCTGCTATCGGATTTATTTGTCCCTTTCAGGCCATGATGAAATTTTTCTGAGCCTATTTGGTCCCTTCGTTGAGGCTGCTTTGATTCAAAGAGGTTCTTTGGCAAGGCAATTGCCTAATGGCTTTTTTGCATCCAAGATTACTTTAATCTGAGTCCATTCAGAGAAATTGACAACTCTTAGACTACTTATTTTTATGATTGATGTTGCTACATGTCAGTTTATGGCTGTGATGATTGAAAGAGGTACTTTGGCGAGCCAAGAGTCTAATGGCTTTTTTGTAGCAAGATTACTCTAATCTGAGCCCATTCAAAGATGTTGCTACCTGTTGGTTTATGGCTGTCATGATTGAAAGAGGTACTTTGGCAAGGCAGGAGATGTTATATCATTCTACACAAGCAGCCTCTAGCCGAAATAAAGTCCCCTAAGGCTTTTGAGGAACTATTTCCAGTGAAAGTCATCTGAAAGCATTCCTTAAGAATACTTATTTTTATGATTGATGTTGCTACCTGTTGGTTTATGGCTGTGATGATTGAAAGGGGTACTTTGGTGGGGCAAGAGCCTAATGGCTTTTTTTGCAGCCAAGATTACTCTAATCTGAGCCCATTCAGAGATGTTGGTACGTGTCGGTTTATGGCTGTGATGATTGACAGAGGTACTTTGGCACCAGACCAGCTATCCTTCACTCATCCCTTGCCGATTAGCAGCCCTACTTATTGCCGAAAGATGGTATGTGTTTAACAATAGAATAAGCATCTGTGCATGTTTCTTTTTGGTTTTTTCTTAACTGATTGTTTGAATCAGTTTCATTGACATTAAGCATACGCAACCTGGCAGTTAGCATTTTAGTGTACCACAAGGGTTAATTTGGTTTGGTTTGTATCTTTTGTAGTTTATGGCTGTGATGATTGAAAGAGGTACTTTGGCGAGCCAAGAGTCTAATGGTTTTTTTGCAGTCAAGATTACTCTAATCTGAGCCCATTCAGAGATGTTGCTACCTGTTGGTTTATGGCTATCATGATTGAAAAAGGTACTTTGGCAAGGCAGGAGATGTTATATCATTCTACACAAGCAGCCTCTAGCCGAAATAAAGTCCCCTAAGGCTTTGAGGAACTATTTCCAGTGACAGTCATCTGAAAGCATTCCTTAAGAATACTTACTTTTATGATTGATGTTGCTACCTGTTGGTTTATGCACTTATTTTTATGATTGATGTTGCTACCTGTTGGTTTATGGCTGTGATGATTGAAAGGGGTACTTTGGCGGGGCAAGAGCCTAATGGCTTTTTTTGCAGCCAAGATTACTCTAATCTGAGCCCATTCAGAGATGTTGGTACGTGTCGGTTTATGGCTGTGATGATTGACAGAGGTACTTTGGCACTAGACCAGCTATCCTTCACTCATCCCTTGCCGATTAGCAGCCCTACTTATTGCCGAAAGATGGTATGTGTTTAACTATAGAATAAGGATCTGTGCATGTTTCTTTTTGGTTTTTTCTTAACTGATTGTTTGAATCAGTTTCATTGACATTAAGCATACGCAACCTGGCAGTTAGCATCTTAGTGTACCACAAGGGTTAATTTGGTTTGGTTTGTATCTTTTGTATTGTACTCATATGTTAATTTCATAAACATATGTTTCATGTTTCTTATAGTCATTTAAAGATTCTTTCAATTGTAAATAAAATGCTAATGACATACATCATATGTGGCTTTATTTCTAAAGTATTCTCTTTTGTTGAATTGTAGGTGCTTAATTAAGGTTCTATTCTCAATTGTAGGTATAATTTTAGTAGAATAGTTTTTATTACATATATACCTAATCGTTATCTTAGTCAATAATCATGTGTGATTGATGAGGTCAATCATGCATAATGATCTATTTTCATTTGGATTCTATTCAACAGGTTATTGGAAGAAAAGAGAAAAAGAGGCACGTTAGGGCGATCAAAAGAGGTGAATGGTTTAAATCCTACATCCCTAATTTACAATTAGGAATTTAAAGGTACTATATTTTTTTGAATCCATGAGATATGATCTATTTTAATTGCAGTTTTTAGTGTTGATTTTAATTTCTTTACGTATGTCGATTAATATACATTTTAGTTACAATTAGAAGATGATAATTGTCAATTTTGGTAGTGATGATCAAAACATAAAAGCTGATATGCCCGAGATATGAGTTTATAATGTGGCGTTTTAATTAGTTTTTTTTATTAATACATAATGTATTCACAGAGGAGATCATGGCTACAATAGCTACAATGGCTAGAAACCATGTTCGTGGAGGAAGCAGAATACACTTCAACTTGAGAATCTGGCACCTAACTTGAATGCCAACAAAGGTACCTTTGTGGAATACAAATTATCTGATTCTTTCTAGATGTCTTGAACCACTTTACTGAAAGATTTAGTATATATATATATATATATATATATATATATATTTCTTCTTAGGTATAAGTAATTTTTTTCTTTGGTTTTTTAGTGTCATTATTTTTTGTATGCATTGTGTATGGTTGTTGAATTTGATAAGAACATCTTATTTTCTCTTAGTCACACCTTTGCCGATCGTCATGGTATTCACGTTGATTAAAAAATACGCATGAGGTATTACCTTGAAGTCAAAGCACTACACATCTCATGTCGTATGATGGGCTTTTAACGGTTGCTTTTGTAATGTAATAGTTAATTAACTTTGTTTAGTGATTTCAAGACAACCTAACTTTGTTTTATGTATCATAGTGTAATATCTATGACTATGGTAAGGTACGCTGATAAAAAAATGTTAACCCGCAGCAACACGCGGGACTTTTACTCGTAAATAGTAAATAAGTTAGATGCATTGATCTAAAAGTTTAGTCTTTCTGGTTTGGTCTTTTCAGTTGTCATACAAGGTCAAAGAAAATGAATGGAGTTGATGATTTCGAATATAACTTAAATTCTTAAACTAATTGATTGAAATCCTCCATTTAAAATTATTAGATTAAAATTAAAAAAACGATATTTTAACCAAACCACAAAGTGTTACCAATGAAAAACATGTATTACCACATAGGCCTTGATCCTTCGGCGGGGTGACAGCGTTTCGAGCCCTCCAATCAATCGCGGTTGGGAGGTTAGTGGCGTTCTCATACATGAAACGCAGCATGCTATTACGAGCCCCTCGAAGTGTCCGATAATGTTTAATCTTTGAGCCAGCATATGTGCTCCTAAACTCATGGTTAGTCATGGTTGCAAACTTGTTCAACTTCAACGTATATGGCTTGTTCATCTTGTTTGTTTTGTGAACATGTTGCACGTTTGTTTTGAACACGTTGAACCGCTGAGCTTTCTCTCGTGGGTTTACTTCCGCCACGTTATGATGGTTCCTCCACCTTTCGTACAATCCCTGCATGCGCTCTTCTGATTCGAGTTCTTCCTCTTTGAACTCAAAGCTCTCCACAATGCCTAGAATCAAAGCTAAAGAAAGTGAAAGACAAATAAACTTTTTGATCTCCATTTATTGCTTGTTAATTTTGGTTAGACAGATATTGTCTTGGGGATTGGTTTGCTAATTAGGCAAAAATGGGTTGAGCAAAGAAACAAGTGAGATAACATGATTAGTGACTTATGGTCATGAGACACTCACTCAAGATTGAAGGTTACATTTAAATATATAGAGCCTTTTTCGGTCTAAATTTGGAAATATATATACTTTTCTCACTTCTTTTTAGGGTTTTGATGGGGAATTTTAGATTGATTCAAGGGTATGGATGGTGATGGTGTGGTGAATGTGAATGTGGTCATGCATCTTGTTCGGATTTGTATGGCAAAATGTAAGGCTTTTATTTGTTATTTTTGTAATATATTGTTTTTGTTAATTAGACATGGTTTTAAGTACTCAATCTAGCACTTCTTGGGGTTTATCCGAATTAAATATTTTGTTTGTTAATGAACAAGAATTTGACAACCCGTACGTTGCGGTGGGGAGTCACTCATTTTTATCAAGTAATTATAGCATCCATTGTCCGAGTTGACCAGGCTGGGTTTAATAATACAATGTACAAACATAGAAACTTCATTCATTTATAACAAATTGGTTACATAGCAAATAAATGTAGTAAGGTTACATAAGGTACTTAAACCAAACGTATTATACATACCATAAGATTCACTTGGGTGGACTGAAGGTGAGGGGGTATCCAATCGTATAGCCAAAAACAGTCACAGAGTGTACACGTGTAACATAAGTGAGCAGAGCAAATGTAGCAACATTAGTTTCCGCGTCTAGTAGAACCAGATCCTCGGTTCTTTGGGCCTGCTAACATCTGTAAATGGGAAAGTTTAGAGAATTTTTAGTAGGAACATCTATAAAAGGGCTGCTAGCAGTTGTAACAGGGAAAAGTTGCGTAGATCAATATCAATGAATAACGGGTCAGATTGACCTACACACAATTTCTATGCATGATTTTAGAATACTTCTGAAAAATTAACAGCCATAACAATTAATTTTTTGAATATAACAATTGTTAAGGTTTTAGATACTAGGAAAACACTTTACCCTATACTCAAACTGATGTGATTCTCTTAACACATTTACTTTAAACTAATTGTTATGTTACATGATTAATCTACTACAAACAAAATTTCAGTCTAATAAATTCACACAGCCAGTCATATATCATAAGTTATAACTTAATGGGGTAGAAATTTAGAATTCCCATTTATTAAATACCAACAATAATCCAAACATTTTGAAAAATTAAAAAGGAAAACATCAAGGACACCAAAAAATCAGCCATTACCTATAATCATGCAGGAAGAAGATTACTTCAAGAGCAACTCAAGCAAGAAAAAAAACAAACCAACGACATGCAATAACAACATAAATTAGTTGAATATGATCACCATAAAGTCAGTTTGTAACCCTCAGTTCATAAGTGAAAATGTGGCTGCAAAAAAAAGCATAGCCAATATCAAGAGAGCAGTGACTTTATAACCGTCATTTCATAATTGTAACATATAATTTTGGCTCAGATCCCAAATGAAAACATGGCTACAAAAATGTCGTGCCAATGTCAATACATTTTTGGATTACTCATCATATTGCCAAAGAGGCCGTCGAATCAAAAGATACCAGATAATAAGCCAGCCCACATATGTAGATATAGATAAAAGTACTTCTTTTACATATACAGAGCAAACAAAGTGAGGCATACTAAATATATATTATCATCATCTAAGACTTAGATCTGTAAGTGAAATCATGGCTGCAAAAATGCATCTCCAATGTGAACACTTTTTTTTACACAAATTATCATCATCGCCTAAGAGAAAACAGCAGTCATAGAATAACAGATCAAAAGTTATCCCCAAACAAACTAAAACAACTCACTTAAAAAAAATGAAATCAAAAGAGTACATGTTCATATGCACGCGTAAGCGCGTAGTGAATTTTTAAAGAACATTAGTATGCACTCACAGAAGACCCAAAAACAAATCTGAAAATGAACAACTTGCTTTGAGCATCAAATCCAACTTTTTTCCAATCAAATTAAGTTGAAATAAAAGCCTTTAAGGCAAAAAAAAGCTACATATAGAAACCATAGACGAACAGAACAGTCTTCTTCCAAATTAAACCACATAAAAATCACAAACAAATTGTCACATCAATTTTGGTCACAAATCAGTGTAAAAAGCACTTTGCGACAAACCAAAACAATATAAAACAGTCAGCGGTCTTCGTATGAGATCGTGGCTCGCCGACTACGGTAAATCACCGATGAACAATGAACCGAAACCTAGCCACCTAGGCGGCCAAAAACGGATCTCAGATGTCACACCCCAACCGACGGCGGAATATGTCGGGGCGCGGAGATTGTCTAGAAGCTCACAACACTAAATTAGGTTGCGATAATCATAATAGTTACCCATTTCATAGCAAATAAACAAAACATAGCATCCAAGTCACAACATACGATAAACAACGTAAAACATAGTCTAAGTATAACGGTTCATAATTTAATAAGGTCTCTAAAGCCAATGCAACCCTAAAGTGATGACATCCAAATCAAACCGCATTACCTGCAACATGTTATAAAAAGAGTCAACTAAAAATAGTTGGTGAGAATTCATAGGTTTAACGATAACATACAAAATCATGCGTACAAGTTTAAGAAAATGATAATTGATAATTTGATAATTGATAAATAATAAGTTAACGTAATCCAACCCTTGACAATTAGGCTTTCAATCACAAGGCGCCACACGCAAGGCAGGCTAAGTGGGCTTGTCAGGCCAATAGATCTATTATCGTAACCTCGGCATGTTTAATGTTAATAATTACGTTCATCGTTCAATCGTTCATCGTTCCATCGTTCAATCGTTCATCGTTCATCGTTCAATCAACCCATCAAGACACTCATTCAAGTTTCAAGTATCATCGAGCATAGAATACGCATGTGAGAATAATGTTTTGATAAATGATACATGTTGCACCCCAAAAACATTTAAGCAAAAAGGGGCTATGAAAACTCACGTGATAGCAAAAGTGTCGAGAGTAAAACCGAAGAATGGCGGCACGAATCAAACCCGGAGATCACCTTTATGATCGAACGTGATGGAGAGAATACCGAAAAATAGATAAATAAATAAATAAGTTCGAACGAATAAAACGTGCGACTAGCCATGATACGATGGACTCGATCGGATATGCGACTCGTTGTTGAAGTATTTAAGTAATGATATGAGAATATAGATAATCAAGTAGTCAAACCCAAATCTAGGTTAAACATTTAACAAGTAAATTATTTATTTAACTATAAAACATTACGACGTCTCAACTTGATTATTTTCTATAAAATCAACCGAACCATATTTAATCATCAAAAATTAATTTAGGGCTGATCTATACATATATACCTACCAAATAAAATTTCAAGGCATAACTCCAAAGTTAACCCAACGATTTACTCAAAAAGAATTATTTTTAATTTCGATAAGTTTTGTAGATTTAATCTATAATATAATAATCAACCAAGGTTTCATTCTAGACATGACCTAACCCTGGATCTAGGTCCAAAATCATGTTTCATACAAGAATCAATACACTAGTTTAGCATTATCATCATCTAATCAAGATCTAAATAAGGTATATTCATGAAAAATAAAGAAAAATACCCAAATATCATATCTTTTTCCCATAAAACCCTAGATCTATAATTATGATGGTGATTACTTCATCCCAAACCCTAGATCTATAATTAAAATGGTGTTCATATCAAGATCCAAAAGATGATTATGAAAACTTAGATCTCTGAAGATCCATGGGAGAAAAAATAAGAAAAAGTAGAGCTTTTTATATAAAAATCAAGTTTTTACCTTAAAAACAATAGATCTATCAAGCATTATGTTTTCCGAAGACAAAACATGAATAAAAATGAAGTCTTTTTCAGCCCAAACTAGATCTAACAAGATCTAACGTGATTTCAACAAATAATGTCATAAAAGTTTATAAAAAACTATAAAAGTTCAATAAAAATCCATTCTTTTTATTCAAAATCATTAGATATAGGCTTAGAATGCAAGATCTAGGTTTAGAAATGCATAAAGGTTGGATCCTGATGATGGGGGATGAAGGATTCAAGAGGATAGAGGTTGGGTTTGATGAATCTTACATTTTTGATCAAAACTTGACACTCTTTGATGCTCGAAATCACCAATCTTTGCTCAAAAATCTTCAAGGAACTTGATCTAAGATAGCTACAGCCGTTCTAGGGTTTTTAGAGTGATTAGGGATGAGAGCATGGTGGCTAAATGGAGAAAAAGAGCTTAGATAATCGAATTTTAAGGTTTTGGCCCATCTGGACCACATGAGGACCGCGCGAGGTGACCATGGTCAGGCGTGCGGTCCTCGTACCCTCCTGACCGTGCTCCATCTTGATGGTCCGCCATTTTCGCAATAGTTTCTTCGTTTTTAAGCGTTTTCGGGCCTCATTTTTTTTTTCAAATTTCCCATTTAACCTTACCAACATGCTTAAAACATTAAATCCACTCAAAATGAAAATAAAATATGTCCCATAATGATTAACGGTTGATAAGATATCATAAAAAGTGTATTTTTGGTCGGTTTTGTCGTTTTTCTTGATTTTAAGCAATTCACCAACGTTTTGCGATCCGATCAAGTGTGTGATGACTCATGACATGGTAAATGATCATATGACTCATAAACATGATAAAATTGATATACGAACTCAAAATGTGATCTCCCGGTTAAAATTGAAATCGCGCGGGATTTACCAAACTTTCACCGTGTTCGTTCTAGACCTTGAATTCACACCAACCTTCACTTGTATTCACTTGCATGTGTAACTAGTATTACACACAAGGGTCATACACGTTTAGATTGATCAAATTCCCGGTTGAACGTGATTCAGCGAATTGTTCGCGTAAAATCCAAATTAAAGGCAAATCAAACATCAAATCAATCAATAAACATGATAATGGATCAAACAACATGAAATTAGGTTAATAAACATCAAAATCGATCAATACCAATAAACTCGATTATCAATCAACTGATCGGGTTACAATACGGATAAAATCAGACAATCGGAAAACCCGAAATGTTACATCAGAGAGGAGAGATCGTGGCTCGTCGGCGACGATAGAGAACCGATGAACACTGATACAGAAAGTAGCTACATTGGCGGACAAAAACAGACAACCATAGAGCGCTGATCAGAGGATGAAATATGTAAACCCTACAACCTCGAGCCCGAAGGAGATGAACGAAGTGGTCGGAAGTTGTTATGTAGGTCGGCCGGTGGTTTGTGTGAAGAGAGAGGCCAGAGCAGAGAGTGAAGAGACAAGAAAGAGTTTAGAGAGAAGGTGTGTACTTGATGCCGCTTATAGAGATAATACAAAAGGAAGTGGCTGGCAAAAAGTAATTGGAGCATATTATGTGATGTTAAAATATTATTGGATGATATGAAATACAATAATATGTGAGTAAATGAATCCAATTTGTTTTGTTAATATATACAATTATATATGATGTTATATTTGGTATGTCTTAGGAAAATTGTTGTTTGGTTTTGATTTTGGTTTTGGTTGGTAGCATAGCTTTGATGAAGAAAGTAACCATATAAAACACTAAACATATGTGACAAAATGTGTTAAAGAATATTTTAAGGAGGAGGGTAAGGTTGTATTTTAAAGCCTTGAAGCTTCAAGATGCATCCAATGATACTACGCCGCGTTAGAAGAGAGAAAAGAATGAAATTTGAAGCCGTAAAGCTTGAAGATGGAAGGTATGGTTGAGGTTTGAAGCTTCAAGGATTCTTTGAGGTTGAGGTTTTAAAATTGGTCCGACTCCACACCCATTTTCACTACTTACTTCTGCTTGGTGATAAACCCGAAAACTGCTAAGTATCGTGAATTATGTGCAAACTAATACGTGAATTTAATTGAATGATCGTAAATCGTTATGTGGCAAGTTGATACTTGATTTTATTGTATTCGATGTGATAAAAATGATGGTGAATTGAAAAGGGGAGAAAACGTTGAAAACCGTGGCCAAAAACGTGAAAACGAACAAAACGGGCTGCGGTCAACAAAAATTAATAGGGCTGCCTGACAGGAGGCTCTAGGCGTATCGCCTAGAGCATACTGAACATGTAAGCGATACCTTAAACACAACATTTTAGAAAAAAACCCTAAATTTCCACTATTTAAGCACCATTAGCCACCACCATTTCATTTCATCAGCTCCCAACGTCTTCTCAGCCTCATTCATGACTTCTAACATTCTCCTACTCATTTCTTATCAAGATCCAAGCTTTCTTAGACATTTCAAGCCCCGATTTCATCCTTTCTCATCCTACATCATTCGGTATGTGCTTTCTTATGTTTTGCTTGTGTTTAAGTTGTCAAGATCCATGCTTTATGATTGATCTAGGTTTGATATATGTTGGTTTGATGATATCAAGTGTAGATCTAGTGATTGTGATAGAAAATATTTTATCTTTTGATAAAAAAACATGACTTTTATGCATGATATGATGATAAATGCTAGATCTAGTGTTTTTCATGAGAAATCATGCATGCATGTGGTTAAAGCTTGATGATTTGTGTTAGATCTATGTTGTAATGACTTGATAATGATGGATCTAGGGTTGATGTGCAATAAAGTTGCTAATTTTACGTGAGATCTATGATGAAAACTTAATTTCGGTTGGCATGCATGCAAGATCTTGAATAAAGGCACATGATTTGTGTTAGATCTACTATGTGGATGTGTAATTTAGGTTATTGGATGCATGATGGTGTATAAAGCTGTAAACTTGATGTTAAATTGCATGTAGATTATTTTATAAAAATTATTTACATGAAAATATGATGAAAATGGCCTATTAGGGCAAGATAGCATTCATGCATGTGGTTAGGAATATTTGACATGGATTGAAATATGCTAAATGATAATCTATGTGATTTGCATGAGATGATGATGATGATGAGTAGTATTCATTGAATTAGCCTACATGTGATAAATATATATTTATCAGAAAATAAATAAACTAAGGGAAATGCATGAATACGGCCATAAGATTACTTGGCTATGTGTTTGCATTTGAAAAGTCAAATTAGTTCTGAGTTATACGAGTGTACAAGTCCTAAGTCTCCTACCTCGGTGGGAAGGACAAGACTTTGTATGATCGCCCCGTCGATCGTACATCGTATACACGGGATAATGTCATAAGTCATCGTGACGTGTTATGTTTATCATAGTACAATGTGTTGTATATATGATACTTGTTAGGTTATGTATAGAAAATCTAAATTCAATTACCAATGTGTATTCGAGTCCACTTGTCTATTGTCCACACGTTGTCGGGACGGTTGGTCAAACTTAGTCAACACTCACACGATTGTGTGTCATAGGTGGAGTCTAGGAAGAATTCACCTTCTCTGTTCAAGCGCTACTATTCGAAAACTTAATTGCACCCTAAGGTGAGTTCTCGGTCCTACATTTTTACGTGTTATGATTTGGGGGCAGAAGACATGTGGTAAACCATTTTCTGTTGAGAAAATACTTAACTTATTTTCTGTTAAGAAAATACTAAACGATTTCTGTTGAGAAATGCTAAACTTGTTTTATATACTATTTGTAACCCATAGAAGAAAACATGCCAAGGGAGTCCTTCCACAATTCGTGTACCATTAGTATTAGGTGATAACGAGGAAATGTGAAACAGATCTGTTGGGCTTGACAAACCCTGTCCTGGCCGGTCGCTCTAGCCCCACCGCCTTCGGGGGTGGAGAAAGGGGTATTATATTGTCCTAAATTTGGTCATGCTCGGTATAGCATGGCAGGAAGGCAAAACTTAACTATCGGGAATGATGAAACGGGGCCTATGGTGTTATAAATAACGTGGTCTAGCTAACCCAATTATATAAAATGATGATTATCTTTTCCAGGAGGCGTGATTCTTGGGGGGTTATGCCTCACTGAGGGTAACTAATTATCTTATTATTTTAAATAAGTGGATATTTATTTACTTGCTTAAAACTCCGAGAATTCACCAACCTAGTATTGACACTTTACATGTTTCTTCTCAAGTCCTTAGTAGGTTTGGTAAGGAGTGCATGTTAGGTATCATTCATGGTGTTTATGCATGGGTTGTAATAATTTAACATCGTATATCGCTTTGGACGAAAAGACAACTTAAACTGTTGTAAGGAAATGATTTTCTGAGTCAACCGGATCAAGACGAAGATTTCCGGTTGAAGATATGTTCAAGCGGAAGAACGCTCAAGCGGAAGTTTTGTCAACCGGAAGCTCAACCGGAAGAACATTTCCGGGTGAACTCTTTTATCCAACAGTATAAAGAGTTCAACCGGAAAAGTACAGGAAGATTACTTTTGCAGAATTCAGACCTGCAAAAGCTTCTATTCTTCCAAAGTCACATCCTAGCCGTCTCCTACTTATAGATAAATGCATTTTGCACATTTCCTCTATTGTATGTTTACTAATGTTCTTTTAGTAAGTTTATTGTTTGACTTTCATGTACGGTTAGATTAGCCCGTATGAGATCAACGGCTGTAGTTGATCTCCTTAGTACTATTTATAGTTGTTAGCTAGTTCATTCACAAGTACCAGTTCGTGTGCTTACACTTGTAACAGTTTGAACTTGAGTTAATGCAAATAGTACCGAGAAATTTATTATCTTGTGTTCACTAATTCATGCAATCAATACATTCAAACTACAAGTATAAGTAAAACAAAGCTTAAGTAAAAACAAGTAAGATACAACTTTATTCCGCATGGTTGTGATCTGCAAGTAAAGAGTTCTTGTTTTGATTATTTCTCTGAGTAACCAACGGTCCTACAAGTGGTATCAGAGCCTTGGCTCTACACTTTGAAGACTTCTAGTGCTTCAAAGTTGATACTTTACTTGCTCACTTGAGTTTTTACAAGCTTTTTCTGTTTTACAAATTGTTTTTCACAATGACTGACTTAACTCTTGGTTCACTAAATGGTAGCTCTAACAAACCACCAATTTTCACTCCTGATGACTTTGATACTTGGAAACTCAGGATGGAAGGTTTTGTTAGAAGCCTAGACAGACGCATTTGGAACAGGTTGACTGTAGGTCCTTATAGTCCAACTGTTCAATCTGCTGATGATGCCGAAGTGTACATACCAAAACCACTAGACAAATATGTTAAAGCTGATTATAATGAGCTTGAATATGATCACAAGGCCTACTGGACACTCCAGGCTGCATTACCCAACTCTATACTGGTAGGGTTTAAGGGATATAAGACAGCAAATGGCTTGTGGAATGCTCTCAGTGAAATGTATGAAGGGTCTAGTGAGGTTAAGGAAAACAAAAAGGATGTTTTGAAACAAAGATATGAAAACTTCACTTACAAAACTGGTGAATCTATGACCAACCAGTATCTTAGATTTGTTTCACTTCTTGATGAATTGCAAAAGGTAGAAGTAACAATAGAACAGGCTGATGCCAACAGGAAGTTCCTGAGATCCTTACCTCCAATGTGGACTGTTTACACAGTAAGCATTAGGGAGTGCAAGGACCTCAAAAAGCTTAAATTAAGTGAACTCCATGGAGTCCTTAGTGCTTATGAAATGGAGCTTAATCTTAAGCAAAATAACTTCCCTGAGGTATCACCACAGTTGCAAACCACTGCTTTGGTTACAACTGATTTTCAAAAAATCTCAAATTCTTCTCAATATCACTCACCCTCAGTCAGTTTCAATGAGTCAACTAGATGCTCAGAGAGTTCTTCAACATTGTTTGACAACTCTCACTCTGCCTATGTGGCAACTGACTCATCTCTAGGATTCACACGTGAAGACTTGGAATGCATAGGGGCAGATGATCTAGAAGAAATGGACATTTTAACTCAATTAGCTATGGTTTCTGTAAGAGCCCAAAGGTTTTATAAGAGAACAGGAAGAACTTATAAAGGGTCAAAGGGATCATCAATTGGGTTGGATAAATCTAAAGCTAAATGTTATAATTGTCACCAACTTGGTCATTTTGCCAGGGAATGCAAGCAGCCAAGGAGAGATGGACAGAATAACAACAACAATGTCCAACAGAGATCAAATCATGGAAGCAACAACAGCAGCAGTCAACACATCAACAGCAACAGCAACCAACAACCAACTCAACCAAAACCACTTGGAAATCAAAATGTAGTGGCAGCTGTAGCTAACCAGACTGAATGCTATGAGTGGGATGACTTTATCACTGAGTTTGAGCCAATCAACCATGCTTTGATGGCCAAAGAAGATTCAACAGAACAGGTAAATGAGATTCCTGAAAAAGTTTTGGAAAATCTATGCAGCCCTGCATGCATAGAACAAGTGTCAAAGTACAGGAAACATAACACTGATCTAATTGATGAAGTTTCAAATCTGAATGAGTTAAAAAATTGCTTTAAGAAAACTGAAAATGCATACATCACCAAACTTGAAAATTTGAACAAAGAATTTGATGCATTGAAGCTGACTAACTCTATTTTGGAAACACAATTGGAAGATTTGTTGAACAAACTAACTGTTTCAAGACAAGAAACAAAAGATGCAAAAGCAGAAAATGACATTCTTGAAATTAAGTTAAAAGATGCTTTGTTCACCTGTGACAAATTTCAAACAGCTAACAAGAAAGCTGAGAAACTTTGGAATGGAGTAATGCATGGGAAAACAGGTATTGGGTACAACAATGTTGAACCACCCAAGGAATATTCACCTGTTATTGCTCCAATCCAAGCACTTCAGAAGGAGTGTGGTGTGAGTCTAACTGTTGATAGCACCACATGCTCTTCTTCTGAAACAAATTCTGTTGAATCATTATTAAACTGTGAAGTCAAAGATGCTAGCACATCAGCATCTGTTGACCAATCCAAGGTTTTAAAACCAAAAGTTGCTTTTCCACCACCAACTATTTATGAGCCCAAAGACTCAAAAGTTGGAGGAAAACTACCTGAGCAGCCAAAACCCAGTGAAACTGAGAAAATGGATAAGTTAACTTACCACCAGGTCACAAATGAAGATTCAGCCAAAAACACAAACACTTACCAAAGGAAAATGTTTGAATGTGTTTTCTGTGGTGAAAAAGGGCACATGGCTGCAATGTGCAAATTCAATCCTTTGAGCAAAACCCAAAATTTGTTAAAACCCAAAACTGTTCTTACTCAGAAAAGATCTACAGGAAAAACTTCACCTGTAAGAAGTAACACTTTGAAATATTTTGATACTGAGTCAAACAAAGTTTTAATTGGGAACAACAAAAATGGAAGTTTTTCAGTCTTAAAATTGAACAGGGTTCCGGCTGAACTTCAACCGGAAAAATTTTCAATCGGAAATGAAGTTCAACCGGAAAGCTCCAAAACACTGAGATCAGTTACTGCACCTAAACAACGACCCAGGGTTCAGTTTACTGATGAGTATGACCATTTTGAAGGTCAAGGAAGGAGAAACCCATCTAGAGGCAAGACCACCTCTAGAGAAAATTTTGTGAAAAACAAGCACAACTCTCAACCGGAAATTCCCTCTAGTTCAAGTGGAAATGCCACTGTTGCATTTCACAGTGAGAGATCTAGCCAGTCAAACAAATTTTTAGGAGAAAGACTTGTGTCTTGGCAATGCAAGAAGCAAACCTGTGTATCTACTTCTACTGCTGAGGCTGAATATATTGCCGCATCAAGCTGCTGCAGTCAAGTCTTATGGATTCAGAATCAAATGTTGGATTACGGCATCAAGTTCATGGAAACTCCTATTCTTGCAGACAACAACAGTGCCATCTCAATCACAAACAACCCTGTTCAACACTCAAAAGCAAAACACATTGACATCAGGTACCATTTTATTAGAGATTGTGCTGAGAAACATTTAATTAGAATGGTTAAAGTTCATACTAATCAACAATTGGCTGATTTGTTCACCAAAGCATTTGATGAAGCTAGATTTTTCTATCTCATTAGTGCCATTGGTATGATGAACTTTGACTGATTAAACTGTTTTCACAAACTTAATAAAAGAGACCATTTTGTGTCAAAGAGCCCGTCTCTTGATACAAAAAGAAAAGGAAAAAGAACAGTCTCTGTATCAGTTAGACACCTTTTCAAATCATAGTCAGGTCATACTGTTAAGCTATGATAACTGATACATGAAATTCTTCAAAATCAAGTGTTTTTCTATCTTCCGGTTGAACTTTCCAGTTCAACATATCCGGTTGAATCTCAACTGGAAAGTCATCTTCAACCGGAAACTCAAGTTTTGATCACACCATCCCAATTTCTGAAACTGGTAAACGAAACAACAATTCTTTATTTGAAAGATCAGTTTAACTTTGAAAATTTTTCAAACGGAAATTTTATTTCCTGTTGACAATCTCAACCGGAAAAATTTTCAACCGGAAATCTGTCCGGATCAACTTTCAAACGGAAAGAAATTTTGTTGTGAGGAGAGAAAAATCTCCGCTTAAATCTCAACCGGAAAACTTTTGCCTTAAATGAATTATTTAATTTACCGGTTGAGGCACACATTTTCAAGCGGATTGTGCATTTAAAGTGTTTGAATTTATTATTCGAGAAAATATCTGAATTTAATTCAAAAGACATGCAACAGGCGGTTGTATTATACAACCACCTGAAGCACACTTTTTGCGGACCCACTTGCACTTTTTCCTTTCTCTCTCCTGTGACTCAGCGCACTTTATCCATCGCTGTTAACTGTCACCCATCGTTAAACCCACCAGTTAAATACCCCCAACCCCTTCAACACTCCTCATAATCCAAAAGCAAGAAACCGTTCAAACTCCGAAAACCTAGAAATTTTCAGAACCATTTCTTCCTACTCCCAAATTCTCTCTCAAAATAAATCAACAATGGCACCGAAGTCCAAAGCACAAGGGAAGCAACCAGTAAAGAATGATCCTTTTCCTCTTGAACACAACTTGGTTGCGTTTCTTGACGAACCAGTGAACTCTACACACGCTGAAACTTTCACAGGGATGATCAATTTTCTCAAATCGTCATATCTGAATCACGCACTCACTGTTGCGGTTTATATGTATGAAGAAATTCTCTCTGAATTTTGGAAGAACATCCAACTGCTTGAGAAGGATGTTGATGATGTGGAGGAAGATACAATGAAGTCAACCGTAAAGGGGGAAACTGTTCTCATCACTGAGTCGCTGATAAGGGAATTGCTGAAGTTAAATGACCAGAACGGGTATGTTCGAAGACCACCGAAGCAATACATGGCCCTGCTCAACGCAATTGGCTATGGTGGTGCTACTGAAGGAACTGCCACGGTTCACAAGGGTCAAATACCCTACAAATGGAGATTTCTGGCTCACACTATCATGGTGTGCCTCTCGCCAAAGAAATCAGGTTTTGATGAAATGGCTACTGAGCAAGCATCTGCATTCTATGCTGTGGTGAAAGGGGAGGTATACAACTTTTCTGCTGTAATCTTTAATGCTCTAAAGGGTAATGCAAAGAATTTTGCTTTTTACATGTACCCTAGATTTCTAACTTACATTTTGCAAGAACAATACCCCCAACTTAATTTAGAAGGAAACATGATGCTGGTTCCAAGAGCATTATCTGAAAACACTTTTTCTAAATTAACCACCAACAAGAAGCCTTTCCTTGGGAGGGACACTGACCATCCCATGCCAATCCAAAGGGTGATTCCGGTTGAACAGGGAGAACCTAGTTCTCAACCGGAAACACATGCTTCTGAAGAGCAACTTGCTCCAGTGGACAACACTGTACCATCCACAGTTGTTGAACCCACCACTGATCAACCACCTTCTCCTTCTGATAAGCCAACCTTAATTTTCAAAAGAAAAAGGAGAAGAGATTCAGACCCACCATCAATTCCCATCATCCCCCCTTCCCCAAAGCCTACAAAGCTCAAAAGGCTCAAAAAGGTTGTGCAAGAGCCTACTCCTCTCTTGCAACCTATTACCTCCAGCCCTGAACCAACCCTTGGCACACAGCCATTTGGGTCAGCCAAATTGGGATTTAAACTTGTTGATGAACCTTCTTCTGAGGGGGAGTCATTTCATATGGATGTACAATCCCCATCCACTTTCTCACCCTACACTTCACACTTCTCACCTGTGAATGATGATGTAGAAAGAGTTGTCACAGATGATGGTGTTATTAACCCAAGCACCACATTACATGGGAACATTCTGAGTGACACTCACACTGCTACATCTAACCCCCATTCACCCCAGGAGGTGAATCTCAGGAGTTTAGATGAGATTCATGTGGAAAGGGCTGCTGCCACTCAAAGGTTCTCATTGAACTTTGATGATGGTAGTAACATCCATAAGACCCAATCCATGGCAACCCACACTTTAGTTCAACCGGAAGATCCCCTAGTGGATCCTAAGGGAAAAACTATAGTTGAGGGGAATCCCAGGCGCCAAGAAAACCAGGGTGGTGGACTTGATCAACCTAGGGTTGATGGTCCATCTTTTTCCTATGATGCTGGTAAAATTCCAGTTGAGGATAGTTTAACACTTACAGAATTGACGGCCTTGTACAAATCACTACAAGCTCAGGTAATCAGTCTCAATTCGACTGTTGCCAGCCTTGTAATGTCATCTTCTGCTGCTGCTCAAGCTCAAGAAGTTCCTGTTGAAGCCCCAACTGCTCAACCGGAAACTTCCCTTGCACCAAAATTTCAACCGGTTACACAGCATTCTGCTGAGGTTAGTTCTTTGAACCCATTTCCTTTTGGAGGTCAGGCTGTAGAAGCTGATGCTGCCAAAAAGGGGGAGAAGACTAATCCTCCAACACCCATTATTGCTGCTGCTGCAACCACAACTGAAGAAGAAGAACCTGATCAAACAGTGCCTCTACCTGAAGATGTAAGGCACACAGCCTTCAAACTGGCTGATGTTGACCCTTTTTCAGTTGCTGATGGGTTGACTAAAGTGAAGATGAGCTCACTCATGAAGGTATTTCCACAGGACCCAAGCCTGTTGGGAATGATTGAAGCAACAATGTTAGTTGCAGGTGCTCAGCCAGAGAGCATTCTGCAGGTCAAGCATTTCTTGACCAATGTGATTATCCCACAAGAGGAGGCAATTGCCAAATCTAAAGTGGATGAGATCACAACTAACATTGCTTCTGAACCAGTTGTTGATATGGTTCATGAAGATGTGGTTGATGATGCTTCAGTCACTCAGACTGAAGAAGTTGAAGGTGAAAATGGAGAAGAAGCTACAACTGAAATAATCAGCAATGTACTGAAAGATACAAGTACAAAATCTCCGGCTGAAGTTCAACCGGAAGAGTCTCAACCGGAAAAATCTCAACCGGAAGAGACTCAACCGGAAAACTCAACTGAAGCTGAGATTGCTGAAACATTGATTCAAATGCATTCCACCTCCGACTCAGAACCTCCCCTGAGCTTTAAAAGAAAGAAACAAACCAAACCAAGGAGGATGATCAGACTGAAGGAGAGTAAGGATTGCATAACTCCTCAACCAAGGGTATTAGAGACTATGGTTGATTCTGACCAGTCAGAAGAGCAAGAGACTATGGATGATCTAGTTGAAGAAGATTTCGTCCATGACTGGGAAGATAATCAATCCAGAATAAGATCAGAAGAAGCCAAATCAAACATACAATACAACAAATTCTTGGCAGATCTAGATCTTTTCTCTAATGATTTTGTGGTTGAAGGAATGGTAGATGAAGCAAGGAAGAGGTCAATTGAATGGAGAATGCAGGTCTACGACCTTGCTAAATTAGATGAACAGGAGAAAAACAGGCTGATCAACATAGCTTCCAGAATGCCAACTGTCTTAAACAAGAGTTTAGACAACCTGGAGCTATTGGAAAGGATCAAGAGATGTGCTATCATCAGATGTCTCAAGCCTGCTGCTGAAGTAGAGAAGATGAAGGCTAAAGATACTTGTAAAATTGTAGATGAGCTGCTCAAACAAGTGAAAGGAGCAGAGTTTGCTGTGATCCCAAGTCTCCAAATGCCCTTGCCATCTGAGACAGTCACAGGTAACCCCTCATCTACATACATTAAGCCAGAACCCTTTGAAGAATCTGACCTACTTGCTGAGTCTCTCCCCTCTAACTTGTTGGAAAGACTCAAGCAATCAGCCTCCCGTGTTCCCATTCCATCTTCCAGATTTTACTCCCATAGACCCAGGGGAATGAATCCTAGGCCCAGGGGATCCAGATCTACCAAGCCTAAGTTTATTCATCCAAAATACAGGTTAGATAACTGGACTGATATCACCCCTGCTAAGCCTAAACCCTGCCCACCTACTTGGAAGTATAATCAACCTTCATCACCACCTAAATACTCCACTTCTTCAACCCCACAACCACAAGCCATGAAACCACCCACCATATCTCCAACAAAATCTATTGAACCCACTGAGTCAGCCGCAACCAGTTCTGTTCAAGCTTCATCTCAAGCAGATAAAGGGAAAGAAAAAATCCCAACTGAAACTGTCAAGCCATCTGCTGATCCTGCCTCTGGTGCTTCACCTGGAAGGAAGAAGTCCATTGCTAAACGACCCCTTCTTTCAACCAGAGACTTTAAGACCAGGAGGATCATGAGAGAATTGAACAAAACAAGGATTCAATTTGAAAGGCCACCATCTCCTGAAGAATGAAGTTCTTGGAGATAGTCAATTTTTGAAGAACAACATACAGAGGACAAATTTTGGCAGCATCATCTTAGGGGGAGATTGTAAGGAAATGATTTTCTGAGTCAACCGGATCAAGACGAAGATTTCCGGTTGAAGATATGTTCAAGCGGAAGAACGCTCAAGCGGAAGTTTTGTCAACCGCAAGCTCAACCGGAAGAACATTTCCGGGTGAACTCTTTTATCCAACAGTATAAAGAGTTCAACCGGAAAAGTACAGGAAGATTACTTTTGCAGAATTCAGACCTGCAAAAGCTTCTATTCTTCCAAAGTCACATCCTAGCCGTCTCCTACTTATAGATAAATGCATTTTGCACATTTCCTCTATTGTATGTTTACTAATGTTCTTTTAGTAAGTTTATTGTTTGACTTTCATGTACGGTTAGATTAGCCCGTATGAGATCAACGGCTGTAGTTGATCTCCTTAGTACTATTTATAGTTGTTAGCTAGTTCATTCACAAGTACCAGTTCGTGTGCTTACACTTGTAACAGTTTGAACTTGAGTTAATGCAAATAGTACCGAGAAATTTATTATCTTGTGTTCACTAATTCATGCAATCAATACATTCAAACTACAAGTATAAGTAAAACAAAGCTTAAGTAAAAACAAGTAAGATACAACTTTATTCCGCATGGTTGTGATCTGCAAGTAAAGAGTTCTTGTTTTGATTATTTCTCTGAGTAACCAACGGTCCTACAACTGTTTTTATGTTATCGCTTCCGCATCTGAAATGTTAACTTAATGCTTTATCGCTTCCGCAAATTATTTTCAAAACTTAATAAAAATACTTCCCCAATGTTATTGTGAATTAACGTTTTACTCAGATAAACTACTTTACAAATGTAAACTGGCTGTTGAGTCGAGCATATAGATGTTCGAAGTGTCTGACGACTCGGATCCTAGTCATATCGCGCCCCCTTGTTCGCGGGTATTACGCGGGCGGTTTTGCGGGGGTGTGACATCTTGGGTTGATCATTTTGCACTACGAAAACCCGAGCGATATTTTTAGCATCAACAAAATGTAGAGGAAACTCTAAATTTGAATAAACCTGATCAGACCCTTCTAGTTTATAAAATCTCTCCACTCGAGCCTTAGCATTGAAAATATCTTCCTTCACCCGGTCCAAATCAAACATCTTTAATTTCTTTTTATGATCAATCCTTCTTTCCTCAATCTCATCAGAAAATGTCTTGAAACCCAAACCAACTTACTTTGGATTAGCAAATTGAGAACTAGAAGCTTCATGACCTTGCTTTGCAAGTTTTGTAAACTCGGCTTTAACATCTTTAATGTTCTTTTGCTCAAGGAATACTGATTCATCAATATTAGTATGAGTGATGATCTTTTCTTTTGGTAAATCTTTTTTCTTCTTCAGTTAAGACAGAACTAGATACAAATTTAGGCATCTTAGGAATTTCAGTGTCTTGATTTGCAATTGTCTTGCCAGCTTTCTTTGAATTCTTCTTCTTCTTTTTCTTACTATTCTTCTCTTCTGATTTTTAAACAACAAACTCTGAATAGTCTCCAACTTCCTTTGACTTTTCATTAAAATCATTTGGTGACTCTGTCTAAACAGCAGGAGGAGGACTAATTTTCTCAAAAACCTTCTGAAAGTTTTCATCTTTGCATAAAAAACTCGTGAAAGATTGAGAATTGGTGATGTTGTTCAACTTGCAATTAACTTCTAACACTTCAATCTTCATTTCAGAAAAAAAATCTTATGTTGAGCTTCAGCAAGTTCCTTTTCAGTGACAATCAACTTCCTTGACACCCTGTTGGTTTCAGCATTTTGCATTCTCAAGTTTTCAAGTTCATCAAATAATTCTTTCCCAATCTTTTCTTCATTCTTCTTATGAATTTCAACATTTGCTTTCAAATGCTTGTTTTCACGAACCAATTCATTCTTTGCATCTAACAACTTTGTGTTGTCTTCTTGATGACTTAATTTTTTAGCAGTAAGGTCAGCAGCATTCTTTTTATAGACCTTCAAGTTTAATCTTTGATCTTGTAAACAAATCATCGAATATTGCTTCAGCCTCTTCTATATTTTTCTTCCATTTCTCAACATCTTGTGATAACATACTATTTTCTTCAATAAGCTTTGAAACTTTTGTTATCAATTCTTAATTCTCAACTTGAACTTTCATTTCTTTTTCAGTAGCTTGCACATAAATATCTTGAAGACTTCTACATCTTTCTTCAAAAAGATTGATAGGTAGCAGTTATGCTTTCAAACGTCTTTTCACACACCTTCAACTCATCTTTTTCCTTCTTATATTCTTATAACAACAAGTTATATTTCTTTACCTACTCAGCAATTCGTTTATCTTTTAACGAACAAAACTCACACATCGATTCATATCCACCACTAGAATCAGGTTCATTATCAGTTAAAATGTCATCAACTGATGCAACTGTTACAATGAAAGCAGATTGAGTACCGAAAGTCTTCCCCCAATCATAACCTTCATCAACTTGTGTGACTAATGCTGATTTGCTTGAAGTATTGCTTGAATCTTTTGAATCTTTACCACTTTCACTCTTAGAATGTTTGCATTCAAAAGCAAAATATCCAAAATTTAAACAATTATAACATTTGTCTTTGGACTTGTCCAGACCTATTTTGCCTCTTGAATTAAGATATTTTCGTCCCATCTTGCTCAAAAACTACTTTACTCTTCGTACCAACATTGAGAACTGCCAATTAAGATCCATTTGTTCTGGATTATCATGATCAATTTGGTCACAGTCTTCATCAATTAGATCTGCTATTGGCACGCTTCCAGTCACAACTCCAAAATAAGATAAAATCAAAGCCAAATACTCTTCAGATGTTTAAACTGAAAAAGCACACTGATTGGGTTGAATCGGAATAATAACATTGTAACCTTCAAAATGATTTTATGAAGAATTGTTTGTTCCAAATATGCTACCAGCTACGAAAGCAGTTGCTGGTGATGAATTAACATTTTCTTTAGCTTTTGCATTGACACTCGCAGTGTTCTGAACATAATAAATCTCTGGATTCTCCAATTATGCTGAAGATTTATTTGTTGTCACCATCTCTAACTTTCGGGCTTGTAATTTTCCTGTTAGTTCATGAAACGTTGATGCTCAGAAATCTTTATCATGGGTCTGTTGGGATTTACAGTTGGATCCGGGTTACCGATTTTTATTTTATTAAAAACCGATTTAATAATTTAAATTAATTCTAAATTAATTTGGCAGCGGAAACATTTAAAACGCGGACGCAACTGTAACAGGATCAATCACCGGACACGACAAACACAGATATATATTTATTTAAAATAAATAAATAATTAAATTAAATATCTAAAACTTTTAGATATACCTTAGCGGGTTCCGAACAACCGTTCGAGACACCCGAGTTCAATGGACTCGCGCTAGGTAGAACTGAAACATCTGACTCGAATCTGCGGGTCAGATCTTCGACTGAAACTCCGGCGGCCATAGGAGGCGGCGACGGCAGTGGCGGCGGCGGTGGTAACTTCACCACCGGTGGCGGTGACAAAACTCTTTCCGACGGGATCGCAACGGGGACCGATCCTACAATGATCTCATCACCGGTAACCGGCGGTGACGAGGTGGCGGCAACCGGATGGTAAAGCGGTGCGGGCCACGAGGACGGCACAGGGCGCGATGGTCTCGGTTGCGCCGGCAACGCGAGAACCACCAACCGGCGATCGACCGGCGGCGCGCCAGCGGACACGGCGGTGGCGGCAGTGGCTGCGGCCTGGGCTGCGGCGGCGGCTGCGGCTTCGGCTCGGCTTGCAGCCTCGGCTCGGGCGGTGGCTGCTTCCTGGTCGAGTCGCTGAATGATACTCGCGAAACGTTGATCCATTTGGAATTGAGGTGATGGCGTCACTGGAGATAGATCAAGAACAAAGACGGCAAAGGGTTTTCCCTCTGTGCTCCTTGGTTTGCGACGCAGAGAGAGACAGGGAGGAGGAGATTAGGGTTTCAAAAACTTATGACTTGATCTCCACTCCTCCCCACCCTATATGAGAATTTCGCAGACCATGGGCCCACCATGGCCTTCTGCGAATTCTCTATAGCCCACCAATGGGTTAAACTGTTAACCCATTAACAGTTTAACTCATACGTCTTTCAAATCGCGAATATATATTTAACCGATTAAATTTTGTCATCTAAATAAATCAATATTTATTTATTCGCCAATCAGTTCAATTAACTAATTAAAAGGTAATTAGTTTATAATCCATTGCTCCGGGTGTAACTCTTACGGGTCAATATTGGCCGGGTTCGTTAATTCGTCGGGTCAGGACACCCCATATCCAACAGGGTCAACACCAACACGTAATTTTCTCATTTTCTAGGCAAAGCTTTCAAAATCTTTTCTTTCAACTCATCATCTTTCTTCTTAATATCCACAATTTCCATCTTGCTGATAAGATGAGCGAATCTTGAAACAAGAGCAATATTGACCCGTAAGAGTTACACCCGGGTCAAGCAGACTCATGACTTGTGCATTAATTGTCATATGTTCCTTTCTGTATAAGACATTGATGAATTATGGGACATGGACTCCCATATTTTATTCATCGATTTTCATTCTCGATGTAATTCGAAGTGATCCAACAAACACACAGTAAGTTTGGGTGAGGCCTCACACTTGTCACTTGGAACCAACGAGGGCGCCTTTATGTCTAACTGTTGCCGAAGCAAGAGTACATAATCCCTTGTTGAGGCATACAGCCCCCACTAAACTTCAGAGCCATTCCCAAAAGTAGCCGTTATGGCTGGCAGTTACGCGACAACGTTAGGCTACAATCAAAGAATGTTCTTTAGTAGAAAGGAGTTCGAATATGCGTCTCAGGTCTAAGGATACATTAGAGCATGCATTAATCAAGCAAGCAAGACTTCCATGTTTGCGTTGCATGATGCGAGTTACGTACAACGTCATTCACCAATGAGGTCTGTGAGATTGAACGTTAAACAACTTTAAAGTTCAACTAGTCACAATAGTCTTTCTTTAGTATAGCTCCCACTAACTAATCGACTACGGACATTTAGGACAAGAACTTATTGTCCAAGGATTAAACGTACAAATATTGAACACAGTTATGTAATTCATTATTGCATAAAACAGATGAAATAAGAATAATATAGATAACTGTTGGTGTTCATACATCCAAATACTGAATCAAAACATGTCTTTAGCTAATCTAAGCCCTATTGCTTCTCTGTGGCGTATATGAGTCTCCTGAGTCATTGGCTTAGTATAAGGATCAGCTAAGTTTTGATCTGTGTGTACTTTGCTTATCTTGATTTCATTTCTGTCGACTACTTCTCTTATGTAGTGGAATTTCCTCAGGACGTGCTTGGCCATCTTATGAGATCGTTGCTCTTTGGCTTGAGCTATAGCGCATGTGTTATCGCACAGCATCTCGATGGGCTGCCTAATACTTGGCATAGCATCGAGATCGGATATGAACTTCTTCATCCACACGGCTTCTTTAGCAGCTTCTGAGGCGGCTATGTATTCGGATTCAGTAGTAGAATCAGCTACTACTGGCTGTTTTGAGCTTCTCCAAGAAACAGCCCCTCCGTTAAGAGTGAATACGAATCCCGACTGTGAGCGAGAGTCATCTCGGTCAGTCTGAAAACTAGCATCAGTGTAACATCTTACAGTAAGCTCCTCATCAACACCCCCGTATACGAGAAACATATTAGTGGTGTTCCTCAAGTATTTCAGTATGTTCTTCACAGCCGTCCAGTGAGCTAGTCCTGGCGTCTGTTGGTACCGACTTGTCACGCTCAGTGCATACGAGACATCCGGTCGTGTGCAGAGCATGGCATACATGATAGATCCAATAGCAGAGGCAAATGGGATCGATGCCATTTGGCTTATCTCGCGCTCCGTTTTAGGTGCTTGAGTTTTGTCCAAGATTGTTCCCTTAGTCATGGGAACGGTTCCTTTCTTGGAGTTGCTCATGTTGAACCGAGCTATGATCTTATCAATGTATGTGCTTTGACTGAGTCCCAAAAGGCGCTCAGATCGATCTCTGTGAATTTTAATTCCCAGAATGAAAGCGGCTTCTCCAAGGTCTTTCATAGCGAAACAAGATGAAAGCCATTTCTTAACTTCGTTAAGCATGGGTATGTTGTTCCCTATGATCAATATATCGTCCACGTACAGTACGAGGAACAATACAGCGCTCCCACTTGCCTTTCTGTAAACACAAGGCTCATCTTTATTTTGTTAAAAACCAAACTCTTTGACCTTTTGATCAAAACGAAGATTCCAGCTTCGAGATGCTTGCTTGAGTCCATAAATGGACTTGCTTAGCTTGCAAACCTTGTTTGGATTCTCTGGATCGACAAAACCATCAGGCTGAACCATATAGACATCTTCTTCAAGTTGTCCGTTCAGGAAGGCGGTTTTAACGTCCATTTGCCATATCTCATAGTCATGGTATGCGGCTATGGCAAGGAGAATCCTGATCGATATGATCATGACAACGGGTGAAAAGGTCTCATCATAGTCAATCCCTTGAGTTTGAGTGAAACCTTTTGCTACAAGCCGTGCCTTGTAGGTTTGCACATTTCCATGCATGTCAGTTTTTCTTTTAAAGATCCACTTGCTCCCTACTGCCCGTGTGCCGGGGGGTAGTGTAAGTCCAGAAAAACTCCCGAAACACGATATTGATATCACAAACGAGTGCGGAATCCTCGTTTATGATTGATTCAAGATAGAAAAGAGAAGAAACGCGAAGAATACGATGATTAAACGTTAAAAACTTGATCTTTTGCACACAAGAAAACTTGTCGGGTACAAAACTTGTAATCGTAAACTCTGTCTCTTGGGTTTACGATCGTAATCTCCAATGGATCGTAAACACCTCTAAGCTCTCTCTAGATCGTAAACAGCCAACCCTTTGAATAGTGAACTCATGGGGTTTATATATCTATCCCATGAGTTTACTATTGGGCTCTTAAACCCTAATCATAAACCCAAGCCCAATAGTAAACCCAACCAAACTAGTTTACTAATCTAAATAAACCCACTAAGCCCAGCCCAACTAATTTAATATTACAAGCCTCATAATCTAGCCTCTACAGGTAGCTCAATCAAGTCCCAGACGTGATTGTCACGCATGGATTGCATCTCAGCGTTCATGGCTTCAAGCCATTTATCAGATTCCGGATCCGATATAGCAGCTTTGTAATTAATAGGCTCATCGTTAGAATCGGCTATTAACAGAACGTCGAAGGCCTCATGATATCCAAGGTATCTATTAGGCTCATATCGTATTCTTTCGCTCCTACGAACGCTTGTGCTTGTGTTTGGGTCTGATGGTGCGACAACAACTTGTCGGTCAGACGCATCGACCGTTTCAGGGTTAGGTGTATCTCGAATTTCTTCAAGATCCACTGGATCACTATTTGTTCCTCGAGTAAGGAATTCTTTCTCAAGGAATGTACCTTTCCTTTTGATGGAAACAGTGTTTGCATCAGGATGGTAAAAGTAATAACCGGTATTACAATAGTATCCAACGAAAGTTACCTTTTCGCCTCGGGGATCAAGCTTATTGACAGATTCACTGGTGACATAAGCATCACATCCCCATACCCTGAGGTATGATAGTTTAGGAAGAGAACCATGCCATATCTCATATGGGGTCTTCCCTACTTTCTTGGTCGGTGCCAGATTTATTAGGCGAGCAGCGGTCAAGATGGCATATCCCCAAAAGGAATGTGGCAAGGTGGCCCTGCACATCATCGATCGAACCATGTTAAGCAAAGTTCGATTCCTCCTTTCACTAACGCCATTTAACTGGGGTGTGCCAGGTGGAGTAGGTTGTGAAACGATTCCACATTCCTTTAGATGATTCAGGAATTCAGCGCTTAGGTATTCTCCGCCTCTATCGGATCGAAGTATTTTAATAGTTCGATTTAACTAATTTTGTACTTCGTTTTGAAACTCTTTGAACTTTTCAAAAGTTTCATGTTTGTGTTTCATCAGATAGACATAGGCATATCGGCTGTAGTCATCGATGAAAGTCACGAAGTACCGTTCACGATTTCTCGTCTCGGTTCGAAAGGGTCCACACACATCGGTGTGAATAATGCATAACAAGCCTTGGGCCCGTTCACCTGTATGGGTGAAGGGTGACTTGGTTAATTTACCAGATAAGCACGACTCGCACTCATCGAAGGAATCTGCATCTTGGGATTCGAGAATGCCAGCATTTTGCAACTTCTTAATGCGGGCCTTACTTATGTGACCAAGTCTATGGTGCCATAACAAGGATTCGTTACTATCAGTTTTGCTTCTTTTCGAAACATGATAGAGCTGGTCGTTTGTTTGAACATCTATCTCATATATACCATGTCGAGGTTTAGCCTCGAAATAAAAGATATTATTAAGGTAAGCAGAAATCACATTTCCATTAAATTTATACCGAAATCCTTGTTCAAACAATGAAGAAACAGAAATAATGTTTCTGGATAAACCAGGTGCATATAAACAGTTAATCAAATTAACTACAAGGCCAGAAGAGCATGAAAAAGAATAAGTGCCAGCAGCAAGCACTGGGACCCTCTTCCCGTCACCAACGATGAGGTCCATGCAGCCTCGTTCTGTCTTCTTCCACTTCTCAGGTTCCTGCAAAACATTAACAATGTGATAACCACATCCAGTATCAAATACCCATGAATTGGAGGAAACAATGAAAAGTTCAATAACATTTATTGAAATACCTGATGAGCAACCCTTATTAGGGTTCTTGGTCATCTTCAGCTTTGCAAGATAAACGGGACAGTTGCGAGCCAGTGTCCCATTTTGTTGCACTCATAGCACAGGCGCTCCTCGGGAGGCTGCACCTGTGGTTTCTTGCCTTTGCCTTCTTTAACCTTCTTGGCTTTGGAGATCTTTGTATTAGCAACTTTGAGCACGTCCGGCGTGGTCCTGATCTTCACGTTGGGTATCAACGGAATAACCTCTCGATCGACTGAGCCGAACAATTAATCGCAAGAATACGATAATGTTCAGGCAAAGATCTGAGTACTACATCAAGAGCCATCCCGTCATAGATGGAGTAGCCAAGGTCGATCAGCCTGTCGCGATACGCTTTCATCAGCATGACATGATCGTATGGAGAGGAGTCGTTAGCCATAGAGCAGTTCACAAATTGTGAAAGTGCATCAGCTCGCTCAGTCCTCTGACTCAATTCAAATAAATCCTTGAGTTTACGAATGATGTCATAAGCGGACATCCCCATGAAATTGTACCGATAATCCTGAGTCATGCTAGATAACATCAGTTCAGTGACGTCCTTATCATCGTCAGTGTGCTTCTGGAGCTCAGACCGCGAGTTCTCATTTAGCAAGTAAGATGGAATACTCGCGATCGGTCGGTCAATGACATAGAGTTTCCCGAAGAGCCTTAAAAGGTTCCTCAGGGTTGTCTGCCATGCGAGAAAGCCAGTCTCAGTGAAGGGGTCGAGTTGTACCATTGAACTTAATGGAGGTGAGTTTTCTTTAGCCTTCTGAAAACAAGCAAAGTAAATTTAATCAGTATTTTCGATGTTTATTTTTCTTTAAAAATAAGTTGGTAAAGTTTATTTTTAAGAAAATGAGAATTCGTTTAGACAACATTACTTGAGACCGCCAAATGAGCCTCAGGAGCAAGGCCGTGTAAACAAACTGACAACGGTTGTCAATTGTGAGACTCAAGTCACAATTCTCGGTATGAGGCCGCTATATACATACAATTGTATTTTGCGATACGTTTAGCCTCATCCGTTCCCACTCTAGCAATACACATCCGTGGCGCGGTGTTGAAATGCTCCAACACCACGAACATGTACGTCTAAAGCGATAGTAATCCTAAATGGTCGATTGTGATGACACGGTGTTGAAATACTCCAATGTCCTCACCTTAGAAGGTACCCTCGGCACCAAGTGCGGTGTTGAAATACTCCAACACTGATGCTTCGGTAAATACGTTCCAAGTTCGACTTGAGATAGGATGGCACGAACTATCAGTTTTAAGAATTACCAAATAGGGATATTAATTACTTTTAATATTTAATTACCGTCAGACACGAACGATAAAACCCTATCACCACTCGGGACTAGTAAATTAATTTAACCTAATTAAATTACTAAGTTGTCGCGAATGGCATATTGTGTGTTAAACGGCATAAGGTCTTGATCTCGCTCGAGCCATACAAGCGAGATCATAAGGGACAAATTTAAAATAAATTAAATTAAATAAAATGGTGAACGATCGAGATGGCAACTCTGTGCGATCTGGAATCCTGTTCAGCTCCCACTTGCTTCGACATCCCTCTGGCGTGTGTCCAGTCTTCGACATTTGGTTACATACAAATTTACAATTACTAAAACTACTTCTAGTAAACTAGCTCTAAATTTGTACAACTTTGAAACCCAAAATCCGGGTCCAATAATCCAAAACGAAATACAAACAATTGGGCCAACAACTTGGGCCAAACAGAGAAAGACAAAACACGCCAAACATATTCATATATGAATACAAAATATAGAGGGGTCGGCCGTAACACACAATAAAATATATAGAATTAAAATAAATAAATAAATTAATTCTAATTCGCAATTTGGATTTAAGTCGAAATTGCGAACTACCGGTTACGAGAAGACCGGTTCTGGTTTGCGCGCGGTGATAATGGCTCTGATACCACTGTTGGGATTTATAGTTGGATCCGGGTTACCGATTTTTATTTTATTAAAAACCGATTTAATAATTTAAATTAATTCTAAATTAATTTGGCAGCGGAAACATTTAAAACGCGGACGCAACTGTAACAGGATCAATCACCGGACACGACAAACACAGATATATATTTATTTAAAATAAATAAATAATTAAATTAAATATCTAAAACTTTTAGATATACCTTAGCGGGTTCCGAACAACCGTTCGAGACACCCGAGTTCAATGGACTCGCGCTAGGTAGAACTGAAACATCTGACTCGAATCTGCGGGTCAGATCTTCGATTGAAACTCCGGCGGCCATAGGAGGCGGCGACGGCAGTGGCGGCGGCGGTGGTAACTTCACCACCGGTGGCGGTGACAAAACTCTTTCCGACGGGATCGCAACGGGGACCGATCCTACAATGATCTCATCACCGGTAACCGGCGGTGACGAGGTGGCGGCAACCGGATGGTAAAGCGGTGCGGGCCACGAGGACGGCACAGGGCGCGATGGTCTCGGTTGCGCCGGCAACGCGAGAACCACCGACCGGCGATCGACCGGCGGCGCGCCGGCGGACACGGCGGCGGCGGCAGTGGCTGCGGCCTGGGCTGCGGCGGCGGCTGCTGCGGCTTCGGCTCGGCTTGCAGCCTCGGCTCGGGCGGTGGCTGCTTCCTGGTCGAGTCGCTGAATGATACTCGCGAAACGTTGATCCATTGGGAATTGAGGTGATGGCGTCACTGGAGATAGATCAAGAACAAAGACGGCAAAGGGTTTTCCCTCTGTGCTCCTTGGTTTGCGACGCAGAGAGAGACATGGAGGAGGAGATTAGGGTTTCGAAAACTTATGACTTGATCTCCACTCTTTCCCACCCTATATGAGAATTTCGCAGACCATGGGCCCACCATGGCCTTCTGCGAATTCTCAATAGCCCACCAATGGGTTAAACTGTTAACCCATTAACAGTTTAACTCATACGTCTTTCAAATCAAATATATATGTTTAACCGATTAAATTTTGTCATCTAAATAAATCAATATTTATTTATTCGCCAATCAGTTCAATTAACTAATTAAAAGGTAATTAGTTTATAATCCATTGCCCCGGGTGTAACTCTTACGGGTCAATATTGGTCGGGTTCGTTAATTCGTCGGGTCAGGACACCCCATATCCAACAGGGTCAACACCAACACGTAATTTTCTCATTTTCTAGGCAAAGCTTTCAAAATCTTTTCTTTCAACTCATCATCTTTCTTCTTAATATCCACAATTTCCATCTTGCTGATAAGATGAGCGAATCTTGAAACAAGAGCAGTAATATCTTCATCAGGATAATGTTTGAAGTTATCAACTCTTTGTTCATAACATTTTTCTTGCTCTTCTTCTATTTATCATTGCCTTCACATCTTAGCTTCAATGCATCCCACAATTGTTTCGATCTGGTGCATGTTTTGAACCATGCAAAATCTCCTTTCGTAATGACATCGTAAGAATCCCGTAAACTTTCTTCCCCCGTTGATAAAGCTTCATCTCCTCCGAGGTAAGATCCCTACGCATCTTTGGCTCACCGTTTTCCTGAGGGTATGTGTAACCTTCTTTAATAGGAAACCACAAGTCGACATCGTTGGTTCCAACATAAGCTTCAAATCGTTTCTTTCAATTATGATAATCTTCTAACTTCATCAACTTGGGTACTTGCTGACTTGTATCAATGTCGTTATCATAATTGAGCATCTCGCTTGCATTGTGGATTGAACAACTACAAAGGCTTGAAACTCGTTCATTAATTTTAAAAATTGAAATTTCAACAAAAAGTGTTCCACCAAATGACAGAGAAATAACCGAATGAAATAAACCCTCTCGAATGAACATAAGAGAACCGAATGAAATGATTTATTCGAATGAACACTTAACCGAATGAAAGTTCAATCGAAGGAAAATAATTCCACAACCGAATGAAATATAATTGTCAAATGTGCTCATTTTCCGAATGAAGTGATTTGGCGAATGAGAGTCAGAAAATGAGCTACCCAATAACATTGATTCGGCGAATGATACTGATTTGGTGATGAATATCAACCGAATGATCGAAAAATAAAGAAACAACACTGCTGAATGACCAGAATATGAACGCTGAATGACCTTAAATTCTCATTCGGTGACACTAATTTGATCAAAACTCTCTGAATATGACGAATTTGATAAAAAAACCTTTTATAAAAGTTGAATTAAAAGAAATTTAGAACATCTTGAACGGATCAAAATTTAAAAATTTATATTTGGAAAACTGGCTTTCGCAAAAATCTCCAAATTTGATATTTTTCATTGAACTAAGCAACCTGGATGCTCTGATACCACTTGTAAATACCCTGGGAGGGATCTTGTTCAATGTATCAAGCTTGGAGTGATCAAAATAGTAAATAAAAGTGTGATTTTATTGCCACCGAATGAGACCAGACAGACAGACTCCGAATGACAAAAACACACACTCTCACCGGATGACCAAAAGTTCTGAATGCGCAGAGTGAGCCTCCTATTTATAAGAACATTGCCACTGAATGACCTTATTCGGTGGTAATTCGTCACTCATTCGACGACTTTCATTCTCTCACACAAAACACAATGATTCAGACTGACTACTCTAGCAACTATTATAGAAATGACACGATACATCATATGACACACACGCACTATGCACTAACACATGACATTAGAGAGATGTCCATATTTGAATTTGTTTTCATCACAACCATTAATTTTATAAACAACAACAATATTTCTATTTCAATGTTTTCAACATTCATGCGCGTTTGCAATTTAGAGAGATCATTGGTGATGGAAATGAAACGACTGTGAAGATCCGTAGGATCTAAGCCTAGGTTTTCTTTTAAACAATTTGAGCTTCTATATTTGATGTTCTTGATGGATTCTGATTTTAGGTTTATGGAAGATTCCAAGAGCAATAGATAAATACAAGGGATTAAACTGATTATTTCTGATAAATTTTTTTTTTATATTTTCATATTTATATTTGCTGGAATACTAATGTAATTCTCCTAATACTTGGTTTGGTGTGTTTGTGTTTGCACAAGGGATTAAACTGATTATTTTTTATAACTTTTTTCTTATATTTTCATGTTTATAATTGTTCGAAATTTAATATAATTCTCTTAATACTTGATGCGTTTGTGTTTGTGTTATTTTTGACAAGCTTAAATTCGTCTAAGATTTTGGTGGTTTTACAAGCTTAAATTCGTTTAAGATTCGGTTAAAAATAGATTCCCACGCAACACGCGGGCAGACAACATCTAGTTCGTAAAACATTCCAGAACTAAATTACAATTTACAAACTTGGGTGCTCGATTTGAACCAACATACACCTACAATCCTTACTATTAGGCCTCTCTTTCGGGTTATCAAGAGTACAAAAACAAGCGATTTTAAGAACAAGAAGCATTTGTTCCTCGTACCCGTTTCCCAGAAGACTCGGATCGATTGCTTCTTTCGGATCATCCGAGGTCATCACCATTCTCATCCATTTCACCAAATTCACTTCCCTAGTGTGTTGAAAAAAATCATCTGAAGGCAGCTTTCCCATAACCAATACTCCCAACAAAACCCCGAAACTATAAATGTCACATTTATCAGTAAATTTCATCGTCTGGTGATATTCTGGTGCGATGTAACCTAGAGTTCCCGCAACATTGGAACTTGTCATGTGCGTGTCGGCTTCTGGGATGGATGCTGCGAGCCCAAAGTCAGCGATCCGGGCCTCCATGTCATCGTCAAGGAGCACGTTAGCGGGCTTTAAGTCTCGGTGGACTATTCGTGGGGTGTGATTCATGTGGAGATACTCGAGCCCGGATGCAACACCGACTGCGATCTTGTGTCTCGCCGTCCACTCTAGTTGTCGTGTACCATCTTGAACTTGTTGTAGAATGTCTTGTAAGCTTCCGTTTTTCATAAACTCGTAAACGAGGTAATGGCACGTCGGTCTGGAAACATGGGCGAGTAAGGATACTAGATTCCGATGACGGATTTGGCCCACGGTTTGGATTTCTGATCGGATCTGACGCATTTTTTTGTTGAGCATATTCGTGTCTTCCGCGGTGAGCTCTCCCGCGTGTTTTGGAGGTTGTATGATCTTTTTAATGGCGATCGTTTTGACCTTCCCGTCCGGTACGTCGGTTTTGTACACTTCTCCGCACCCGCCTCTTCCGATGACCGGCAATGCACCCATGGCGGCATCATCGTCGAGAAACGCAAGATCCTCCGCCTTTATCGATTGGCTATAAATCGACGGACCCGATTGGTTCCCCCGATTCGCAATCGTGATCGAAGCGAATTTAATCAGCATTGAGAAGATCATGGCGGAAATTAGCCCGGCAATTGATCCCACAATAAACCCGAAAACCGAACCCATGATCTTCTTCCTGCTGCTCTTTTTGTGGTCATGAATTGGGGCTTCCGCCGGAGATGGGGCCGGAGCTTGACTGTCCGTTGACTCGGCGAAGATATAGCGCTTTGGGACATGTTTGTAGCTTGATTTTTCCGGCTTTGGGAACGAAGATTCCAACTGGTTGAATCTAGCATGAACTAAAAGGGATAGTGTGAAGAAAATTAGTAACGGAAGATGGGTAACGGTGGCCATTGGCGGTGGTCAACGGCGGAGATGATCACCGGAGTATAATAATCACAACACAAGTGGATTGTCTTTATAAAGAGGGCGACTGACATGCTGTTCTGTTTAGTTTGGGATCTTGAAATTAAATACTTTCAATAACGTGTGTGGTATCGAGTCAAACGTTTTTTGCTTGACCGTTGACATTTCAATGTGAAAATCTTGTATTTATAAGGGAAAAAGACGAAAATAGCCTCTTTGACCAAGTTTGGGACGAAAATAGCCCCATTAAAATTTTTTTCCAACTTTTAGCCCTACCTTAACGGTCGTTAACGACCTCCATTGAAACCCAAAACGACCGTTCTCGATGACCAACCACGGAGCGACATGTGTCATCCACGGTCGTTAATACCTTGGAAAGGTCGTCGACGACCGTCGTTTTTCGTCAAACGACCGCCGACATTTTTCGTCTCCAGGAATCTTGGAACATTGTCTGACAGCCTTGTCGGGTGTGTGTCGACGTTCTGAGGTCGTAACGACCGTGGTCGACGACGACCACAGTTACAGTCGTAACGACCGTTATCGGATTTAATTATTTTTTTTAAATTTTAAAATAAGTCCATGGTCGTTTCGACCATAGTCGTTGACGACCACACATGTGGTCTTCAACGACCATAGTCGTTTCGACCGTGTATGTGGTCGTTTCGACCGTTCTTTCTCATGTAATTAATAATTAAATGATAATTAATTGACCATTGCTTGTGATACTTAATTGTGTTTTATATAACTTTGACATTTACAATGAAAGGTCCCTTTTTTCAAAGCACTATCGCAATAATTACTTTACCATGTGAATTGTAAAGAATGAAAGTAATGTATTTATATTACTTTAAAAATAAAAAGAAAGTTCAAAAAAAACTTACCGTTGTAAATATGTGAGTTCCCAAAATATAAACGTGAATATGTGAGTTCCCAATATATAAACGTTGGAAGCTAGTTTGTTCAGAATTATTGGAAGTAATGTATTTATATTACTTTGAAAATAAAAAGAAAGTTCAAAAAAAACTTACCGTTGTAAATATGTGAGTTCCCAAAATATAAACGTGAATATGTGAGTTCCCAATATATAAACGTTGGAAGCTTTAGTTTGTTCAGAATTATTTTTAATATTAATAGATATTAACTCTTCTTTACAATTCACAAGGTAAAGTAATTTTTACGATAGTGCTTTGGAAAAAGGGATCTTTCATTGTAAATGGCAAGGTTATATAAAACACAATTAAGTATCACAAGCAATGGTCAATTAATTATAATTTAATTATTAATTATATGAGAAACAACGGTCGAAACGACCTCATACACGGTCGAAACGACTATGGTCGTTGAAGACCACATGTGTGGTCGCCAACGACTATGGTCGAAACGACCATGGAATTATTTTAAAATTTAAAAAGAATAATTAAATCCGACAACGGTCGTTACGACTGTAACTGTGGTCGTCGTCGACCACGGTCGTTACGATCTCAGAACGTCGACACACACCCAACAAGGTTGTCAGACAATGTTCAAGATTCCTGGAGACGAAAAATGTCGGCGGTCGTTTGACGGAAAATGACGGTCGTCGACGACCTTTCCAAGGTATTAACGACCGTGGATGACACATGTCGCTCCGTGGTTGGTCATCGAGAACGGTCGTTTTGGGTTTCAATGGAGGTCGTTAACGACCGTTAAGGTAGGGCTAAAAGTTGGAAAAAAAATTTCATGGGGCTATTTTCGTCCTAAACTTGGTCAAAGAGGCTATTTTCGTCTTTTTCCCTATTTATAATAGCATAAAAGAGGAATTATTTCAAATTAAATGAAGTTAATTTTATAAAATTTTAATACTTATGAAAAATAATAAGATTGAAAACTTGATAAAGTTCGATGATTTTAGAGGAAAAAGAAAAAATCTTTGAGTGAGTTTAGTGAATATTTGAAAAAATTAATTAATATTCTCTAAATTCAAATTAATTAGTATTCTATAAAGTTATCCCGTTCGATTAAGGGTCATGGTCATAGTGTCTTCAAATGTTTGTTATTGCCTGTGGTCATCGTGACATATCTTCCAACAATAACACTTATATGCAGGGGCGGACCTGGTTCAGGTCCAGGGGTAGCCCGTGCTACCCCTTAACCTCGTATGCGAAATGGAAAAAATTTTGAATTTTAAGTTTTTATACTAAGTGCTACCCCTTAAAAGACAATATTTACTATATGAGATGAAGCATATCGAAGCTGTGTTCTAGTGTAATGGTAGAAGTTTTTTGTTTCTTGTAAGAGGTCGCCGGTTCGAGGGTCTCCAGCTGCTCGTGTCCTTTTTTTTTCCAGCCAATTTATTATCCCATTTAACACACACATATTTATGTTTAATATCTCCTTCCAGTTACCTTTTCATTTCTTTTTCTTTAATGCACCGACAGATTTATGTTTAATATCTCCTTCGAGTTACCTTTTCATTTCTTTTTTCTTAATGCATGTGTCATACACATCTTTTGCTTAATTAATCAAATGATTTAACACTCAATTTATTATCCGATCGTTTTATAATATTTTTAGTTTCTTTTGTGGCTGCCAAATTAACTTCTTATGAAGTTCAAGGTTCTTAAAATAAATTGGTTGTTTTTTTCTTTGTTATAGATTTTGTTTCAAACCGAGCCGAAAATCGATCTGAGCTTCGATTCGACATAATTATTTTTTAAAATCGAGTTGTGACAAATACGATATACTTTAACTTTTATTTTAAAAAGCGTTTATGTATCTTATATTGTTTTTTGAATATATCATCTATTTTTATCTATAGTTACTTCTACTTAATGTGTTTTTTACATACCAGAAACCTGCCATGACATGCTTATTTTTATTTACGTTTTAATTTCACTCATAAATCCATTAAACTTGTGGTTTTAAAATTTTCTTGGGGGCGTTACCGCCCCTTGAACCTCGCTCTCTCGATGGCGCTGCCTCCGAAACCTTGAAAAAAAAAATAAATTATGCTACCCCTTAAAAAAATTTCTAGTTCCGCCTCTGCTTATATGAAAAGGAGTTATATATAGTTATTTATGTTTGAAATTGATTGAAAGTTTTTAGCTTAGTGAAAACTCACTTTTATCTATTTTCTCAATGTTTTCAACAAAAAGAGTTTGCAAAGAGAGGAATACAAATGTCCAATCCAGTTTATATGTCCGTTCATATAGTTCAAAAAAAAGGGTCGAAATCCATTTCTTTAGGAATGGTTTACGTAAAAAGTACATCACTTGTTAATAATCACCAACAATTGATAGAACTCAAGGCTTAATGTACAATGACAAATCACAACTACTTTCAAATGGCCTATCGTAGTGGTATAGTAAATGCCATTTATAGAGTAGTAAGGATACAAATTCTTGTAATTTGTAAATGCGTTGATGATGTTGGAGAGGTGAGCAGAAAACTAAAAAGAAAAAAAAAACCGAATTGGAACTAAAATATCGCAAAAATCGAAACCGAACTAATAACCGAAAAAAACGAACCGAAAAAAAACCGAACTGAAACTTATGGTTCGGTTTCAGTTCTGGATGAAGAAAAAACTAAAAAGAAAGTCTAACCGAACCAAGTAAATAACTTAGATAATTTTTAAGTTTATATAGATATGCAAGTGTATTTTAGTTAACTTACTTGTAGTATTTACAATTCTTATGCAACTCAGTTGATACTTACCTTTACAAACCACCAAGATACCTAAAGTTCAAGTCCCCTCTCAATCTGTTATTTCATTTTTAAGTAGCAACTCCTCTTCTTTCCTCTTCTTACCATCGAAGAGATGAAGATTGAGATCAAGATCTTTAATTAAACTTTTGAATTAAAATCCATTTTTTTGTATGGTTACACGTGTTTTTGTTTTTTGAAATTATGGCTATGAAAATACTTATTTATTACTGATATCTATTTATCTTCTAGGAGCATTCACGTCATGTTTCCCATCTCCATCCGTCATCCCTATAATTAATACATTTATCATTATGTTGTCTCTCTTTTTCATTCACAACCACACTTAAATAATAATATACTTTTATACATTCGTCATTACCTTTTATTTCTCCTTTATCACAACAAAACCTTAAATTTTAGGGAATCAACAATTTATTTTTGTCAACCGAACCGAAAAATATCAAAACCGATTGTTTTTCTAGGAACCGAATCGTTCGGTTTTCGGTTCGGTTAGAGCCAAAAACCGAACCGAACCATGTTCACTGGCCCCTAATATTGGTGGAACAAAAGTTATTTTAAAAAAACAACGCTCAATGAAGGTTATCACATTTGATTATGTGAAAAAAAACTAACATTATAGACCTGCTTACGAAAGGCTTAAGAAAGATGTAATACATAAGCCATCAAGAAGGATGAGACTAAGGCCTTGTCCGAACTGAACAGAACCATATTCACCGGCCCCTAATATTGCTGGAATAAAAGTTGTTTATAAAAAACAACGCTCAATGAGGGTTATCACAATTGATTATGTGAATTTGAAAAATAACATTATAGACCCACTTATGAAAGGCTTAAGAAAGATGTAGTACATAAGCCGTCAAGAAAGATAAGACTAAGGCCCTGTCTGATTTCATCTGATCTGGTCCGGATAGAGCTGACCACTAACTCGTGTTTTTCACAAAAATGTTGCTGACTCGGTCCTGTTCATGTGACCCACACCCAAAACTTTGATGACCCAGTCCGTATTTCTCAAATTTTATAACCGAGTTAGGAGATAGCTGAAAATACAAACAAGAGCTAAAGCTCATTAGAGAAGTTAATACAAAGGAAAGCTTTAAGAGATTGAAAATCCAAGATCTAAACTCAATTGGGACAACACTGTATAAACTAGGTCACTATGAGGGGTACCTCAAACAATAAACAGAGTTGATTACTTCCTATTTCATTTATATAACAAATTATGATATCAAGAAGGTTAAACATATGACGTTTGATTATTTGTAAAATTACTCATGCGAAAGAGAAATGACGTCGCTTCTAAGGAATTGCGGGGAATGCAAATCTTAAAGCTCTTGCGAAGCTAGAGGAGTGTTTCAAGAGCAAAATAGACAAGAAAATGAGGGTTGACCAAACTAGGAAGAGTAGTGTGTGACGTCTAGTACTTTGTTCAGGGTATCGCGTCACCACTAGCCGGTAAACATATTATACCTCACAAATGAGGGTTCAAAAGCACTTTTTATCCTGCAAATCTGCAATACTCAACTGTCGAAATTATATCTTGAGAGTTGAGAGTATGGACCGATCTTCATTCATGTGTGAATTGTTGTAAATATTGAAAAAACAGGTGAAAGTGATTTTTCTCCAACATGGTCATAAATAACTATATGTAAATTTTGCTAATATATGATTTATTTATTGGCTTTGTGTTTTACTATGGAAGTGCTTCGCAACAAACCATATCACGTCCAAAACAGAGTTAAGATGAATAAGACGTCGATGCTCAAAGTTGGGTGTTTGCTGTTCTATAGAGCTATGAAAATTTTAAGAAAAAGCCAAAACTTGTCTCACAACGGATGAGGGGGGACTTTCAAGTCGTACATATATTGTTGGAATTTTGGGAGAAAAACTAGTGAAAATGAGTTTTTCACTAAGTGTGAAAATGAGTTTTTCACCAATTTTGGACTAAAATAAAATACAGATAACATAGGTTGTTGCCTCGGTATTTAATGGGTTTGTGTAGTACGTTGTGAGGGCTTTCCAACGCATCAAACCACGTCCAAATCCGAGCTCGTATGAATGAGATATCGAAGCTCAAAGTTGAGGTCTCGCAACTTGTGAAGCTGCGAAAATTAGAGAGAAAAATGCTAAGTATAGCATGTTAACTCATCCCACATTGGTTGGGGATTGAAACCAAAAGTGGTTTATAAGGTGGGAACCTTACCAACTATTGTTTCCTTTAGTAGGACACATCCCTTGGACCCTGAGGGGTGCGAAACACCCCTAACTCGCACTCGCACTCGCACACGCGCGCGTGGCGTGGGCGTATAAGGCGCAATGTGGCGCTTTGATGGCGCACTTTGCACTTCGCACGTGTTCCGGTTGAAGTCCAAGCGGACCTGTGTGGTCTGGGCAGAGAGGTTCAAGCGGAATTGAGTTGAACCGGAAAACAGGTTCAAGCGGAACTGGGTTCAACCGGAAAAAATTCAGCTTGAAGTTCAAGTGGAAACGGAGCTTGAAGTTCAAGTGGAAAAGGAGCTTGAAGTTCAAGTGGAAAAGGAGCTCCGCTTGGAGTTCAAGCGGAAGTTGAACCGGAAGATCAGTTCTTCCGGAACCAGCTGTTACGCGGAGATTCCTCCGGATTGACAGCTGTAAACGCGTTTTGAGCTAATTAAGGTAATTCCGCGTTAATTAGAAATCAATTTGCATTAAAGACGTTTAATGCAAAGTTTGACTACGAATTAACTTTTGAGTGCTCAACAAGAATTCCCACCACTATAAATGCAGCCTCATTAGTTTAGGCAAAATACACTAGAATTCACAGAATTCTTATTCTCTCTTCTTCCTCTTCTCTCACTCTCTCAATCTTCATCTTGTTCGTCAAGACTTCAAGAACTCGAAGGTAAACTTCAAGCTTAGAGTTATCCCGGCCGTACAATACGGTTCATGCGATTGTACCCTGGGAAACAAAACGGATCTTCGGTAGACCCGGAATTTGTTTTAAGGGACCCGGGTTTTGACCCGAATCCTTCGCCAAAAAACTTTGTTTTTCTTCCTTTGATTTTTGCTTTCAAGATTTTAATACAACGTTTTATCTTTCTGTCTCCATCTCCAAAATCTTAAAACCTTCAAAAACTTTATTTCATTTTATCAAACTTATTAAACTTTAATCACTGTTCTCATTTGTCCATTTCTTTCATTTCTTGTAACTGTAATTTCTTTATTTCTTGTAATTGTAAAGTAATTCATTTCTTTCCTTGTATCGTAATTTCCTTTATTTCCTTGTAATCGTATTGATAGGAGTAGAATCTCTTTCATTGTATTGTAATAGATTAGATTTATTTTCTTTTGTTGTAATCGTACTCAATAAAATATTTATTTTATTTTAATTTTACGAACGGTTTTCCTACAAACTTAAAACAAATTTTTAAAACACCGTTCATTTTATAAAAACTTCATTGCCTCGAGTCTCAAAGTTGGACTTAGATTTCTCGAGGTGATCTAGTGTTTTAAAAATAAATATTTTTTAACTCGTTTTGACTCAAAGTTGGACTTAGAGTTAATCGAGTTGTCGGTTACGACAAAACTTTAACATCCATTTGTTGGACGTTAATTTTTCTTTATAACCTTAACATCCATTAGTTGGACGTTATAATCTAAAACCATCTAACCTCCATAAGTTGGAAGTTATATATTAAAACTTATTACATATCTAAATCCGTCCATTTGTTGGACTTTAATCTCTTTAAAACGTGCGCGTTAGAGATTAAAAATTCTCTTCTACTCCTTGAAAACCATCCATTAGTTGGAGGTTTTTTCTTACGTTTTAAGCGTGCGCGTTTAAATAACAATTCTGAACATTAACTTGTGTAGTTTTATATTTCAGAAAAATGACTAACGAGGCTGAAAAGACGGCCGACAAGCCTAAGGCAGCACCATCGGTTGGGGCTCAAGTTGGCGTAACAGCCAACACTATTGCTAGTCAAGCTGAAAAGCCCGAGAAGTTCTCGGGTTCTCACTTCAAAAGGTGGCAACAGAAAATGTTGTTTTACTTGACCACCTTAAACCTTGCGAGGTGTCTCACGGAGTCCGCTCCCCAACTCGGTGAAGGGGAATCCAATGTTGAGACCGTTAGTGCGGTCGAAGCTTGGAAGCATTCAGACTATCTGTGCCGTAACTATGTGTTGAACGGCCTTGTGGACTCGTTGTATAACGTGTACTCGGTGTTTAAGACCTCCAAAGAACTTTGGGAGTCTCTAGACAAAAAGTACAAAACGGAGGATGCCGGAACGAAGAAATTTGTTGTGGCCCGTTTCTTGGACTTCAAGATGGTCGACACCAAATCGGTGATGAGCCAAGTCCAAGAATTTCAGGTTATACTTCATGAGGTCCACGCGGAGGGTATGTCCCTTAGTGAGACGTTTGAAGTGGCGGCTTTGATTGAAAAGCTTCCGCCTTCGTGGCTCGAGTTTAAGAATTATCTTAAACACAAAAGAAAGGAGATGACCATTGAGGATCTCATTGTCCGCCTTCGTATCGAGGAGGACAATAAGATGGCTCTAAAGGCCACCACCACCCAAGCTACGGCAAAGGTGAATATGGTGGAAGTTGGTCAGTCTTCCAAAGGAAGCAAACGCAATGGTGGGGCCAAAGCCAAAGGCAAAGGCAAAGCGGTTGAGCACTTGGCACCGAAGAAAGGGGTTGTGAAAAAGAAGCCTCTAAAGTTTTCTGGAAAGTGCTACAACTGTGGGGGGCATGGTCATCGGGCGGATCAGTGCCCGAAGCCACAACGTGAGCACGCTCACATGATGGAGGATGACATGCCACTGGTGGCCATGATCACGGAGGCGTCTGCCTTCATTTCTGAAGTCAACATTGTGGGGGAGAACTCTGGCTGGTATGTTGACACCGGTGCCACCCGCCACGTGTGCGGAGACAAGTCCCTCTTTAGTACGTTTAAAGAGGCGAAGGGGACCGGGAAGCTTTATATGGGGAATAAAGCTACTGCCGACATCATGGGTGAAGGCAATGTGGTCTTGAAGTTCACTTCCGAGAAGGAACTTACGTTGAGCAACGTTCTGTACGTGCCGGAAATCAGGAAGAATCTTGTTTCTGGATGGCTGCTCAACAAGTTTGGATTTCGCATAGTGATCGAGTCTGATAAGGTCGTGTTGACCAAAAACGGCATGTTTGTAGGCAAGGGCTATGCCCAAAACTCTATGTTTAAGTTGTCTACCATGGTTATTAATAAAATGGCGAAAGCCTCCTCTTCTACTTATATGATTGAGTTTTACGATTCAAATATGTGGCATGGTAGATTAGGACACGTCAATTTTAATTCAATTCGCCGTTTAATGAATTTAAAATGTTTGCCAAATTTTAAAATAGACTCGAAATCAAAATGCGAAACGTGTGTCGAATCCAAACTTACAAGACAACCATTTAAATCGGTTGAACGAATAACCGAACCCCTAGACTTAATTCACACTGATGTGTGTGACTTGAAAGTCGTCCCCACGCGTGGCGGACACAAGTACTTCATCACGTTTATTGATGATAGTACAAGATATTGCTATGTATACTTACTTAAGAGTAAGGATGAAGCAATAAACAAGTTTGTCTTGTTTAAGAACTTGGTTGAGAATAAATTCACCAAGAAAATTAAGGTTTTGCGGAGTGATAGAGGAGGTGAATATGTTTCACCGTTTGCGGACTTATGTGCACAAAGTGGAATTGTCCATGAGACCACCGCACCTTATTCTCCACAATCCAATGGCATTGCGGAACGAAAGAACCGTACATTGAAAGAGATGATGAATGCCATGTTGAATAGTTCTGGGATGAGCCTAGACATGTGGGGGGAAGCCATCTTGACGGCTAACTATCTTTTGAATAAGATACCCCGCAAAGATAAGGATAAGACTCCTTATGAATTGTGGACGGGCAAAACGCCATCCTACAAATACCTTAAAGTGTGGGGGTGCCTAGCTAAGGTATTAGCTCCTTTGCCTAAGGTGCAAAGGTTAGGACCCAAAACCGGGGACTGTGTGTTCATTGGATACGCAGAAAACAGTAGTGCATATCGGTTTCTTGTCCATGACTCGAAAAATCCCGATATACTCGAAGACACTATCATGGAATCAAGGAATGCTTCATTCTTTGAAAATGTATTCCCGTGTTTGTCACGAGAACGCGCGAGTTCATCGACACCATTAGTTGGTGACGAGACTCGTGAAGCTCCATTTGTTGGTGACGAGGTTTATGAACAACCATCTGTTGGTAATGAGGTTCGTAAACGATCTGCATCCGATGAGGGTGAGCCTAGAAGAAGTAAGCGAAAAAGGGTTGGAAAATCCTTTGGACCTGACTTCACGGCTTACATGGTTGAGGGTGATCCCAATACCTACCGCGAGGCGGTAACCTCTTCAGATGGGCCTCAATGGAAAGAAGCCATCAAGTGTGAGATAGAGTCTATCTTGCAGAACCACACTTGGGAGCTTGTCGATCTTCCTAAGGGTTGCAAACCACTTGGATATCGGTGGATATTCAAGAAGAAGTTGAAAGCCGATGGCTCCATTGACAAGTATAAGGCGAGGCTAGTGATCAAAGGATACAGACAAAAGGAAGGTCTGGATTACTTTGATACTTACTCACCTGTTACTCGCATATCCTCGATAAGGTTGGTGCTTGCTATAGCGGCTTTACGAAATTTGGAGGTTCACCAAATGGATGTAAAAACCGCGTTTTTAAACGGTGATTTAGAAGAAGAGATCTACATGGAACAACCTGAGGGTTTTACCGCTCCTGGCCAAGAAGGCAAGGTGTGTAGACTCGTCAAGTCCTTGTATGGCTTGAAGCAAGCTCCGAAACAATGGCACCAGAAGTTTGACCGTGTCATGCTTGACAACGGATTCAAAATAAATGAGTGCGACAAGTGTGTCTATGCGAAGGACACACCTAGAGGTTATGTGATTCTATGTCTTTATGTAGATGACATGCTTATCGTTGGGAGTGATGATAAGATGGTCAAAGCTACTAAAGACATGTTGAAAGCGAGATTTGACATGAAAGACATGGGGCTCGCAGATGTGATACTCGGTGCAAAAATCATCAGAACCCCAAATGGTATTGTCTTAAGCCAATCTCACTATGTGGACAAAATCCTTGAGAAGTTCAACGCAGGAGATAAGAGTGTGTCTCAAACTCCGGTTGATACTACCCTTCATCTTGCTAAGAATAGAGGAAAAGGGGTTGCTCAGTTAGAGTACTCAAGGGTGATAGGGAGTCTCATGTATCTTATGACATGTACCAGACCAGATTTGGCTTATGCTGTGAGCAGACTAAGCCGGTACACGAGTAATCCGTGCGCGGTACATTGGAAAGCAATGACTCGTTTACTAAGGTACTTAAGATACACGAGAGACTATGGACTGCATTATACCCGAGATCCAGCAGTTATCGAAGGATACTGCGATGCGAATTGGATTTCGGATATAAAGGATTCCAAATCAACAAGCGGGTATGTGTTCACGCTTGGTGGCGCGGCTATTGCTTGGAAATCGGCTAAGCAAACTGTTATAGCGCGGTCCACAATGGAATCTGAGTTCATCGCCTTGGATAAATCTGGTGAAGAGGCGGAATGGCTACGTCAATTTGTGGAAGAAATTCCAAGGTGGCCTATGCCAATGACGGCTATTTGCATACATTGTGACAGCAAATCGGCAATTGGGCGCGCCCAATCCATGATGTACAATGGCAAATCAAGGCACATTAGACGTAGACATAATACGGTATGACAACTAATCTCTACCGGAGTTATCTCAATTGACTATGTGAAGTCAAAAGATAACACTACGGATCCGTTTACAAAAGGCTTAAGCAAAGAGTTAGTTTTGAAGTCGTCAAGGGGAATGGGACTAAAGCCCATTGGGTTGAAAGCTGATGCGAAGGAAAACCTAACCTATGAAAATGGAGATCCCAGGCTCTAGGTTCAATAGGACAACCTAATCGCATTGGCTAAGGTCACTGTGGGGGAGTACCCTAAAATATTAAAAGGGAGTTGTGTACTTCCTAGTCCATTCCTATCACCAAACAGTGAAATGTGTGAGGTTAAGCATACGATGGTCAATGACTTTGTGTAAGTCATAGATGATTTTGAGTAAATCATAATACCAATGCTTTTAATGATTGTGGTAATCACCTATGCAAGAGAGAAGTGCGGTCGCTTCGAATGGATTTGTTGGGCACAAATCCTAGAGCTCTAGCAGAACCAGGCGAGTGTTCCAGGACCATGATTGGACACGACAATGAGGGCTAACCAAGTTAGGGAAAGTTTTGTGTGGGTGTAATAACGGTTAAACAAACGGTCGATTGGTTCAAAGACATCGCGTCTACCAAACACCAGTAACCCAAGTATGCTTCACAAAGGAAGGTTCAAAGGGGACACCTACCTATCCTGCAATACTGGACTGCCGAAATTGCCTTTGATTCTTGAAGAATAGATCGATACCCATTCATGTGGGGGATTGTTGGAATTTTGGGAGAAAAACTAGTGAAAATGAGTTTTTCACTAAGTGTGAAAATGAGTTTTTCACCAATTTTGGACTAAAATAAAATACAGATAACATAGGTTGTTGCCTCTGTATTTAATGGGTTTGTGTAGTACGTTGTGAGGGTTTTCCAACACATCAAACCACGTCCAAATCCGAGCTCGTATGAATGAGATATCGAAGCTCAAAGTTGAGGTCTCGCAACTTGTGAAGCTGCGAAAATTAGAGAGAAAAATGCTAAGTATAGCATGTTAACTCATCCCACATTGGTTGGGGAACCAAAAGTGGTTTATAAGGTGGGAACCTTACCAACTATTGTTTCCTTTAGTAGGACACATCCCTTGGACCCTGAGGGGTGCGAAGCACCCCTAACTCGCACTCGCACTCGCACACGCGCGCGCGCGTGGCGTGGGCGTATGAGGCGCAATGTGGCGCTTTGATGGCGCACTTTGCACTTCGCACGTGTTCCGGTTGAAGTCCAATCGGACCTGTGTGGTCTGGGCAGAGAGGTTCAAGCGGAATTGAGTTGAACCGGAAAACAGGTTCAAGCGGAACTGGGTTCAACCGGAAAAAATTCAGCTTGAAGTTCAAGTGGAAACGGAGCTTGAAGTTCAAGTGGAAAAGGAGCTCCGCTTGGAGTTCAAGCGGAAGTTGAACCGGAAGATCAGTTCTTCCGGAACCAGCTGTTACGCGGAGATTCCTCCGGATTGACAGCTGTAAACGCGTTTTGAGCTAATTAAGGTAATTCCGCGTTAATTAGAAATCAATTTGCATTAAAGACGTTTAATGCAAAGTTTGACTACGAATTAACTTTTGAGTGCTCAACAAGAATTCCCACCACTATAAATGCAGCCTCATTAGTTGAGGCAAAATACACTAGAATTCATAGAATTCTTATTCTCTCTTCTTCCTCTTCTCTCACTCTCTCAGTCTTCATCTTGTTCGTCAAGACTTCAAGAACTCGAAGGTAAACTTCAAGCTTAGAGTTATCCCGGCCGTACAATACGGTTCAGACGATTGTACCCTGGGAAACAAAACGGATCTTCGGTAGACCCGGAATTTGTTTTAAGGGACCCGGGTTTTGACCCGAATCCTTCGCCAAAAACTTTGTTTTTCTTCCTTTGATTTTTGCTTTCAAGATTTTAATACAACGTTTTATCTTTCTGTCTCCATGTCCAAAATCTTAAAACCTTCTAACACTTTATTTCATTTTATCAAACTTATTAAACTTTAATCACTGTTCTCATTTGTCCATTTCTTTCATTTCTTGTAACTGTAATTTCTTTATATCTTGTAATTGTAAAGTAATTCATGTTGGAATTTATGCGTAAAACGATTATGACAATCGTTATACAAACATAAGCATTTCACAAGAATAGAAAATAAATGAAAGTCTAACCGAACCGACGATCAAGATACGGAAGTATGATCACGAACAGCAACTCTATCAGTCCCTGCAAAACCTGAAGAACACAGAAACAAAACGAAAGGAACCGGGCTTGTGTTTGACACAATTCCCTTAAACAGATTCGACGTCTGTTCCCAGGGTACACCGGTTCAAAACTGTGTGTACAGCCGGACGAGATACTTGTCTGAAAAAAACGGTCGGAATGAAGCAGCAGCAGCACGAGATCGTAGCAGCAGAGAAGAACGGATGTGGTTTTTGTGTGTATCTCCTATGAGCCAATTCACGTGTTTATATACGAAAACAAAACACTAGATTAATGTCCCATAATGTCACATTAATCCATGGTAATTAAGCTCATTAACCATTGTAATGAATGGTCAGTTTGGAATGCAAAGGGTTGGTTCAATGAACCAAAATTCGTTCTAGAATCTGCTAAAAAGAAGGCTCTCGAAAATTAGCAAAAACTGGTCACTTCTTGACCCCCGTTTTGGAGCTGCATTCGTGTCCGCAGGTCGCGCGGGCACGAGTTCAGAATTTCAACCCGAATTGCCATTTTTCGCACCCCCCCCCCTGCGCGAGGGTATGAGCTAGAGTAAAACATGACACAAGTGATGTCAAAGCCTTTGAGGTTTATCCTTATAAACCAATTACCCTTTTGTTCCCACACCAATGTGGGATAGCTCATATTTTTCCAAACTTGAACAAAAATTCTTTTGAGATAAACATCTCATTCACACACATTTTCCAACAATCCCCCACATGAATGGAGGTTGATCTCAGAAGTAACTTAATCCCGATCGAATTTCAACAGTTAAATCTTGCATACGATAGGTAGGTGTTACCCTTTGAACCTTCGCTCATGAAACACACTTAGTCTACTGGCTCTGAGTAGGCGGCGATGCCTTTGAACTCGTCTGCCGTTTGTGTAGGCGACAATGTGCTTCACACAAGACTCTCCTTGACAACATCAAGTCCTCATAGTTATGTTCGTTATGGTCATGAACATTAGCCTGGTTCTGCGAGAGCTCTTAGGTATTGTGCCCCCTCTCAATACCCTTCGAAGCGACCCCCACTTCTCTCTCACATAGGTGATTCACCACGTGTGGCTGCCTCAGCTGAATCATTAAAAGCCATATGCTTAACCTCGTACTTGTCACTTTTAGGAATGGACTAGGAGATGTATCGATTCCAATTATACATCCCCTTCTTAAAGTGCGTGGAGTTATCAATTCTTCCCCCATAGTGACCTCACTAGTTCATACAATTAGGTTGTCCTATTGAACTCAGATCTTGGGATCTCCAGTCAACTGAGTTAAGGTTTCCTTCATATGAACTTTAATCTTTCAAGGGCTTCAGTCCCATTCCCATGGACGACTTCTGAACTAACTCTCTACTTAGGCCTTTTTGTCAGCGGATCCGCAATATTATCCTTTGACTTCACATAGTCAACAGTGATAATTTCAGTAGAGATTAGTTGTCGTACCGTATTATGTCTACGTCTTATATGTCTATTCTTACCATTATACATTGTGCTATGAGCTCTGCCAATTGTCGATTGGCTATCACAATGTCTACATATGGCCGTTGCCGGCTTAGGCCATCTTGGTATATCCTCAATAGACGTAGCCATTCTGCCTCTTCACCAGCTTTATCTAAAGCGATGAATTCTGCTTCCATCGTGGATCTACAATAACCTTTTGTTTTGAAAATTTCCACGATATGGTTGCACTTCCAAGTGTGAATACATATTCACTCGTTGCTCTGGAATCATTCGTATCGAGTATCGTATCAGATATCGTATCAGATATCGTATCAGATATCCAACTTGGATCACAATGTCCTTGAATCACTGTTGGATATCTGTTATAGTGCAACCCGTGTTCCTTTCTGTACCTTAGGTACTTAAGTAACCTAATCACACAACTCCAATGAGTTGAACTTGGATTACTCGTGTATCTACTTAGCTTGCTTACAGCGTATACTAAGTCTGGTCTAGTACAACTCATCAGATATACCAGACTGCCAATAATTCTTGAGTACTCCAAGCAGGCTCTCCTCTATTCTTAGCTAGATACTGACGCGTGTCAGTTTGTAGTTCTAGCCACATTAGAGTCATTGCAAAAACCATTTGCAAAAGCTATTTGCCATTCCCATAACTTCTCAAGAATTTTAGTCCACATAGTGGGTTTGACTTTAAACAAGTCCACTTTCATTTTATGTGTTTTTGAATTTCCAAAACCACATTTGTCATTCCCATGTCTTTCATGTCAAATCTTGCATCCAAGACGTCCTGACATTACTTACATCAATGAGCATATCATCTGCATGAGAGCTAGCGGATCTTTCCCTGGGATGCCAACCACTCAGTTATCATAAACTAGATGGTTCCCACAATTCATCAAACCAACCAAGATAATTTGCAATCAAGATTTATAATCTTGATCTTGCAATAAGTACCATTTGTGACCACATTATAGTCTTTCCAAGCTGAACACATCCTTATGACTATTATGTACTCCACTTAGTCATATGATTTCAATCCTTATTGCCAAACATATATATCAAATGCAAGCCACCCCCACATTTAAGTGTCATTAGATGATATCCAAATGGGGTGATGAAAGGTTCTCCCTTTCTCTACGGTTATGCCATTTCAACCATCACACTGGTTGTTTCTCAAATGGTCTCTCTCCCCCCACACTGCCTGCACTTTGATAAGCTTTATGTGACATCACTTATTATTACACTTTGAACAATAAATGTATCATTTCGGTCCATAACATCAACTCATTATATATATTAGCTCACGAGTGCTTTAGAGTTGATGTAAGCAACACATGCTTTTCCCATAAGTATGTTCACACAAGCATCTCATACTTAGAATAGTTCTAAGTTAACCTCTAGCATAATTCTAGAAATTGTGGAAGACCCACATGAGTCCGGAACCACCTTTCGGAAGAACCTCACGATTCCGGAACAACTTATCCGAAGGACCACACAAGTCCGGAACAACCTGTTCGGAAGAACTAGAGGTTCGGAAGAAATCAAAATTGCTATAGGCGTCGAAAAACTAGGTAATATCAACTTTAATGATCTAGTCATTCAAGTTTTCCATAGTTTATATCATGTTCCTTACACCGAATGTAGACTTTCTTGAACTTTGTCTATACACAAATCCAGTCTTGTGTTCATGTGTATCTTGAATGTTATAGTTGATTACTCTTAACAGAGCTTCACAATCAACCTAGTGCTAGTCTAGCATGCCTTAGACTGCAATACGTTAGCATGTGAACAGAAGATGCATCATTCTGATTCATCATAGCCTCAATGGATATCACAATATCCGTTTCCCACATTCACACATTCATTTAGACAAATTCGTGAGACTAGACCAATAACATTGTGTACGTCTCATATGTATGTTACAAAACCATACATAACCTATTATTCGGTTTTAGGATCATAACCTATTTGCCTTAGTATCCAAAACACCAATGATACTCGAAGGCCTCATCATGAGCCTTAATTCGATTAAATTTGGTGAGTGCATTCATAACCAATATGAATGAATTCAGAATATAATCAATATTGTTTTGAGATGTAGTCAACCAAATTGACACTCAACACTCCATTACACAAGAGATGTATCATCCCTTATTTTCTAGAACTATATGTTTTAGGATACTCTCCCAAATGAAGACCAAGTCTTCTAATAGTTCAACATTGAGGTTGTAGACGCATCTACTTGACCTTCATAAATTTCTACAAATTTATAAATTACAATATCATATATTGTAATCCATAATAACATATCTTGCATTCATACGTCACAATTCACACTTGTGCATCCGTAATATGTTGAGCACATCAACACTACAAGATATACCATGTCCGTGTATTTTAATACACTTTATCATCTACCATTGTGTGGGGTGTTTCATATATGATTTACATGTTTAATTTAAACTCAGAAGTTATACATGTGCATCTGACTTCTTGTGTTATCTTGTTGAAAATAATTTGAATAAACATTTGCATTGTAAAGACCAAATATCAAAGCAAACATAGCCATTTTATTAAAATAATTTCAAACCACAAACACACTTATTCCAAAACATGACAAAGTCTTATATAAACCAATTATTTCATAACGAAATAAAGTCTTATTTAATTAAAACATAAAATCATATAGTGTTGCTATCCCCAACACTCTCGTCATCAGATATCTCGATGACCTCTTTAACATCACTCCAAAGAGTTAAGCGATGTAGTCCTCCTACAACAGTTCCTACCGCATGGAACTTAACCGAATTCTGATGACGAAACATTCTCCACGAATTCGTTGATGCAAATAATATCGATTAACCATCGATATTCAACTTGCTCACAGAGATAACATTCTTCTTGATACTAGGCACATGGAAAACATCTTCCAAGGTAAGGGTACATCCTGTAGACACTTTTAATTCTACAGTCCCGATCCCAATCGCCTTGTGTTTAGTGCCATCTAGCATCATTATGCGATTTTTGACAGCACGATATTCCTTAAAGGAATAACGATTAGAGCATGCATGAATTGTTGCTCCAGACATTATGAACCACCCTCGACAGGCAATCACTCGAGTCATTCCTGACATTGAAGGAGTGAATCCTAAGATATTTCCGTGAGTCCTATCTTGAGGTACTCCCTCAGTGGCACTCCACGTACTTATCTCTTCATGTCCTCGTTTCATTTTTGAACAAATCTGCTCAAAGCAACGACACCAAGTTGTTATACATCTATAATTTTTATATAGATATACTTTAACTAAATAAATTTGAAAACAACACCAAGTTGTTTTTCTCAATTGCTATTTATCACAAGATTAGCAATGGGATTCAACGAAATTTAACACCTTGTTAAATTCTTGTGATGACCCGTTATAAGGGTTGTAAACATAATAGAGCAAAAACCCTTTTATTAATAAATAATAATAAAATATTAAATTAACAATGGTCATCACCATCACATTAAGACACGTTCTTAATTACATCATCAAGACACGTTCTTAATTACATCATCAAGACATGGTTTAATTACAACTTTACATAAAGTTTGGTTTTTAAAACTTCGTCATTTGTAGCACTCATGTTGGACAATAATCTTTATAAATCATTTATACGTTCGGTATAAATTGTCCAGATTCAAAACCCACGTTCGAGCCACGGAACGAACAAAATTGGAGATTAAAACATTTAAAATAAATTGTACACAATATGTGAATTTAAAACCATTATCCAATGACATTCATAAAACGTTTTTATACCACAATAGTATAAATCAAGAAATCAGAGATTGCTTCACAATCTAAGAATCTGTTTAAGTTTGTTGGAATTTATGCGTAAAACGATTATGACAATCGTTATACAAACATAAGCATTTCACAAGAATAGAAAATAAATGAAAGTCTAACCGAACCGACGATCAAGATACGGAAGTATGATCACGAACAGCAACTCTATCAGTCCCTGCAAAACCTGAAGAACACAGAAACAAAACGAAAGGAACCGGGCTTGTGTTTGACACAATTCCCTTAAACAGATTCGACGTCTGTTCCCAGGGTACACCGGTTCAAAACTGTGTGTACAGCCGGACGAGATACTTGTCTGAAAAAAACGGTCGGAATGAAGCAGCAGCAGCACGAGATCGTAGCAGCAGAGAAGAACGGATGTGGTTTTTGTGTGTATCTCCTATGAGCCAATTCACGTGTTTATATACGAAAACAAAACACTAGATTAATGTCCCATTAATCCATGGTAATTAAGCTCATTAACCATTGTAATGAATGGTCAGTTTGGAATGTGCAAAGGGTTGGTTCAATGAACCAAAATTCGTTCTAGAATCTGCTAAAAAGAAGGCTCTCGAAAATTAGCAAAAACTGGTCACTTCTTGACCCCCGTTTTGGAGCTGCATTCGTGTCCGCAGGTCGCGCGGGCACGAGTTCAGAATTTCAACCCGAATTGCCATTTTTCACACCCCCCCCTGCGCGAGGGTATGAGCTAGAGTAAAACATGACACAAGTGATGTCAAAGCCTTTGAGGTTTATCCTTATAAACCAATTACCCTTTTGTTCCCACACCAATGTGGGATAGCTCATATTTTTCCAAACTTGAACAAAAATTCTTTTGAGATAAACATCTCATTCACACACATTTTCCAACAATTCATTTCTTTCCTTGTATCGTAATTTCCTTTATTTCCTTGTAATCGTATTGATAGGAGTAGAATCTCTTTCATTGTATTGTAATAGATTATATTTATTTTCTTTTGTTGTAATCGTACTCAATAAAATATTTATATTATTTTAATTTTACGAACGGTTTTCCTACATATATATGGTAGCTTTCATTATATATTGTTTCTTTTAGTAGGAAACATAAGTACCGAGACCTAAAGGTGCGAAGCACCCTAACTCGCACATATGCACGTGGCACATGTGATGGGAGCACTTTACACTCTTCACGCTCGCTTCGCAGCTACCCGCTCGAGAGTTGCATTTTTATTTGTGAAGGTTAGTGCGAAGTTGCTTCCAATAATGCAATCAAGGTTACTACCTATCTATGGGCTTTCTTTTGATGAAGTTTTCAGAAGTGGATTCCAAGGTTACCATGCATCGTACTTTTGATGAGCAATATTACTTACGAAGTGTAAAGTTACTTTCGATGACCAATGTTGCATCCTGAAATGCAAAGTAACCTCTAATGACGAAGGCTTGTTAGTGCTCAATTGCGACCAAGCAGTTACTACTGATCCGTTCAGTTATTGTTGTTGAGTTGAGACAGAAGTTCAATTTCGATCTTGTAATTAAACGAAATAAAATGCATTAAAGACATTCGACGCAATTTATTTTTGTCTTAATTAGTTGATGAAGCAGCTTCAACTTTGTTTTTGTTGGAATTTTAGTTAAAAAAAATTAGTGAAAAAGTGGGTTTTTACTAACTTTGGACACAAATAATAATTAGTATTTAATTTGTTACTAATATAACTTTAATTAGCACGGTTGTGTTTGTCTGTATAAGATGGTTACAATGAACTAAACGGTATTCAAATCAGAGCTAAGATCAATGAGATATCGATACTCACAGTTGTGTTGTAGTTTAAACTTAAATAATTAGAGATTGTCTAAATTAGCATCTCCCACATTGATAGATTCATAAAACTTGAAGTGATCTGTAAGTTGGATTTTGTGTGGAATTATGTTCTCATATAACCAAACACCCCCACTAGCAGGCGGAACCCCTAACGTGCTCGTGCCTGGGCATGGGCGAATGTGGCGTTTGATGGCGCATGCCCGCATCCATTGACAAAGATTTCAAGGGGTACCCCCCCCCCCTCGGTTTTTTTTTTTGCTGAAGTGCTAATTTTTGTGATTGTTTTTAAAATTATATATATTGAGAACCCTCTCCCCCCCCCCCCCCCCCAGATTAGGAAGTGTGACTTTTCACCCACACAAATTTTCGATGGAGCTTCGCTACTGCCCGCATCACCACGAGCCGCTTGAAAGCTACCCTTTATATTTTGGCTAGCTACCTCACGAGCCGCTTGAGATTTACCCTTTAGATTTTTAGCTAGCTACCTAGACGGCTGGCTCGAGCCACTGGCTCCACTTCACACGATACAGAAGCTTAACTCCTTAAATTCGTGATTTGTTACGAGTTGAAATATGTTCACTATATTTCCATTTCTTTTTTTTTTAATGTTATTCGAATTACATTTTAGTAATTATGTATGTTTAATTTATGAACGGTGTTTCTAAATTTTCATTACAAATACTAAAATGTTTCTTATTTGCAAACCACCACCTAAAAACAAGTAGCAACTAGCAAACATTTAGAAAGAAAATGCATTTCCAAACACTTCCTTTGTTTCCAACACTTCCTTTGTGAGTATTCAATAGAAAGACGTTTCCAACACTTCCTTTAAGCAAGTTAGACTTCTAAGAATATTTAGAGAGAAAGAGATACAAAGTTAATTCGATTTTGTGTTCATATCTTAAAACTCAAATGAAGAGTATAAATACATTCTAAGTTTGAAATTTTCTTTTAAAAAAAAAACAGAAAAAGACTTTCGTCGTATTTTATTAACCAAATCAACAATATAAACAGACACGACTCAAGACATCAAACAAGGAAGACGGGCAACAAGCTGCGTCGCTAACCCTTTCTGGCAACAAGCTGCGTCGCTAACCCTTTCTGAATAGCGAATCCAAGACGCGTAAAAACAACGTTCATCGGCCTAGGGGACAAAACATTCCGAGACATAACTTTTTGGATATGACTAAGCGTGTCCACTGCTTCCGGAACAAGGTAACCAAAAGTATCAAACGCGAAGGAAACAAACACATGTTGATTCTCGAGGCACGCTTTCTCGTGTTTGTTCACATTCCCAGCCGTCGCCTTAGAAGCCGCCTGCCCAGCCCTGAACGTCCCGGGCCTCAGCCCTACCAGGGGAGAAACCCCAGTAAGGTCCACACAAGCATGCTTCCCTCTCTGCCACCCAAACACAAGGATATCAGCCGCCCGGAGTGTTGAACGCCCATCCAAGAGATCTGACAAAAAATTGACAAACTAAGGGTGGATGGGCTTCGGCTTTACAGTGGCTTCTGCGGCTTTGACGGCAACACCGTCACCGGTCGAAAACTCCGTTCTTCGGCTTTGAAAATCGGCGAGAAGTAGCCAATTAAAGATTTAGGTTTTTTTGAAAGGTTTCGAACATTGGAAGGGGTGATACGGTTTAAATAATTATTGTTTTTCACACCACAAATAATAAATTCATATCTTCATGGTTTTAAATATGTTCATTATATTACTAGGTTCGTAACCCGTGTATTACACGGGCTGAATATAGATATATAATATTAGATAAATACAAAGAAAAAGATAATGATCAAGAAATTTGAAAATTATGACTGATATAAATTTATTATAATATATTAAATAATAATTTAATACATTTAAGAAACTTATTATGTTTGACAAGTTGTTGATTACTTTCCATAAAAAACTAAAATTATTTAGTAAATTAATCAAATCTACATTAATTTTATCAAAATTTTAAAATAAAAATTTAGTTTTGACAAACTTGGTAATTAATCTTAATTAATTATTTACTAAATTGGTAATTCAATGAGAGCTTGACATGTGGCGGTGGTGATGTGGCTCCTTTATAAATGAGACATGTGGCATAAATTTTATTACTTTATTAGGATTAAGATAAATATAATATAATATAATATTTTGGTTATCAATTCCTAATATAGTTCGTCTTCCTCTTTAAGTTTTTTCATCTCTATAAATATTCACCTATATATCATTGTAATATACATCATTGAATAATAAAATCTCCTTCTATTTTTCTTCTCTTTGTTTTGCTATAAGGCTTGTTTCACAATACGTTAACAGCACAAGTTCCTTTTGGAGTATGACAATCATATGCACGAGTGGCTTTTTGGAGTTGATCAGAAGGTAAATAAACTTTCTCCAATTAATTTTTTCTTTGTTCTTCTCTTGACTCTTAAATACAATTCATATTGTAATTCATACAATCTTGGGTTGCGTTAGATATTTTCTTCTCTTGAAAACCTTTAAGACAATCTTATTGTAATAAATACAGTTTTAGGCTAAGTCAAAATTTATAGATATTGGTTAATACAATAATAGTTTATTCATCAAACTTATTTGAATCAGTTTAGTACGAGTAAATTGACCCGCACCTTGCGGCGGGTCAAAAATATTTTCGCGTTGGAGCGAAAGTTGATGTTCAATGTTATTTAAGTCGTCGGGTCGAAATATTTTCGCGTTGGAGCGAAAGTTGATGTTCAATGTTATTTAAGTTGATTTATTCTTGTCATTTCGTTATAATATTTAAGTTGATGTTTTCTTGTCATTTCATTATTGCAAGCAGCTTTTTCTATAAGTTGAAAAAACATGAACGTATTTTACTCCAAGCATTTCTACCAAGTAAAAAACATCAAATTGAGACCCTAATATATAGCATTACTTTCATCTTGGATGTTGAAACCTACTACTCCTTTATACAAATATTGTAGCAATTTCAAAACAACATATTTTGGTCTTCTTGCTTGTTAAATAGCTGAACTTTTAAAACTTCAATTTCATATGATGGAACACATAACTTACAACTAATAAAAGGGAGAATTAATTAATTAATTATAGACCATGTTGAAGGTCTTGTTTTGAGAGAGAGGTTGGTAGACTCCAAAGCCTGCAACCTGAGGCCAAGTGTGTGGTGGTGTCGTAATTGGTATGAACATGCTATCTTTTTTGAATGCTCCAAAAGTTCTTACAAACCTGTCAAAATGTAAAGATTTATGAAAGTCCCACTATTAAGTGTAGCTTGCAACTGTAGCAATCTACAAATATATAACATAAAATGAAACATTAATACATTTAAAGGATTTCAAAAGTTGGCATAGTCAATATGTTAATATATTTCCAAAAACTAAAGGCAATTGACAGATTCAATGTGAGGCTGTAGAACCTGAGTTCAGATGACAACTAAAACCCAATAAATGTATCAATGAAGAAGATTTAATAGAAAAAGCAAAACAACTAAACTCAATATCCTGCCTTTTAAACTCCACAATAATGGAGAAGATTATTTCTTTCTCTATACATTTACATAATTCATACTTTTTTAGGTTTGACAACATTATGATTGTAAATAAGATTGTAAAGAACAATAGAAAATAGAATTTCTTCACAAAACTTTAGGTAAGATTTCTTATCACATTGGTCATATATTATAGGAGTTATCTTAGACATTGACATATTTAATTTCAGACTATAGAATGTATCAATTGAATAAAACGTTTTATCTCTATGTTTTCACATTATTCATACTTTATCAGATCTTACAACATGAATCCTAAAGTCATAAAATTTTAACTCATATTACAACAACGATAAATCTATCATTGTCTAAAAACATGAAACCAGTAGAATTAGGTTTGATGATTCATGTTCTTTCTACAGTAGTATCATAAGTGAAAACGTACATACCAAAAGAGGAATATAAGATTCCAACGGCATCAAGAGTCCTACAAGAATACAAAAAGAATTAATAAATCCATAAAATTGTTTAATCATCAGCAACATAGGCTCAGAAAGATGCATCATAGCCTCATGTAAACCATCAAGAACACCAAAACAATATATGCTTCATAGATTCATGTAAACCAACGATAGGCAAACCCAAACCATCACAAAATCATAAAGCCATAAAATTGTTTAACCATCAGCAATATAGGCTCGGAAAGATTTCATCATAGCCTCATGTAAACCATTAAGAACACCAAAGCATCAAGTAAATAGAAATCCTTCATAGCCTCATGTAAACCATCAAGAATACCAAAACTGCATCAGGTAAATAGAAGTACAACCAACTTTGAACCTATAAATAATAAGATTTAACCAACACAATATTTTCTTAGAGGCAACATAGGCTCAGAAAAATTTCATCATAGCCTCGTGGTAACCGTTAATAAAAGCAGCGATATATGCTCAGAAAGAAATCATTATGGCCTCAAGGGAACTAATTATTTCGTTAGAAGCAGCATAGGTTCAAAAAAAATTCATAACAGCTTAATAGAAAGGCTCAACAACACTGTGGTTGAGCAAGAGAAGAGTCAAGCAACAAATCAGAAATTAAACCATCACCGGATCACATCCAAAAGAATCGATTTGAGGAGGCAGGAGAGAAAGAGGTTACCACTAATCGTCAATTTCATACCTGGAGTTTTCTGATCCAAATTTTATCGTGTCGGAGTTTCGTTCTTCGTTAAAAAAAACATCTTGTTTTCTCTCATATCCCCAAACGTAAAACATTATCATTTCGTTTTAATCTTATATGAACCTCAGTTTAAGCAGATTAGGTTTTCGATTTCAGCGATCCCCACAATTATCATATGTTGCAACTCATTTCAAAATCTAGGCTTGCTCATAAGTGTGAAACGGTTGCAACTCATTTTGAAATCTAGGCTTGCTCATAAGTGTGAAACGGAGCAACAAATGAAGAAACAGCAGCGGTGCGACACGGCGCCCCACTTTCCATCATTGCCACATTCCGTCACTGGAAAATGATAATCTGTTTAAAGAGATAGAAACAATACCAGCCAACGGAACGGTAGCTACATCAACGTCGACCGACAATGCCACCGCATTTCATCACGAACGACGCTACCCGGACGTGGCCGCTGCCATCAATGACGGAGCAGCATCCTTGCTATCTTCCGTTGGCTTGAAAGGATTTTCATCATCACCACCCTTTTGGACTTCCTTTCTATATATATTTTTTTATAATTTTTTATTTTAAAATTTTATAACCCTTATAATCCCTAAAATAAATGTCCCTTAAGAAACTTTGTTTCCTTTTTAAGGTAAGGGGTGAGCGTTAGCAATTATGATTGGTTTATAACATGTAATGGCGGATTAAGTGGGTCGGATCACATGAAAATAACAATTTTAATATATATGGTCACAAGCTCTCATGTAGTCGGTATCAAATGAATTAATGTATAACGATACAGTAGAACCTCTATAATTTAATACTCGATAAATTAATAACCTTGATAAAATTAATAATTTGTTCGGTCCCAACTTGGGACCAATATAAAATTGGATCTCAATCGATAAAATATTAAGATAATAATTTTTTTGAAACCCCAATGTAATTATATTGGTCCCAGCGAAACTATAAATTAATAATTACTAAAATATTCCAAAATTATAGGATTGTCTAGTAAAAAATAAATCTATAGTCACTTGTTCTTTTTGTGAACTTCAAATCTATATTGAGTTCATCTTTAAATCTCTCCATAGCACTTGAGAGTTGAGGCACTGTATTCTCGTATTGCAACAAAAAGTTGCAATGCTTCTTTCCGAGTGACAGGTTATAAAGGTACTGAATCATCATCAACTTCATCATCAACCGGATTTTGAACAGTATCATTAGACATTTTATAGCGATCAATCTAGATCTATGTACACTGAACTTGACAAGTTTATTAATGTGTGAATGTACATGAGAATTTTGAAAGTCCTTGTTTCTGTTTTTTTTTCAAATAGGTAAAGTGAACGGATATAAAAACTTTGAAGATCGATACATTAATTTGAGAGTTGCTCATGAGTATAAGGCAACTCTTTAAATTAATAATTTATTAATTTATCGATATAATAATATCTTGCTAAATTAATAAAACATCCCGGTCGCAACATTATTAATTTATAGAGGTTTTACTGTAATTGTAAATTATGTGTATGTATTTTCGTTGTTGATACTCTTGAGAATTAGAACAAGGAGAATTGTATTTGATTGTAGTTTTTCTAATTGATTGATTTTTCTGCTTACAACCAACTGGTACATATAGCTAGAAATTTACACAATTGTCAACTTTATATTTAAGGAAAGGAAGTACAAGTTGCTGCTCCCAACCACCACCAACTCTTACTTTTTTGACATAACTTTGGTTTTCATTTATTCAACACTCCCCCTCAAGTTAAGTAGTGGGATCTCCAATGCTTTACTTGTCAAGACAGTTGCTAAAACCTTTCCCATTGACGGCTTTGGATAAGATTTCTGCAAGTTGGTCTCTTGATTTTACAAACGGAAGTTCTATTATCCTTGCTTCGAGTTTTTCTTTGATGAAGTGTCGGTCGACTTCAACATGTTTGGTTCTATCATGTTGAACTGGGTTTTCTGAGATTTGGATAGCTGCTTCATTGTCATACATGAGTTTGCTAGTTTCAGTTGGAGCACAATCGATCTTTGTGAGGAGTTTCCTTATCCATAGGATTTCAGCTAATCCTCATGCTATTCCCCGAAATTCAGCTTATGCGCTTGACAGTGCAACCACCTTTTGTTTCTTGCTCTTCCAGGTGACTAGGTTTCCACCAACAAATGTGAAGTACCCAGATGTAGATCTTGTGTCACCTTTGTCTCCTACCTAGTCTGCATCGGTGTATCCTTGAGTATTCAGATGACTGTTTGGTTTGAATACCACGCCATGACCTGCAGTCCCTTTGAGGTACTTTATGATCCTCCATACAGCTTCCATGTGCGTTACTTGTGGTTGATGCATGAACTGACTTACTACCCCAACAGCATATGCTATGTCAGGTCTAGTATGGGAGAGATATATAAGCTTCCCAACCATTCTTTGATATTGCTCTTTGTTTGCTAGTTCCACTCCTTCTTCCATATGTAGGCCATGATTCACCATTATTGGAGTTTTAGCCGGCTTGCACTCTAGCATTCCTGTTTCTACTAATAGATCAAGTATATACTTCTTTTGACATATAAAGATTCCTTGTTGAGACCTCAGGACTTCTATTCCAAGGAAGTACTTCAGTCCTCCTAAATCTTTCATGTCGAACTCGGCAGACAGGTTCTTCTTTAGTCTTAGTATCTCATCTTCATCATCCCCCGTGATAATCATATCATCCACATAAATGATTAAACATGACACACGATCTCCCCGTTGTTTAATAAACAGGGTATGGTCAGAGTTGCTCTGCTTGAAGCCATTTTTTTTCATGGCAAGTGTGAATCGACCAAACCAGGCTCGAGGGGATTGTTTGAGCCCGTAGAGGGATTTTTTCAACCGAGACACTTCTCCTGGTTTGGAACCGTGTTTAAAGCCAGGTGGGGGCTCCAAATATACTACTTCTGCTAGTTCTCCATGTAAGAAGACATTTTTAACATCTAGTTGAGGTAGAGGCCAAACCTTGTTTAGAGAAACTGAGAACAGGATCCAGATAGTGTCAAACTTGGCTGCTGGTGAAAACGTTTCAGAGTAGTAGATTCCGTATGTTTTTGTGTACCCCTTTGCAACAAGCCGAGCTTTATACCTTTCAATCTTTCCATATGGTTTGTACTTGATGGTGAACACCCATCAACATCCAACTGGTTTTTTTCCGTCTGGTAGTGGGCTTTTATCCCATGTGTTATTTTTTATCAGGGCATCCATTTCGTATGTCATGGATTTCTTCCAATTTTTAGACCCCAAGGCTTGTTCAACAGAGTTTGGTGTCTCCTCTGCATAAAGGGCAGTAACAAAAGTTTGAACGTCTTTTGACAGATTTCCATCTGCAACGTTTGCCATAGGGTATTTGGTTCCTTGTGTTACTTTCTCTAGGGAGTATCTTTTTGGCGGAACACCTCTGTTTGTTCTTGGTGGTAACGTGTATCTTTCAACATTAGGGAGTGGTGTTCCGTTTCCTGTCATCTCATGGTCGTTTCCTGTCATCTCATGGTTAGGGCTGCTACTATGATCATCAGATGTTTCAGGTAAGATACTAACCTCGGATGTCAGGTGGATATTTTCATTGGTGGCGGCACTTGTGACAGGCTCCTCTATTTCTATGGTGTTTGAGTGAGACGCTTCAGGGATACTGTGAGTAAATTGCAACCAACTCAGTGGGTCAAGATGTTCCTTCTCCCCCTGACCATTGTGTTGGGGGTAGTAGTATTCTGTTTCAAGGAAGTTACAATTCATTGTTGTGTGCATGTGTTTTGTTTTCGGATTATAACACCTATAACCTTTCTGGTTAATCCCATATCCCACAAACACACATTTCTCAGCACAAGGTTCGAGTTTTGTCCGATGACTTTTTGGGATATGTACAAAGACAGAACATCCAAAGATTCTTGGCTGAAGTGTAAGGGCTGAGGGAATTTTGGTGAATTCAGAGAGAGTTTGCATTGGAGTTTTTAGTTTGAGAATTCTTGTTGGAAGTCGGTTAATGAGATATGTGGCAGTTGCCACAGCTTCTAGCCAAAAACTTTTAGGAACCTGAGACACAATTATTAATGCGCGAGTGATTTCAAGGAGGACTTATTTTTTCGCTCTACGACTCCATTTTGTTCAGGGGTGTGGGCACAAGTTGTTTGATGAATTATTCCTTGTGAATCGAGGAACTGTTTCATGGATGTATTTACAAACTCTCCCCCGTTGTCTGACCTAAGGATTTTGATATTTGTTTGGAATTGGGTATTAATCATGTTATAAAAGTTTGTGAATTTCTCATACACTTCTGACTTGTGTTTTAGGAAGTAAATCCAATTCATCCGGGTACAATCATCCACAAACAGGACAAAGAAGCGAAGGTGTTGGCCCCCGACAATAGGGGCGGGGCCCCAGACGTCGGTATGGATCAATGTAAATGGTGTATCCACCCTAGTGTTGTTTGGCTTAAGAATTTTTCTATTGATTTTGGATAGAACACATGTTTCACAATTTGACATAGTGTTGGATGCAACCAAATTTGGAAATAAAACGTGTAAATAACCCGATGAAGGATGTCCTAATCTTCGGTGCCATAACCATGCTTCTCAATCTTTTGAGCCATGAGCTAACATCACAGTACCCTGCTGAGTCATCTCATCCACATAATAGAGTCCTTGTCTTTCAGTGTCACACCCAATGATCATTCCCGTCCTGATATCCTGTAACACACAGAAAGTGGGATGCATGAGTACTGAGCAATTAAGTTCTTTGGCTACATGACTTATGGATAGGAGTTTGTGAGAAAGAGTAGGAACATAAAGGCAATTTAAAAGTCTTAGAGTGGGGGTTATTTCAATTGTTCCCCATTCTTCAACGTTCATTGTTCCACCATTTGCCGTTTTTATATGAGTTTTTCCGGGCTTAGAGGGTGAAATAAGATCTGTTTGATCATATGTCATTGGATCAGTATCCCCGCAATCTAGTATCCATGAGTTGTAATGGCCCTTTTTATAGTTTAGGGCCATATTTGCATTTCCAACCATTTGAGGGTCATCTTTGGATTTTTTGAAACTTGAGGGGTTTAAAAGGGGGCATTTTCCAGGGACTAAAGTGGATTTGTTTGTGTTAGGTTTAAGGATCTGATCGAGATCCCTTTTCCATGAAAAACGTCGCTTTCTCCCTTTTTACCTGGTTCGTCTTCTTCGTTCTTCATACCTACCATCATACCTGCAAATCCATCATCGATGCTTGCGTTGGTGTTGTTGGTGGCCATAGCCATGGAGGCTTTACCTTTCTCTGGTTCGCTACCTCTCAGCGCCTTCTTGTGCCTGTCTGCCCACCACTTGGGGTAACCGACAATCTTAAAGCATTGTTCTTTCGTGTGCTTCTTCATGCCGCAATGGGTACACTTGAGGTGATATTTGTCTTCTTTGGAGTATGGTCCATACTTCTTGATACTTTGATCGAACCGACGGTGCCCTTTGACCGTGAACCCAGAACCTTGAGAAGCTTCTGTGGCGATAAGGTCGATGGCGACGCTGCTATGCTGGATATTTGAGGTTGTTCCCAGAATATTCTGATGAGCGGCTTCTTTGCGAACCATTGCATAGGCTCCTTCTGCAGTTGGAAGCAGGTCCAATCGGAGTATTTCACGCTTGATATGATCATACCTGTGATTTAAAGCGTTTAGAAATTGAAACACTTTTTGTTCAGACCTGATTTCTGAGTACGCAGTGATATCTTCAGGATATTTCATGGGATTAGGATCGATCCTGTAAATTTCTCCCCAAATCCCTTGAAGTACAATCCAGAAACTGTCCAGCGAGGCCTCATTCTGCTTGATTTCGTTTGCTTTGACATGGAGGTCGTAAGTTTGTAGCTTGTCCTTTCCGCTGTTGTAGGTAACCACCAGAGCGTTCCATAGTGTTTTTGCTATTGGGAATTTGGTTAGGTTACCTGCTATCTCTGGTTCGATATTCTGGATAAGCCATGAGAACATGACTAAATCGTCTTGTTCCCACTAGCCGTATTTTTCTTCTTTCTTATCTGGTGGGTTTTCTAGTAAGATGGTTTAAAAGGGTTTTTGATTTTCCACCTATGGCAACTCTAATCATTGGAGTCCATAAGGCGTAATTTTGGCTGTTCAGTTTGAGGTTTATTTGGAGGCTATCTGAGAGTTTTGGGTTTGTCGTTTGGGAATTCATTCCCTGTTTGAGCAGGTTTATGATTTGAAGAGATAAGTCTGGGTTTGGGTTGTCATCTCCCGACATGGTGACCCAAGGAGCTGACCTTTAAAGGCTAAGATTGTGTAGATAATGAGCACTTTGGTCCTAGAACCAGCCATGCTCTGAAACCATCTTGAGAATTAGAACAAGGAGAATTGTATTTGATTGTAGTTTTTCTAATTGATTGATTTTTCTGCTTACAACCAACTGGTACATATAGCTATAAATTTACACAATTGTCAACTTTATATTTAAGAAAAGGAAGTACAAGTTGTAGCTCCCAACCACTACCAACTTTTACTTTTTTGACATAACTTTGGTTTTCATTTATTCAACAGATACAGGTTCTTGTGTGACTAATTGTATGCATGATGCGTATGATTATAAGTTTATAACATTGGTGTTTGGAAATGTTGTGTTAAATCAATGATATGAATATGATAAATATTATGTGACTGGTTTTATTTGGTAGTATATGGTGACACATCATCCAAAAGTCAGGTCAAACCTCGTTACTTTGACTTTTAGATTAACTATTATGTGTCTTAATCTTAACTGCTTAACCATAAATAACTGAGTTTAACTGGTAAAACCGGACGTTAGTTAATTCTCACGTTTGTATTAGAAACCATGCTCTAATAAATAAGAAAAACCATTAAGTAATTAATAAAATTTCAATAATAAGAAAATAAATATAAAAATAATAATTTTAAATTTTCTTTGGAAACCAGTGCCACGGATTTACATCAACGACCCAACGACATTTTAAGCGATTACGTAATTAAAACAACTGGGATTTTAATCACTCATGGTAGTCGAGCTTAAATCTGACGCGAACAAACGAAACAGTATTCGTTGTATTCACGCGTGCCAAACCGTATCATTTTGAGAAAAACAAAAACAAAACATGTCAACTTAGCAAAACTCATTTTTATGAACCATGAATATATCAAAATTTGTCGTTGTCAAGACTTAGCCAAAACCTACACCGGAGACCCGATCAAGCCCGTTCCGGCCCAACAAAGCCCAACGGATCAAAAATATCAAAAATAAGTCTGTAACTCGACCCGATAACCAAGCCCGTTCAACCCACACACCGGCCCGAACTGGTGAACCGACCCGCGGCCCAACGGGCCCAGACCGGGTCCGGTCCACTCCTTTCTCCTCGGCCTAACCGGAGACCGGCCCAAGACTCGGCCCAACCGGAAAACCCCGGCCCGCTCCCTTTGTTAATTCTTTTAGGCTTCGGCCCAACCCACCAAATATTTAAATTTAATTGTTTTGGCCCATGATTATTATAACCTAAGCCCACTACATTTTTATAAAAAATCTAGCCCATTAACTTTATAAGATCACCACCTTTATGGTTTTATTATATTTGGGTTATATTTATAAAAATTATAATTTTTAAACATCTCTAACCTCATATTCTATAGAAGCCTTGTCATTTTATAAAACATAGCCATACTTTTATAAAATAAAATCACCTACTTCTAGTTAGTAAATTAACATGCCTCTGAAACATGACACATCTCCCTCCTACTAATCCTAATACACACAAGCCTAACAGTACTATTATTAGTTGTCAAATGTACTAATATACAAGGGATTATAAGCCATGGATCATTAAGTATTAACCAAAATTTCACCTATATAATGAACCCCCCATCATCACATTTCCTCCACATCAAACCAACCCTTTCTTCTTTCTCCTCTCTCCCATTTTTGGCTACCTCCCTCTACCACCACAACCGCCACCTGACCACCTGCCCCAGCCGCCAGTCAGCCGCCACAGGCCGCCGGAGCCGCCGGAAAACCACAACCGAGCCACTTCTTTTCTCGGTTTTTCTTCCAACTCTTTGTGAGTTTTTCTAAACCCATTTCTTCTATATTTTTCCTACATTTTTTAAACACCCAAGTTTACCACAAAGTCTTGAAAACAACCAATTAAACTACTTACATTTTGATTTAATCATCTAACAAAACTCTCTTCTCTATCTCATCCTTCAAGATCCAAACATTTCTTTGGTGCTTTAAGGCTTAAAGTAGCCAAGAAATATGGTGAAACATACAAAGAAATCCAAGGAAAGTATTAGTGTGCACCAAGGATTCTTGTATTCTTGCAATTTCATTTTATCTATGTTATTTGATTTATTTGGTCCTAACACTTAAGAGTGTTAGTAGATTTAACCTAATATATAAAATGGCTAACAAATGAAATGGAAATATGAAATGGGTGTTAAATTTATGATCATATGCTTAGTTTGTCCTAACACACTAAGTGTTAGTTGATTTATTTATATCTCATGTTAACAATGTTATTTGGTCCTAACACTTAGTGTTAGTAGATGGAAAATGATCATATGAATATGTTGTTACATTTGGTCATAACTAGTAAATGGATGGATTAAAAGAACATGGGAATGGATAAGAGTGTTTAAATAAAATACATGAAACTTACTTATTTTAGTAAAAATGACATTTATGTCAAATGATTTATTTGACATAAATACTTGGATTTATTACAAGTTTTAACTATATAAAGACATGTTCAAAAAAGAGGAATAAAGTTTCTATAAAAATGCATTAGTTAAATGGATATGTTTTATAAATATGATTTTTATAGAAATAGTCAATAGTCATACATGGGCTTCTAAATATATTTATAACCTTTTAAATCATACTTTGATGAATCAAAGTAATCAAGACAAGAATACGTTGCGTAGTAATAAAACCGGGACCCATACGGCGATATACGCAATAACGTAAACATTAGGATTTTTAAATCAATCACATGTCTTATTTTTGCAAGATGACTTAAAGGTTTATATTAGGCTACCCGTAATGGTCAAGCCCCTTCAAGCCCCACCCTTGGGCATGATCCGACACGTGGACGATGACATGGCATAGGGGCTTGAAAACAAAAGAGGTGTAATGGGATAAAGCCCCTTTCAAGCCCCACAATCATTACCCAACCCACACTACCTCCCCCCCCATTTGGCGTGAAAAATCTGGCGCCTCTCCCCCCATTTCCATTTTTAGCGCCCCATAGTAATGGGTAGGGGCGTGAAAGGGGCGCGAAAGGGGCGCTAAAGGTGGTTTCAAGCCCCTTTCAAGCCCCATTACACATAGCCTTAGATAAACTTTTATAAATCCAAGTATCCTCATGTATTATTTGAAAATAATGTTTTAAAACTTTAAAATGGAGATGAATATTTTATGAGTATAAAATATTAATGATTTCTATTTACTAAATTATTAAACGTTGTAACTTGAAACGTATCTTTAAATGATTCAATTGATAAACGTTTTACGACGAAATAAACTTTAAATAATTATTCCTTGATTAATAATCATTTGCAAAAGTTTTAAGCTACGCTTTATTTACAATTCACCAAGACTTGTTAATTATAATTATTTAAATAATAATAATTATAACATATATAAATAATCAATCGAGCTTATAAAAATAATAATAAACACTATTATATAACACAATATTCAAGACTTGATTGACTTATTTAATGATTATCCTCATTATTTAATATTTGTTTGACATAAATATAAATCATCACATATGTATTTATTTGTACAATAAATACTAACAACGGGCTTTCCAAACCAATACAAATGGGATTATACGTCAAGACTTGACCGGTATCACTTGGGTGACAATTATTACTCACTTGATTATAAACCTTATGCAATTGTCTTATTATTAAATTAGGACGTTACTTGCTATCATTATCATCCGGTTTAGTACATCATCCGCTGATCAATGTGAGTTTCACGGCCCCTTTTCTTTTAACTGTTTTTATACTCTTGGGGGAGAAATCATGAACTGATAAATGTTTTTACTTAATATTATGGTTTATCTGTTAGCCGTATGACTGTTTGTTCTCTTACTGATGCCCAACTATGGTACATCATCGTTATGAATGTTTGTACAACTATATCCCACCGTTAATTGATTTCAATTAGTTCTGTACGAAACGATGGCTAGTGAATAGATCTATTTGGGTTGACAACCCTGCCCAGTTTGGTCGCTCCAATCCTGACTCCGTACATTGTCAAGGGGCACACGTCAGGTATTCTGCTCTGTTCGGTATCTTTCGGGCGAGATACCATAGGTGGGTAAACCATTAGTATTTGAAATCAAGGTTGAGGTGAGTTCATACAACCACAACGGTAAACCAACGTAATATTTAAGTATGCCAAAACCGTTTTATAAATCTTTAACGCAGAGTCTTAAACCTGTGAACCTCACCAACTTTATGTTGACATTTTAAACTCATGATATCTCAGGTAATTGAGCAATTATGGAAGACATGCAAATGGGGCTTCACCGTTACTATCGGACCTGCTTCTGGAGTCGTAGTCCTGATCTATCCTAAATAAACCGTACCATGTGTTTTAATATTAAATTAAGACTTTATGCTTTTCAAATGTAAAACATTGTCATTTTCACCACTCTTACCGCTGCAATATAAATGATGTAATATTTTTATAAAGTTTGAAACTACTAGAAGTCGTTCTATGTACCAGCGACTATGATTCCATCTCGCTCACACCCAACCCGTTGACCGGGGTGTGACAGATTGGTATCAGAGCCGTGGTTAAAGCGAACTAGGTTAATCAAACAAACAAAAACCAAACCTAGACTATAACCTGCTTTGAAGCTACCATTTGCATGCAAGACCGCTTCTCGAACATATTGGTTTATGTTATACACGCTTTACTATATCGGTAGCAATTATTTCATTTAGTTTATATGTTATTATAGTGTTACTAACTCTGTATTTTTCTCTTGGAATATTATCGCAGAGATGACTTCCAAGGAGGTCATCTCCATTTCTGATTCCAGAGAAGACGACGATAGAGATGTAGCTAACTATACACCATCCCCGGAGGACCATGTGCCCTCCAGTCCTGAGAGAGACATACCGACTGTCGGAACTGTCCGCCAGTCCTTCATACCCTCATTTATCATGGATTCCCGGGCAGCTCCATTCCTAGAGGCTACGTGAGGGACTGCCCAGCTTTTACGAGCGAGGTGAGTCCTCCATCAGAGGTGGTGCCACGAGCCGTCCTCCGTCTGGCATCTCTGACGAGCCAATAGCGGACACTATTCCGCTATTGGTAGCATGCTTGCGTCGTCATGAACAATCCTTGAGTTGGTTGAGAGAGATATTTTTCAACACTCTACCATAGCTAACCTTGGGGCTCTAGTGACCCAGATATCCAGGGTTGCTAGTCACATGAATGCCATCCAGGACTCCATAGACACCCTTCATACTCATATGACTAGTGTCAACACAACCGTCACTGACCTCCTTCTGTGAAACGAGGCCCTCCATGCGAGGCTCGCGACCGCAGAGGATTTCATTGGGCGTATGATGACCTTCATGACCCTCATGTCACAGATCACGACCAACCTAACCATGCCCCCAAGGACCTCCACTTTTCTAGATAGCTTTAGATCTAGCCTTTTTGGACCATCATTTTAGCATACCTATATTTTGTATGTTGTATTATTGGGACTGCGAGCCCAAGACAAAACATATCTCATTTTGATTACTGTATGTTTTATAGTTAATGTGGTGGGAATGGAAATTAGTAGTACGGTTATGTTAATGATTATGATTATTGTTATCATTATTGCTATTGTTCTTATTATGGTTGTCTCTATGGCATGTTATTTATTCACATACGTTATTTCCCTTCTATCCCTTCTATCTTATGTTTCTTGGTCGTGTTTGCGCGTATCACGATATTATTGATGTATGGCGTTGCAATTATTTTCGTGCGTTAATAACCCCATTTACATATTATCTAAATTTTCCTTGACATTGGTAAATTAAAGCAAAACCATGCCACCGAGACGCTAAACCGCCAGAAACGCTTGACCTCCTCAACCTCCTACTCCAATGAGTGTCGTTGAAATCGAGGAGATGATCGCTCAGCGCGTTGCTGAAACAGTTGTCGCTGCCGAGACCCAACGTCACACTGACAATAGGGCACACGGTAATAACGAATTAACCGATGTTAGAAAACAATGGTCTACAATTTCACCGAATTGTATTCAACGTTTTGGACTAACATTGCAGGCCCTCGTGAATATTCATATAAAGACTTTATGAATTTCAAACCCACCAACTTCAAGGGTTACGAAGGCGTTGTTGGGTTAATCCGTTGGTTTGAGAAAATGGAGTCAGTCTTCCGCATAAGCAACACTCCCGAGCAGTACATTGTCAAATATTCCACGTGCACGTTCATTGAAGGTGCACTAACCTGGTGGAACTCCCATGCCGATGCTATGGGAACTGATTTGGCTTATGCCATGACATGAGACTAACTCAAACAACTTCTATGCAATGAGTATTGTCCTAAGGAGGAACTGCAAAAACTTGAAGCTGAGTTCTGGAACCTATCCATGAATGGAGCCGATGTTGCTGGCTACACTAAGAGGTTTCGTGAACTTGCTCACCTTTTTCCGACTATGGTCACTCCACTATACAAGAAAATTGAGCGGTACATATGGGGACTTGCACCACACATTCAGGGGAATGTTCTTTCCTCAAACCCTTAGACATTTCAAGATGCAGTGCATCTGGCACACAACCTTGTCTATCAAGCTAATCGTTAAGGTGTGAACTTTGGCAAGAAATCGTTTGATAACGAGTCCTCCGATGTCTGTACCACCCCTTCGTCAAGCAAACGAAAATGTGAACTTTGGAAAAATCGGAACGAGAAGAACTCTGAGAAGACCCATGCTAAGGGATCCAGATCAGAGAAGGTCTATGCTGCTTCCGTCCCTGTCCAGCCCCCCCCCCCCCCCCGAAAGGCCGGTTACACCGGTACTACACCCCTCTGCAACAAATGCAACCTCCACCATACTCTCGATTGTGGAAATGTCTTTTGCAATATCTTCAAAGCCTATGTACATGTAGCATGTGATTTCCCAAAAGGCACTTGCTACGGTTGCGGGACCATTGGACACTTCAAGAGTGAATGCCCGAAGAACAAGGACCAAAATGCTAACCAGGCTAGAGGAAGAGTCTTCGTGAACAGCGCCGAAGATGCCTACCGTGACCCCAACACGGAGACGGGTACGTTCCTACTAAACAACCATTATGTTTCTGTTTTATTAATTCGATACCGATAGGAACTTTGTGCCTACCGATTTTTGTAATCCTTTAAAATCGACCCTTCTGCCTTAAACGCTAAGTTTACCGTAGAATTAGCCAATGGTGAGTTAATCGAAACTGGAGTAATCTACCAAGGTTATTCATTAGGACTCCCCGACCATACATTTTAGCATCGACCTTATACCCGTTGAATTAGGAAGCGTCAACGTAATCATTGGTACAGAATGGTTGTCAAAGAACCATGCAAAAATCGTCTGTCATAAGAAAATGGTAAGAGTGCCACTAGCAAAAGACAACACTCTAAACGTGCAAGGCGAAAAGAGTGGAGCCAAGCTAAACCTCATATCTAGTATGCAGGCACGAAAAATTCCTTTGCAAAGGATGCCATGCCATCCTAGCTCATGTCACTGAGAAGAAACCTAAGGTGAAACGTACCAAAGATGTTCCTATTATTCGCGTCGGAAGTCTTTCCCGAAGACTAGTCGGACTTACCCTAGCAATAAGTGGAGCTTCGCATCGACTTAACTCCTGAAGCCGCCCCCGTTGCCAGATTCCCATACCGTCCGGTACCGTTCGAAATGCAAGAGTTATCTAGCCAACTATAAGAGTTACTAGATAAAGGCTTCTTTCGTCCGAGCCACTCCCCGTGGAGTGCTCCCGTATCATTTAAAATGAAGTATCTGTCCGACGTAACTCTTGTCGTCCCACTTGATGAAATTCAATTAAGTCGACGAGACATTTCAGTTTGTTGAGGAACGTGTCGAGATACTTGACGAAGAAATCAAGAAAATGAAACGTAGCCGCATCCCCATTGTCAAGGTGCGGTGAAACTCCCGACGAGGTCCAAAGTACACTTGGGAACGCAAGGACCAAAATGCATCTGAAGTATCCTTGTCCTTCGGAAACGTTGCATCCACCAGTAGTCAGAACTGAATTTCGGGACGAAATTCTTCTAACTAGGGGAGAATGTGACACCTCGTCCAAAAGTCAAGTCAAACCTCCTTACTTTGACCTTTAGGGTAACTATTATGTGCCATAATCTTAACTGCTTAACCGTCAATAACTGAGTTTAACTGATAAAACCGGACTTTAGTTAATTCTCACATTTGTATTGGAAACCGTGCTCTAATGAATAAGAAAACCATTAAGTAATTAATGGAATTTCAATAATAAGACAATAAATATAAAAATATACTTTTTATATTTTCTTTGGAAACCAGTGTCACGGATTTACATCAACGACACAATGATATTTTAAGCGATTACATAATAAAATAACTGGGATTTTAATCACTCATGGTAGTTAACCTTAAATCTGACGCGAACATACGAAACAGTATTCGTTGCATTCACGCGTGCCAAACCGTACCCTTTTGAGAAAAACAAAAACAAAACATGTCAACTTAGCAATACTCATTTTTATAAACCAAGAATATATCTAAACTTGTCGTTATCAAGACTTAGCCAAAACCTACACCGGAGACCCGTTCAAGCCCGTTCCGGCCCAACAAAGGCCAACGGATCAAAAATACCAAAAACAAGTCCGTAACTCGACCCGATAACCAAACCCGTCCGACCCAGACACCGGCCCGAACCGGTGAACCGACCCGCGGCCCAAACGGCCCAAACCGGGTTCGGTCCACTCCTTTCTCCTCGGCCCAACCGGAGACCGGCCCAAGACTCGGCCCAACAGGAAAAACCCGGCCCGCTCCCTTTGTTAATTCTTTTGGGCTTCGGCCCAACCCACCAAACATTTAAATTTAATTGTTTTGGCTCATGATTTTTATAACCTAAGCCCACTGCATTTTTTTAAAAAGTCTAGCCCATTAACTTTATAAGATCACCACCTTTATAGTTTTATTATACTTGGGTTATATTTATAAAAATTATAATTTTTAAACATCTCTAACTTCATATTCTATAGAAGCCTTGTCATTTTATAAAACATAGCCATACTTTTATAAAATAAAATCACCTACTTCTAGTTAGTAAATTAACATGGCTCTTAAACATGACACATCTCCCTCCTATTAATCCTAATACATACAAGCCTAATACTACTAGTATTAGTTGTCAAATGTACTAATATACAAGGGATTATAAGCCATGGACCATTAAGTATTAACCAAAATTTCACCTATATAAAGAACCCCCCATCATCACATTTCCTCCACATCAAACCAACCCTTTCTTCCTTCTCCTCTCTCCCATTTTCGGCTACCTCCCTCCACCACCATAGCCGCCGCCTGACCACCCTCCCCAGCCGCCAGTCAGCCGCCACAGGCCGCCTCTGAGCCACAGGAGCCGCTGGAAAACCACCACCGAGTGTAACACCCCAAAACCCGTTTTGGGTTTAAACGTATTATTTTATGAATTATGGGGTTACTTGGTGAGGTATGTTTTTAAGTGATGATTAATATTAATTAATCAATGTATTTATTAGTTGCTAAAGTATAAATAACTAGTAGATATGTCATGGAAGATGAGGGTGTTTAGTGTAAATGATAGTTAGTGGTTTGATTTAGCAAAAGAAACTATAGTGCAGGGGGCAGTATGGAAATTGTATGATTAAAAGAAAAATCTAGACATTTCCATGGGGGAGGTCGCAGATTTCGCAAGGGGGTAGGAGGATACAAGGGTTTGGTCAAGTTCTTGAATCAAGCTTCAAATTGAGGTGAATTTATGGGGGTTTTTGTGAAATTGGGTTCTTGGATGTCCCCTTCACGTTTTCTTCCACAAATGCGTGATTTGGTTTTAAGGTATGTCCTTTACCCTAAGTTGGTCATGTAAGATATCCTCTACTTAAGTTAAATTAAGGTGTGAAATATGTTGGGGAAGCAATTTTATGCGTGAATGATCTATGAAATTAGGATGCATGTTTAACTACTTGATGAACTTAAGTGGGGAGTTGTAGGGTGGGTTAACTCATAACTAGAAATCGATTGATGTATGTATGTGTGGTGGGGTTTGGTTAATTAAGCCTTAACTACACATAAGAATGTGGTTAAGATGTTTAATTGGACCTATTTATGTGATTTGAAATGCTAGTAAGCAATGTTGGGATGGATTAGTATGTTAAATTGTGTGTGAAAGACTAAGTGAATGTATGCACACAAGGTGTTTGTGAAAATGCCTAAGTGAGTTGTTGAGCTAGAAAATAGGTGGTTTTGACTAGATTGTTAGGTGGGGTAATACTTGACTATTATGGTTTGTTATATTATTAATTTCCAATCTAAATGATCAAGCAAAATTATAGGTAAACGTGGTGGAAGCTCAAGCCATCAAAGAATACTAAATTGGAAGACTTGAGGTAACGTTTAAGAGTGTTTAATTTTGTTACAAAGTATGCAATTGGGATAGTGGTTTTCTAGCATGGATAACTATCCCATATAGACTAGAAGTAAACGATGAACCGATTGTTTATGCTAATAAATGATGAAATGAGGTCGCATAGTTATGACCCGTTTGGGTTAAGAATGTATAAACGAAGAATGTTATGTGATTGTGTGTAATACGACCCGTTTGGGTAAGAATGCATAAATGAAGTATGTAGTATGTGAATATGTGTAAGTTGACCCGTTTGGGTTAAAAGAGCATAAATGAAATATGTTGTGTGTAAATATGTATAATACGACCCGTTTGGGTAAGAATGCATAAATGAAGTATGTAGTATGTGAATATGTGTAATTTAACCCGTTTGGGTTAAGAGTGCATAAGTGAAGTATGATGTGTGCAAATATTTATAATATGATCCGTAGGGGTAAAGATTTCAAAGAATGACACGGTTGGGTAGAATTATAGCGAATGACCCGTTTGGGTAAGATTGTAATAAATGGGCCGTTTGGGTAAAGATTGTAAAGAATGACCTGGTTGGGTAGAATTATAGCGAATGACCCGTTTGGGTAAGATTGTAATGAATGACCCGTTTGGGTAAAGATTGTAAAAAATGACCCGGTTGGGTAGACTTATAGCGAATGACCCGTTTGGGTAAGATTGTAATGAACGACCCGTCTGGGCAAGGTTGTAAAGAAGAACCCGGTTGGGTAGAATTATAGTGAATAACCCGTTTAGGTAAGATGGTTAAAATGACTCGTTTGGGTAAGATGGTTAAAATGACCCGCTTGGGTAAGATGGTTAAAATGACCCGTTTGGGTAAGATGGTTATAATGACGGAGGTCTTAGAAACGGATTTCGGGGTCAAACCAGAGGGTACTGGCCATTAGGCAAGTAAAAGTATAGATCTCGTCAAGAGTCAAGTCGGTCGTCCTTGGCTGGTATTAGCTCCCGTAAATCCTAACGGAACTCAAGTTACGTAAGTTTTAGTGAACACTACTATTCTGCCAGCGTACCAAACACCTTCTCAGCGTACCAAATCGTTGACCAACTTACCAAAACTTTGACCGGACCAATCTCTTCAGCGTAAAAAAAATCTCAGCGTACCAACTAAGCGGCGTACCAGTCAACTCAGCGTACCACAGTGAAGAGTAATGTACCACCGTTGAAGAATGCCTTACGTACCAATCAACGGACCAAATGGTACGGCGTAACTACTCCGGAGCAATGATGAAGATTGCCTTGCGTACCAGTAGCGTACCAGTCAGCGTACCAGCAGTTCATCCAGCGTACCACGACATTTAACTGGCATACCAACACTATTTCGACTGATTTTTGAGAATTTGGACGTTTTGGACTGTAATTTACAGCAGTAGGTAACGAAACACACTAGGAACATTAAAAATCAGTTTTAGCACCAGAAACACTCAGAACTGAGAAAAATTGATGAAAAACCAATAAAACCCATTTTCTCTCACTAGAATTCCAAAAATTGATCAATACACAACAGTAAAGCAAACTGGATTGCTCTGATACCACTTGTAAGGACACAGAATGATCTTACTACTACATGATTCGATCAATTTAATGAACACGAATGTAAATAAGAGATTTCTTATTGAATCACACAAGATTACAAAGAACTCTCTCTAGAACACACACACAGAAAGTGTAGAATGACAGAAGTCTCAGAAGTGTTAAGGTCTCTTTCTAACACGAACTATTTAAAGTGAACAACTTCTCCGGCCTACCAACGAGCATACCAATTGGTACAGGCGTAACAATTGGTACGTCGGACCAGATGGTATGGCCACCTTGGTATGTTGACACTCAGGCTCACTAACACATGCTCACTTAGATACAATACACGAGACACTCTATAGCATAGGAATATGCTCTAACAGTTGGTCAGCTTAAGGAATTGCACATCAAGGGACCAAGAAACAATCAGCCACTGCAAAAGTACTGAACAATTTTTTCGAGAAGATCGATGCTACTCACATAAATACATGTCAAAATGAGGGGGAGACAAATACGCATTGCACTCTTTTTCCCTTAGCTATGGTTTTGTCCCACTGGTTTTCCTGGCAATGTTTTTAATGAGGCAGCAACTTAAAGAGTATGAAGTTGATAACCAAGGTGGAGTGTTATAAATATAATATAATATTGTGGTTATGAATTCCTAATATAGTTCGTCTTCCTCTCTAAGTTTTTCCATCTCTATAAATATTCACTTCCATCTCATTGTAATGTACACCATTAAATAATAAATTCTCCCTCAATTCTTCTTCTCTTTGTTTTGCTATTAGGCTTGTTTCACAACACATTACTATATTTGGGAGAGGTTTAAATGAGAAGTTTGGTTTGGATAAGAAGGATAAGAAAGAATTCCAGCCTTTTGATCTTGATTTAATAAAAAAGGAAGGAGGGGTATTTTAGTCTTAGTCATCTTTGTTGACTTTTTATCTACTTCCCCCATTTTTTAAACATTCATAACTTTCACATACGACATTATTTTTTAAAAATATTACACCATAACAACGAGCGTTTTTTATTTTTTAAAAACACGTATAGTGTTGCTATATAAAAACATTTTAAAAATTACTCTTTCGATTTTTGACACAATGTTCATATCATTGTGTCATTGTGTCAAAGTGTTCAGATCATTGTGTCATTTTGTCAAAAGTATATATAGTGTTGCTATATATTAAATTTTAAAAAATTACTCTTTCAGTTTTTGACACAATGTGACACAATGATCTGAACATTTTGACACAATATGACATAATGATCTGAACATTTTTGACACACTATGACACAATGATCTGAACACAATGATCTGAACATTTTGATACAATCGAAAGAGTAACAAAAATTTACTTTTATATATAACAATGTTGTACGCGTTTAAAGATAAAAAACACTCATTTTTATAGTGTAGTTTTTTTTTAAAAAATATCGTATCTAAGAGTTATAAAGGTTTAAAAAATACGGGGAATTTGATAAAAACTCAAAAATGTCTTTCTATCTTTTGTTTTCCTTAGTTTTTCTCTCTAATTTTACATAGAAAATTTTGGGTCATAGATCTTTATTTAATTGAAGATCTAATGGCTATCATTCCTTCTTATCCTTTATTCAAACTAAACTTCTCATAATAACCGCTCCCTACTATTATTATATCTATACTTTTGTTACTATATTTTTATTTATTATCGTTCGGTTTGTTTTTTATTATCATATCTATACGTTGGGGTTTGTTTTTTTATTTAGTCGTTCGATTTTTAAATTATTTTAATCGTTATGGTTTTTTTAAATGTAATCGGTGTTTGAATGAATGAAATGTTTTAATTTTTAATATATTATTTTTATAAATATATGTTTTTTATAAATAAAGTCATTTAATTCAAACTAACTAAATTAAATAAATAAAATTTTACTTCCCACCAAAACTTTTAAAACTTCAAAATCTATCACTCTCTCTTAGAATTCTTCATAAGTTTTCAAAAATTCTTCTTCTTTTTTTTCTTTCTCCTGCGTGGCACACTCCTATTGGTTAAATATTAAACTTCCAAAACTTCAATTTCTACCACTCCCTCCCACCCTAAGGCTATTCGTAATGGGGCTTGAAAGGGGTTTGAAAACCCTTTCCGCGCCCCTTTAGTGCCCTGGTCATGCCCCCACCCACTACGGTGGGGCGCGAAAATCGAAAGGGGGGGGGGGGCGCTGGATCTTTCACGCTGCAAAGGGGGAGGAGGTGATCGTTGAACGGTCGAACTTTTGACCGTTTTAATTGTTTTTTTCCCTTTTTTTCCATTTTAAATCATTTAATTATTAACTTTTTTACCCACTATATATATAAACACTCCTATTCAACTAAAAAACCACACCATTTATTCATCTCTCTATTCTATCATCTACAAATCACCAACTTTTTCACATCTCTCTTTCACAAAGACGCAACTGTTCGGTCGATCCCTGACACCAAGGTCCGGTGAAAACGAACAAACACCGACCAACGAAGAGTTGTGGAATATGATCGCAAATCTTCAACCTCCATAATTTCTCCGGTTACTCGCAACAAGGAATTGGTTATTTTGCGAAAAGAGCACGGCAAGGCGGTAAACCGTCGCCAAATGCAAAAGGATTTAAAAATACTCCAATAACTGGTCCCGGAGGACGAGTTGGCATGAGCTTTGGCGATGAGGTTAAGAGAGCAAATCAAGAAGGATTATGATCTCTAGTTTCGTTGTATTTTTTTATTTATGTCGTGAATGTTTTTTTATTTTTAGTTAATGTGTGAACTTTTTTCTAGTTGTACTTTTTTTAACTAATGAAGTTTTATTTATTTTATTATGCTTTTATTAAAAAATAGTTTTAATTTAATTTAATTTTAGTTAAATAAAAAAACAATAAATTTGTAATTATTGAATGAGGCTTGAAAATAGCTTGACCACTACACCATAAAAATTTTCAAGCCCCTTGCTATGTCATTGTTCACATGTCGCTTCATGCCCAAGGGTGGGGCTTTAAAACTTTCTACCACTACACATAGCCTAATAGATTATGGGTGGGGATAAATATACCAAGCTACTAGGATACATATACTAATTTTAGTTAAAAAGGCTTAATAATAAGGTAATGATTACATGTGTCTTTTTTATATTATTTTACTTTTATTTACCCTTAAACTAATTACAATATTTTTATTTTTTTATTGCCTCCGGTCGATAACCATTTCTCTTTATTATTTGAGAGTAAATTTCCAAAATTGCAAAAATAGTCCTCAGAGTTTCACTTTTGTCTCACCCGGTGTTCCTAGGTCTAACATTCGTTAGAGTTTTCTATTAAGTGGGTGTGAATTGACCAGTATACCCTCTCTTTAAAAAAAATTAAAAACTTATATAGTATTATATAAAAGAAAAGATTTGTGACACATGTCATTCTCATGTTCCATCTCATAATAATTTTCTTTTCCAAATCATCCATTTTATTTTTAGTTTTTTTATTTCCATGACAATAAATAAAAAATAATATATTGTATGGATAATCACCACCTTAATTAATCAATTATTTGTATATCCATGACAAAAAATAAAATATATTTATAATAGAGATAATCAACATCATAATTAATTAATTATATGAAAAAAATTCTTATTTCTATTAAAAGAAAAGTTTTGGACATCTATATCCAACTTTTTATTTATTTTTTTCTAAATTATTTAATAACCAATTATTTAATTACGAAATTAATATACAATATATTTCCAAGGCAATAAATAAAAGATACTTATTGTATGGATAATCATCACCCTAATTAATCAATTATTTGTATTTTCATGACAAAAAAATAAAATATTTTTATTATAGGGATAATCAACATCATAATTAATTAATTATATGAAAAAATAATCTTATTTCTATCAAAAGAAAAGTTTTGGATATATATATCCAACTTTTTATTTATTGCATTTTAAATTATTTAATAACCAATTATTTAATTACTAAATTAAATATATAATATATTTTATTAAATTACACTTTAACAGTTCTATAACATTTTTAGTTACTTTATAGTTTACCAATTATTTACTTTAACAGTTTTTTCTTTTATACAAGTTCCATTTTCTGTCCTTTATTACCATTATTAATTTTTTTTTAACCTCAACCGTGCGATACATAAATTTTTTTTAAATCTAGCCGTGCAATGCACGGGGTATAAAAACTAGTATAATATATATAAAAATAAAAGGTCATGCTTCTTCATCATCTTACATCTCCAATCAAGAGCTTAGAGCATTTACAATAGGTTCTCCATCTCCATCCCTATAATTTGTACTTTTATTATTATTGTTTCTCTTTCTTTCACTCACAGCCATAATTAAATAATAATTTTTATACCTTTATTATTACTTTATCTCTTTACTCACAACCACTCATAATCAAACCTCAAATTTTACAGATTTACACTCACATATTTTTTTAAAGAACCTACCGTGAATGCTCTTAGTTCCTTTAACCAGAGAACGAGAATCGAGAGCTTGGGATGGAGCAGACCTCCGACCGCTAATTCCGACGACTATCAAGGAGCTTCGACAAGCTCGACTTCAGCCACAATTCTTCCTATTAGACTATATTATTATTAGGGTTATTAGTAGAGCTCACGAGCCCGTTAGGTCTCTAGGGCTTAAGATTTATTCTCTATATATTGTAACCAAGTCTATCAATAATGGAATTCAGTCTTTCTATAATCTTACATGGTATCACAGTCTAAACGATCCAAAACCTAGTCGTCGCCACCGCGTTCAAACCCTAGACAGGGCGGTGTGCCACCGCCGCCCTGTCCCAACTTCGTTTTTTCCATTTTCGTTTCTTCTTTTATTTTCCTATTTCCGTTTGAATAAAGCTTCGTTTTCATCTCCTTCTCCTCCTTTTCGTTACAGCCGGCCCTAGCCCTCCTAATACCGCTGGAGACCTCTTGTTGTTCTCTACGGAGAGCTTTTGCTATTCTCTAAATTCTAAAACAACTTTTTTTTCCTTGGTGCTCTTGAAACTTATTTTTGGTTTTCCTTCCTTCAACTTGTAGTTCTCTACGTAACCCTTCGAAAACAATTTGTTTTGTGTGCTTCAATTTCTAATCTGATCACCTTCTTTTTCTTTCTTCATCTATTTGCATTTTTTTTCGTTTCTTCTTTTTATATCTACAGGTCTAAGAGATCATCGCGATCTTTTTTTTCTTTTTCTTATTTGATCTATGGATCTCATCACTCGATTTACGAATCAAGTGATCATCGTTGACAACGATCACCGACCTTTCTTTTCTTTTCGTTTCTTTTTCAATCTACGGATCTCGTCTATTGGTATTCGTATCCAAGAGACCACCGATTACTAGCCATGACACCGTCTCTCGGAATACGGTCCTCAACTATGTCGGAGCACCGCTGCATTGAAGATTTTGCTAGAGGACTACGAGATCTATGACATTGAAATATATAATTTGGCACATTCGTGAACACTACGGATTGGTTGATAGAAAATTAGGATTGGAGCAGAGAAACCGAGATTGAAGCTAGTTTATATATTTATTATTATGTTTAAGTTTTTCTTGTTTTTCAGTCTTTAGCGTACGATCTATACCGCTACGACTGCGGAGGAGTATTAGACTATATTATTATTAGGGTTATTAGTAGAGCACACGGGCCCGTAGGTCTTTAGGGTTTAAGATTTATTCTCTATATATCGTAACCAAGTCTATCAATAATGAAATTCAGTCTTTCTATAATCTTACACTTCTAAATATTACGATGCACGCTAGGGAAGCCCCATTCTCTTCCAGTGGTTCGAACAAGACATCAAGGAGGGAGTGCTGCAGTTTAGCGACGATGAGGTCACCTCAACCCGATCTTATTTTTTTCTCTAGTAACCCTCGGTGGTGTCACGGTGTCAAAGAGAAGCTAAAGAGCAACGGTCCTTGGCGGCGACAGTCGCTAAAATCTCGTCTAGGGTTCCACGCACCTTGTGGTGGCTGTGACCTGCTGGCCTCCAACAACTTAGATCGATGGTGGTTTTGGGGATGTTTACCAACTACCCCCACGAAATCGGTGACCCTCAACCGCTATTACGACTACTGTTTGATCCCCACCTCAATGGGTTATGGTAAGAATCTGAGTTAATAATCGATTATTCAACGAGATGGCTTCTCTTAATCTCCGACTTGTCACAAGCACATATTTAAGTGAAGCAGATACCAACATCGTCGATGAGTTTAGTCGGCAGAAAGCAGAGGCCACCGGAAATGGCAGTTGTGAAATAATCTGGTAAGGGGCGTGGATGATTAATCGATAGATTATGTGCTAACCACAGTTTGAGGTGGATAAGGGGTCATTTTTAGAACCCTTATTTTGGCACTCGATTATTAACCCCAGCAACATCCATGGTTCTGATGGAAATGAAGGAGGTTAAGAGATGTGGGTGATCACGAAGAAGATAGGTCAAGAAGAAGTGGTGGCATATTTAATTTATTTTTGTTTTGTAATTTTTTTAGTTTTTTAAAAAGAGGGGTATAATGGTTAATTCATACTCACTTAACAGAAAATTTTAACGGACTTTAGAACCAGAGACCCCAGGTGAGACAAAAGTGAAACTCTGAGGACTATTTTTACAATTTCGGAAGTTCAAGGACTATCTTTTTTAAATTTAACAAACCATAGAGACTTCCTGTGTAACTTACTCATTATTTGTTGGTTCTTACCATGACGGACCGTTGTTCCTTCAACATTCCCTTACACATCAATTGAACTCTTTGCTAATTAATTACTACTCTTTTACAACCAAAACGTTTCATCAACTTTCAAATTCTCTTCCTTTTCTCTTTCTTTATTTTGGATAAGGTTGAGTGTGGTTCATCCACGCTATTTTGTTTACAACAAGATGGTGACCCGCCCGCGCTTCGCGGCGGGCCACCATTTTCCGAAACGCCGTGGCCAAAGTCGAAAACTCTAAAAGTGATTTAAAAGTTGACCACATGCGCTTAAACTTGAAAAAAATACCACATGTACATGACACGGTGGCCTAACACCCATTTTTCAGAACGTTGTGACCAAAGTCAAAAACTCTAAAAGTGGTCTAAAAGTTAACCACATGCGCTTAAGTATTAAAAAAATACCACATGTACATAACACGTGGCCTAACACGTGACCACGATTATTGATTGAATATGACACGTGTCATGTTATTAGTGATGGAACATGACACGTATCATGTTCCTATTAGTCAACATATGAATAGTGTTTTATGAGTGTGGACCACCCATTTCTTTTTGTAATATACAAGTTGGACGACCCGCGCTTCGCGGCGGAGCCTTGACATGTTTAATACGTCCTACAATGATTAAAAAATGTCATAAATAAATTTTATTTTGCTATGAATCTAAAGTTGCTGTTTTTTCAGGATTTGCAGCATATCAATGAAAAAGGTAATGCAGTTTTAAGTGCCTAGTATATGTGTTACCTTTATTCGATCAGATGAATTTTTTTATGAAAGCCGGGTATGAAGTGGTTCGAGTAATCTGTACCTCGATTTGCCAAAGTAAATTAAACATTGTAAGAGATTTCATAAATATGTATAGATAAAATAGAACACATGAATACTATAACTTACCAAGTACTTTAAGTGTCAAACAAACATATACATTAGAGAAGTACAAAAATAGAGAAAGAAAACAAATAGAATAGATATATTAACACATCAAATATAAGTAACAAACCCCTTAACTAAACACAACACCTGCATTAACTCGAGTCATTTATACTTGAATAAACTGGGTCATTTTTAATTTGTTGTGAAGCAAGTTATACCATAGGAATGTTAGTTCATGAATAATTTTCACTGTCGGAAATTACATTGTCATGCTTAATTGCTTTCGAAGACTGGAACATAAACCGTTCAATCAAAAAGTTAAAATTAATCAAAAAGTAGATTTAAGCTAAAATTCTCTGGTACAAAATAAGACTCAAAAGTAGATTCAAGTTAAAATCACAAAATATATTTTGAAATCCAATAAAACACCTGCATCTTTCCCGAGCATCAAAATTAAAAAATATATATATATGGTGAAGATTCATGTGATTTTAGATATATACCTGCAGTTGCTTTTGAAGGTTTTTGATGTACCCACAACCATATCTAGCATATCGGTTGTATTAGTTTGCTGCAAAACCGCATAATCCACAACCACCGGCTGGAACTGAGACTTTCGTTGCCGATTTATCATGATATGCCGCCACTGCCAATATATTTTGGACCAAGAGAACGATTCATCAATCTAAGCGAGAAAAACATAATTAGGGCAAAATCAAAGAGGAACGTACCAGTGCAAAGAAATCGGTGTAAATCGTGATTAACAGATTTGATGGACTAAAAGACTCATCGTAACCACCGCTTCGACCACCCTTCTCTACAGTCACTGAAGACCGCCATCATCGCCTAATATTCTTGAAGTTTCAACACTCGTTTCAAGCAATAAAGCTTTTGGGAATTAGTGAATTTCTTCAACCAAAAGAGGGGTTCATCCTCTTTGCAGAACCATTTTGGGACGTCATTATTATTTACTGAGCCTATAATCCTCCCTTTAGCTTTCACTTTCCTTCGGCTGTTTCTCCGGCAAGAGTAAAAGGGAGCAGTAGCTAGTAGCTGTGATGAGAGAGACATATGTGGGGAAGCTTGAAAAGTGAAAACCATCAAAAAGCAATGTACAACTCATGTTGTACAACTCATGTTGTGTTTTAGGTGGTTGTACTATATGCATGAAGCTTATACATCATGCTTTAAGAATTGTACAATGTGGTTGTATTTTGTATATATAGGATAATATAAATATATGGTAATATGTGGAGAATGTATCTCGAAAAGTCACAAATCTATTATTATTTAATGTGGTGTTGTACTCTCATGTAAAATATAAACCGTTTATCTTATATATTGATATAAACTTTTTTTTCTTATAATATATTACTTATATTTCAATATAAACTTTCTTTCTAATAATATTATTACTGTAATATTAAATAAATATATTCAATCAATGTTTTAAAAACCGGATTGAACCGGTCGGTTCAACCGGTTGAACGGGTAACCGGTGGATGCACCGGTTCGGTTGAGGATGGTTTTTAGTATTTTTGGACAAAAAAATGAACCGGCGGGTTTTTCGGTTGAACCACCGGGTTTTACGGTTGAACCGGCCGGTTCAACCGGGTGAACCGTTTTTCTTCTAAATTAAGTTAAAAAAAACATTTTTAAAACAATGAAAAAAGGTAGGGCCATAGGGTTTTTTACTATTTTCTTAATTGAAGTTAACTGATCGGACGAAAACAAATCGTCACTTTGTCACTTGCCGCTAGAGATTCTAAAACAAACCATCCATCGAAGATAACTGAAAGTCCGATATGTTTTTGATAAATATAATTTGATTAGAACTTATATTGATGTTATTTTGGCTAATTGTAACTTGTTTTAAACTTTATTAAAGTTTCTTAACGACATTTGTCGCGGTTAAATGTTTATAAAATGTATATTGTAATTTACATGTTTGAATAATCAATCCAGTTCGACCGTCCGGGTCAACCCGGGTCAACCGGTTGAACCGTTTTTTACATAAGGCCGGTCCGGTTTAAAAATTCGGTTTTAAAACATTGTATTCAACACATTCAAATGGTATTAAAAATTGATTTAATCAAGCAAAGTTGGTGTAGTGGTTAAAATTCTAAGTTTGTGATTGAAGAGACCCAAGTTCTAGTCCCACTTACACCACTTTGTGAGATATTGGTGGGCAATGAAGGATTGAGCCTTGTGTTTGATCCTGAGTCACAAGGGAGGGTTTACGGGCTTGCCCGGTTCCCGCCCGATGGTGCAAATAGGGGGCGCTCCCGGGTTCCCTCGCTATAAGGTTCGGACTCATGACAGTGGATAGGTCCAAGGTAACCAGTCCCGATACACCGCTGAGCAAAAAAATTGATGTTAAAAAAATTGATTTATAAAAAGAGGAATACAAGAAAAGGCATAACTTGACATTCAATGTATTGTTTGAATGGCATTCACAATACTTTAAGAATTTTGTTGGGTGTCGAATCCAGCAAATAAAATGATAGTAAAGTGAACCAACTTTAACACACTAATGATAATATAATAGAAGCAAGGTTCGTGTCCTCAGGGAAATGGATTAACTTTTTATACCAAAAACTCTTAACGCAAGTACGATGATGTGAAATTTAAAAAAACGGGGGCTTGTGAATTTTTTATAAAAAATGTGGAAAAAACAAATAGCAGACTGAAACGGCCGTCCCAGTATTCTCTCGCGGCCGTCTTGGATCGCTGTGTAGAAAAACATATATTTTTGGATTTTTGTCTTTTCACTTATTAAAATTAAGAATACTAAACTAGATTAACTAAAATTGAGAATAGAGTTCAAATATGAGATAAATCAATTCCAACACAAGGGAAACTTCCCGATTTTCGACTCGACTTATGATCCTTAACGGTTACGGTGCAATGATCCTTTTTATAAAATGATTTGTATCGGTCCTAGACGTCGAGCCGTTCTGACATCACACTCTATCTAATGTCTAACCGCGTCGTTCGTTGATTAGAGCCAACCCGCTACTCTAAGCTCTAGCCGTTCTGATCTTAGTGTGCGGATTGCAATGATAGAAGAACCAATTACAACTAAACACACACGCCGTTCGGTGTGTTCAACTATATTATGGGTTCGTATAATGAGTTTAACTTTATAGACAAACTTAAACCGTTACTTGTTCCTTTTATCGATATTAAGAACTTCTTATGGTTTTAACAACGATGAACTTTATTAGTTTAATTAACAAAGTGCCCAATTTCATTAAGAAAACTAATGCATACCGGAAAATAATCCGGGTATAAGATCAAGAAACCACATAAACAAAACCATTCATAAATTGGATCGCGTAAACGTTTCACATAAACCTAGAGTCAAGCATCAAGAAATCAAACCCTAATGTCGGAATTAACAAATGTTTAGCCGGACATAATGGCTAACATGATCAAACAAAATAAACTAAACATGAATAAAAACTTACGAACAAAGAAATTAAAGGAAATTTCCCAGAAATTTTTCCAAAGCAATTCCAGTTCTTGAATTTGTAGCCGTCGAAGTCAAATCTCAAGAAATCCTTTTTCCTTAAACTTGTGACCGCCCCTTTTTGTCCTTTTTTTTTTTGCTAAAAGTGAACAACCCTTTTCTTCAATCCAAAGAAACTGCCAACCCCATTATCCCATGATCTCCTTTTTTTTATTTTTTTTTTCTTTTTAATTTCATCTCTAGCTTCCTTTTTGTTTAGCAACCAAGATATAAGATTCCTAAAAAAATAGGAACTTTATATTCTAATCTTTTACAGCTTCCGAGCTACTCCAATATAAATCTCGATGAGTCCACAACGCCTCCTAATCGTCTTGCACCTGAAAATCAATAAAAACACTCAAAGTAGATTTCATCCCACAAAAACAAATATTCATTATATCTTCTGGACTTCTGGTGGCTCATATCACCATCTAATGTCAATATTTAAACGGAAGGTTACCAATCATTTAAAAAAATAAATTGTAGAAGATGTCAAAGCAAAGAGCTTCCTATGAATCACGAGGCGTATGAAAAAGAGGAGGATTACGTGGCCCTAATGGCATTCCTTTGATGTAGGTTAAGTGCTTGATGATTTTAATTATATGTCGTGAGGATTGTTTTGTTTATGTTTTTGATGGTTTTGTACTTTGTTTTCGGAGTTCTAGATACTTATTAGCTCACTTTTTTAATAAAGGTTTGCAATTGAAAAAAAAAACAAATTTATAAATAGAGTTAACTTCTTTTTCATTCATTAGGTTCGGAGAAATTGCCACTTAAGTTTATTTTTTAAAAAATTTTGTTTGTGATACTATGTTTTTTTTTTTTTTTTTTGAACGGCAAATTTGGATCACTGACGGGGGCATTACCCACCCACCCGACATCTCCAGTCCCCATCAGGAGGAAACTCACCATAGGTGAGAAAACCCTCTGGACCAGCCTGTAACCCCTATGTTTGTGATACTATGTGGTTTTAATTTCTTGTCATTTTAGTCTTACTAACTAATGTCATTAAAGTTTTTTATGTTATGTGAGTGACAATTGACCAAAATAACCCTATATTATAAAATACAAATAAATAAAATATTAAACCCATCCTCGTCATCACCCTATGAAAACCTGTATTTCATGGGAACTCAAATGGAAAACACATCATTAGAAACCTAAAATCCCAATTCCATGACAACCCAAATAATCCAATTCCACCAACACTTCTTGATGCCTTTCATCTTCTTCTTCTTCATTCTTCTTCTCCACACCATCCAACAAGAAGACAAACTAAGATATGATTATATTACTTACTCATAACAACCCTAAGTTGACATACCATGAACGATTGATGTGCACGAAGTGTATATATATTTGCCTGCAAGAATGACCTTTAAATTCATAAAACCTAAACTATCTTAAGACTACGCATGCATATATAGGAAAGCGGACCTATCGTATTGTAGCACTAAGAGTAACTCAGGGTCGGCCTAAGGAAACAATGGTGTAATCATACTAAACCTAATTATTATCATTAGGATTCTGTCACAATTCCTAACAACTATTAGAAAACAAATGCGAAAGCAAATGGTAGCAATAATGAAACAGATATGAAATCAGAATAAAGAAACAGATATCATCTGAGACTGATCACTATTTAGCATTACCTAGACCTGACATTGACATAACATAAATTAACTATCTAATGGAAACAAAGTCGTTAGACAATGAATCTACAATTATAACCACAACCATAATGAAGTATCCACGAATTAATGACCTAGCTATAGGTCACCAAACACATGATCTAAGACCTAGGATCATAGAGCAATCATATTCTGAATAACCACGATGGACTAATATATTATAACCAGTCACATACCATCACATATGCAATATACCTAGTCACTTCGCTAATCTTTTAGATCCAAGACATGGAAGCTAAGATTCATGACTAACTATAAAAACATACTTAAATCAAAATGGACTATTGAACATGCATTATCACCAATTCCTATCTAGGCTCGCTAGAGTTCCTAAACACATATTGAAATCGCTAGATAACAACTAAGAAATAGCATTGAATCAATAACCAGAATACGTGTATCATACCAATCAAAGAGTACTGGTTGCTTAAAGAGAACAACCTATTTCACACAACAGACCATCGAGCTCTCGGTACATACATCGGAGGTTGAGACGACGAGACATACACACCAGATAGCTTGACATAAATAACATAGGGGTTTCCAACATAAGGTGAGTAATTAGATTTGAGGAACAAATTTGTAGCTTGAACCAAGATCGAGCCAACAAGATTAACCAAATGATTGACAAAAAATTAAGGACCACAGTCTCCGCTACTTTAGGAATGAGACTGGGGACCTATAACACGAATGAGAGATGATGCTACATGTATACCGTCATAATATTACAAATAATAGCTTAACTTGGATTCACAGAGATCAGCACACAAGATAAACTAAGATTTGGAGTTTCGAACTTCTTACTAAGGCAACGCATGAAGCCCTAGTGAGCTAGATGGGTAGCGACCCACATCCGCTCACCTACGAGACACGATATCTAGACATAATCCGAATCAACCCTTGCTGAAACTGGAGACCTATACCTACGACAAAAAGCAATCGTATACTAAGCTAGCATCACACGCAATCGCTAGTAGTAGCACGTATGAGTCTTGGTTTAGCAAGAGTAGAAAATGATTAATACTTGAATTAACAATATAGAACCAAAAATTCAAAGCGATTAAAGATTAAAGCAAGAATAAACAGATTTTAACCCTAAAACAATCAACACTGACCAAAATCAAATACCATGAGATGAATGGAGCACCATACATTGGACATCATGAGTCGAATAGCATAGATCGAGAGTCACGACTAGCATGAACGGAACAGCACGCTTCGAATAACATGTTTTCATGCCATGTCAGTAGTTTACAACCCTAACCTTAAAACATGCAAGTATTTATGATCTTGAGCTGGACCAAAGGATCTTTGGCTGCAGCACCACAAACTAGGATTTCAGCTTTAGGCTATTAGTAGTTTAGCACACAACATCATGATGTTATCGAACCCAACCCGCCACCTCCACTTTAAAAGGGGCTTTCGTTGCTTAAAAACAAGCCCATCGAGCAGTTGAGCACCACATGTCAGTCGAAAGATGTAGATCCCAAACTCTATTCTAAACTACTTGCACTTCAATCGATTCAATTCGGCTTGATTATTTTGCTAAAGAAATGCATATGGTACATCCTAAAGTTTGAGCAACATAGCCTTTGTATCAACTACTTTACAAGATCAAAAGAAAACCTTACTCCAAGTTTTCACAACTTTTTCTGACCAAAATGACCCAATGTAAACAGGCTGCAACATATTCGACCAGTGGTCGATATGGTAATTAACGCCAATGCGATGAAAAAAGCATATGAACAAGACGTAGTGTCTGAAACAAACTTTGTTAGGTTTAATAGAGCTTGATCCTGGTCTGTATCTGACTCCTACAAACGGGGCACAGATGAAGGTCGGTCCCACATCCGCAACATGTCTGAAAACAAAATAAAAAAATATATATAAGTTATTTGAACGTATTCATCCTAATGATATATGTGGGAAAATGTACCTGATGCCCACAGCCGAACGCCATATCCTTTGGGTTAGTTATGCATATGGGGCAAAGCTGCAAAGATTGCATGAACAAAGGTTTAATATGCCTGTTTGTACAGGACTCACACTGTGACTGTTTTCTAATATGTACGTGTGTGTGTGTGAAATGAGTGAAATTTTAAGTGTTCTAATATACACTTAAAATTTTACGGTTCTGTGAAGATTTTGAAGTCATTTTTTCTGAATAATTTCATATAAGGTCTGGATAATTATTTACGCCAACTTCTCAGGTTTAATCTATTACTTTCCTGCATAATCAGAATTCAAATCATGTATTGTGAGAATCAGTTTGAATTCGCGTATTCAAACACTCCCCTAGGAAAAAAAGATAATGGTTTTGCATTTTAATAACAATTTTAAAGATAAACACGATAAAGTTGATGGATTATGACACTTACATTTTTATCCGAGGTAGAAGTACCATAAAAACTTGTGTTGGCGGCTGTTTCCCTTTTCACGAAAGAAGTTGCTGTTGGTTGGAAACTAGCTGTACGGGAAAACTGCTTGGTCCCACCAAAAGATGCCGAACCATAACATGGTGGTGGAAGAGAAACCCTATTTATAGCATTCCCTCGAGTAGCACTGAGATATTATTAATAGTATTAAAATATATGTCTTCTATGTATGTACTATGAGTCAATAGTTTTTCAAATAACTTTCTAGAGTATGCAAAAGAGAGCATTAGAAACACGATAGTTGGCTGAAACGGGTTGGATTGACCCAAAATACACTGTTTCAGAATTTTACTTTTCTAACGGATAATTACTGTGTAAACATGAGTACAAAAAACCTTCTTATTCCAACAATGATTAAATTTTTTCGATATAATTATTTAGGAAATCTTATACAATATAAAGAAAGCACTTAGGAAGTTTTGAACCGCTTTATCTGTTTCCTTTTTAAAAAATTTGTCATTTTTATTTTTCCCTAATAACCAGTTAGATATAAAAACATAAGCTGAGACGAACCATTCTTAAGTAAATGGGTAAATAAAATTACTGATAAAAGGTAATTTTTTGTAAAGCAAGTGAATAAGAGTATAAGTACATTGTACTGTTTTTTGAAAACAGTTTGATCTGTACAAAAAAAAAAGTTCACAGAAAATATTGTGTTTGATATATTCTGCCAACTTAAGTATTTCATCTCTCTATACTCGTTTGTGTGTGTGTGTTGAAACTGATTTGAATAATAAACTGATGATCTATTACAACACAAGGTGAACCCCTATATATACATGGTACAAGAAGTGTCTAGATACTACAAAGTACAAGAAATATCTAGCTATAAGAAAAATCTAGATATTGGGCTCTTGGGCCTAATAGTAATGGACTAATTATATACACTATTTAACACTCCTCCTCAAGTTGGAGCATAGATGTTAATCATGCCCAACTTGTTACAAATAAAATCAATCTGCGTCTTTCGAAGAGGTTTGGTAAGAATATCTGCAAGTTGAAACTCTGTCTTGATATGTATCGGTTGAATCGATGGAGGATCAACTTTAGTTCCTACAACACGGTCTCTGATTAGATGACAATCAACCTCAATGTGTTTCGTCCTTTCATGAAATACTTGATTCTTAGCTATATGTATAGCTGACTGATTGTCACAATATAGCCGCATCAAACCATCAGAAATAACCCCGAGTTCTTTAAGGAGACGACGGACCCATATCATCTCTGAGGTGACATCTGCCATGGCTCTGTACTCGGACTCCGCACTGGATCTAGATACCGTGTGTTGCTTCTTACTTTTCCAAGACACAAGATTTCCACCAACAAACACACAATACCCAGTCGTTGATCGTCGTGAAATTGGACATCCTGCCCAATCTGCATCTGAGAATCCAGATATCCGTCCGTCTCCTTCTTCTGTAAATGCACCCACACGACAGTGACCCTGATCAGAATACAAAATTCCAAGACCTGGTTTGTTCTTGAGATACCTTAAAACACGAAGGGCAGCATCCCAATGTCCAGTATATGGTGTGGCCATGAATTGACTCAAGACACTAACTGCGAATGAGATATCTGGACGGGTAACAGTCAAATAATTAAGTTTTCCAACCAATCGCCTGTACCGTTCTGGATCCTTCATCGGGCTCCCATCCTCTGGAAGAAGCTTCCCTGTAGGAAGCATTGGGCTATCAACCGGCTTACAGCCTAGTAAACCATGCTCAGATAACATATCAAGGACATACTTCCGTTGAGATAGAAGTATTCCTTGTGGAGAACGTGATACCTCAATACCAAGGAAGTACCGGAGTCGACCTAAGTCGCTGATCTGGAACTTAGACTGAAGGAAGTGTTTGAGATCAGATATACCGGTCTCGTCATCCCCTGTGATTATGATATCATCCACATACACGACCAAAATAATCCTTCGGCCTTGACGGTGTCTGAAAAATACAGAATGATCATATGCACTACGAACCATTCCAAATTCTTCCATAACGCTAGAAAATCTGCCAAACCAAGCTCTTGGAGACTGCTTAAGACCATATAATGAACGACGTAACCGACATACTTTCGAGGACTCCTCCTCGACGATAAAACCAGGTGGCTGCTCCATATATACCTCCTCCTCAAGAACACCATGAAGAAAGGCGTTCTTGACATCAAGCTGGTGGAGCGGCCAATGGTTAATGGTAGCAAGAGCAATACAAATGCGAACAGATGGCATTTTAGCAACCGGGGAGAAAGTCTCATCATAATCAATACCATAAGCCTGTGAATAACCCTTAGCAACTAGTCGCGCTTTGAGGCGGTGCAAAGAACCATCAGGGTTAAGTTTAACCGTGAATACCCAACGACAACCAATAACACGCTTACCAGAAGGAAGCGGCTCAAGATCCCAAGTATGATTGGCTCAGAGAGCATCAATCTCGTCTTCCATGGCCTTTCGCCATCCTGGGTGAGCAAGAGCTGTCACCACATCCCTAGGAACCGGGTAAGAATCAATAGCAGTGGTGTATGCACGGGATTCCGCTGAGAGATGTGTATAGGAGACATGATGCTGAATTGGATAACGGGTGGAGCGTTGTCTAGTCTCTTTGCGGAAAGCTATGGGTATATCAGGATATGGTGCCCCAGGTGGATCATAAACAGGTGAAGGCTGGGTAGTATCTGGCAAGGGTGAAGGATCTGGCAAGGGTGTAGTGTCTCTCAAGGGTGTAACAGGGGTAGTCGTAGAAAGCGGAACTGAGGGCATACCAGAGTCATGGGCTGGTTGTGAATCATGTGTTTCTATCGTTGCGTCCTTATGTCGTCGAGCATATGTGAAAAGAAGAGGCGGGGGTGCTGTCGGTAGGCCATCTGTAACAGGAGCATGATGTGTAGTATCGGAGACCTGGGGGGCAGTGTCGGAGACCTGGGGGACAGACGAACCAATGGATACAGGAATGGTGGGAACAGTGATAGACTCAGGTGTAACATGATCAGAATCATCAGGAAACAGATCAGGGACAGGAGGGGACGACGCAGGAAAGTAAGGACATGACTCATGAAAAGTGACATCAGCACTTGTAAAATATCGATGAAGAGTGGGACTGTAACACCGATACCCTTTCTGGACTCGTGAGTAACCAAGAAAGATGCAACGAATGGATCGAGGTTCAAGTTTAGTGACACCTGGACGATGATCATGGACATACGCAACACACCCAAAGATTTTGGGTGGAAGAGGGAAGGGTGTTCCTTTAGGGAACAAAACAGAAAACGGAGTTTGACCATTAAGGACAGACGATGGCATACGATTTATCAGGTAAGCAGCAGTTAGTACAGCGTCCCCCCAGAACCGGTGAGGGACATGAGAATGAAACATGATTGAGCGCGCAACATCCAACAAATGACGATTCTTGCGTTCAGCAACGCCATTTTGTTGAGGTGTGTACACGCATGAAGACTCATGAATAATACCATGTGTCTTTAGATAAGTAGAAAATCCAGTGGACAAATACTCTTTTGCATTATCGGTGCGTAGTGTTTTAATGGATGTGTTAAATTGATTTTGAACATATGAATGGAACTCACGAAAAATGGAACTAACTTCACTACGAGACTTGAGTAAATAGACCCAGGTAGCACGAGAATAATCGTCGATGAAAGAAACAAAATACTAGAAACCCAAAGGAGTTTTAGTAGGACAAGGACCCCATATATCAGAGTGTACCAGTTCAAATAGTGTACTGACTCGACTAGACACTTTGGGAGGATAAGGGCGTCGAGTATGTTTACCGAGTTGACATGACTCGCAGTGAAAATCAGAGGGAACAGAAATGTCAGGTCTCATTTTCCTTAGAGCTGCTGCAGATGGATGACCCAACCGACAATGAGCCTCCCGAACGCTGGAATCACATATGTTTGCCATGGGGGGTGACAACATGGACAAACGATAAAGACCATTTGATTCCACACCAGTGCCAATAACCCGATTTGTCCCTAGTTCCTGAAAGACACAATGAGTGGGATAAAATGTTACAGAACAATTATTTTGTTTTGTAATTTGGCTTACAGAACAAAGGCTATCAGGGAATTTAGGGACAAACAGGACAGATGACATGTTTAGGTTTTTCGAATTGCTAATGGATCCGATTCCAAGTACCGGGCATGAGGATCCATCGGCAAGTCGAACAGGCGAGTGAGAAACATTATGAAGGCTAGAAAGAATACCTCGATTCCCAGTCATGTGATGTGTGGCTCCAGAATCAATCACCCATGATGAGTCAAGGTTAGAAGATATACCTGAGCTTGCCGAATGAGTTTGCGGACTCGAAACAGTTGTCTTTGAGTTAAGCAGTTGTCGAAGTTTGATAAACTCCTCCTGGCTAAGTGAGCGAGTAGAATTTCCATCGGCCATAGCAACGTAACAGTGATGACGACAGGTTCTGGACGGAAAGGAGGGTGATTCCGATGAATGGGCTAATGTTGACCGGCTCTTTGAGTTGCGAAATCAGAAGCAAAGCACTTGAACAGAATATATTGTTGATTTAGAGTGCTTTCCTTCATAACATATAGAGAATTGCCAGAAGTGGGCTGATGTGAATGGTTCCTCCAACCTGAACTGGAAAAATTGACCTCAGAAAGTCAACAGGTAACACAATGACCAGTGAAAGTCAGCGGATCTAAAAATTGACCCCACAGGAAGGATCGGAATATGATTCCGACGGCCACAAACAAAATCCGGTCTTTGGCGGCGGCGGCTGGTGGTCTCACGCGCCGGCGCGTGGGAGGCTGCGGCGGAGCGTCGGTGGCGCGTGGAGGCGCGTGGCAGGTCTGCAGGCGGCGGATTTTGGGCCGAACTCAAATCGGAGGTCGGCGAGTCTAGTGGTGGTGGTGGTGTACTGTAATCAGGTGCTGAAGAAAGATCTCGGAATATGACAGCAGCGAACCAGAAAACTTACTGAAACAGACTGAAATGGAACAGGACAGCAGGACCAGGAGCACAGGACAGCAGGACCAGGAGCTTAAACCTTAAGCTCTGATACCATGAAACTGATTTGAATAATAAACTGATGATCTATTACAACACAAGGTGAACCCCTATATATACATGGTACAAGAAGTGTCTAGATACTACAAAGTACAAGAAATATCTAGCTATAAGAAAAATCTAGATATTGGGCTCTTGGGCCTAATAGTAATGGACTAATTATATACACTATTTAACATGTGTCATATCAAAATATTTCGGGGTTTATTTTTAGATAATCATGGTTCAAAATATTAATCATGACATAAAATATATAATAAAAGATTTTGAAGTTAAAGGTTAGAAAGGTTAATCACCCTAATAAGTTGAGCTCTAGTGTTGCCTTATATTGTGAGGGTATCTCCATCAAGGCAGCAAGAGCAAACTCTGTTTCCTTCCTAGAAGAATCTGTGTTCTTGGACATAATGTCTGTAAAATTTACAAACTAAAATGGAAAAAACAAACTACTTAGAGATTGAAAAGAATGCAAAATCATCAGTAAAGGTAGCAATATGATCCACTTATTAATGGGTCGATCCGGGTTGATTTTTCTCTCTAAAGGATCAAATGGAAAAAAACAAAACAATACCTAGAAGAAAGAGGCCAAAGTCATCAAATTGTAATTCTGAACTTATAAAGCCTCCAAAATCACTTCAAACGAAAAATAAGATAATAACTGAAATAATGAATTTTGTAATCTTATTTGGCACATTAATTGTTTATAGAAAGTTCCTTGGTTTAAAAATGTGCACATCAGGCATGCATAATGAATTGTGCAATTAATGCGCTGATGAGAAGGCGTTTCTGCATTAATGAGTTTGATGAGATGATTTCGCATAATGGGTCCCTCGCGAGATGTGGTTCGGGCCTTTTCAATTTGGGCACTGAGTAGGGCCTTTTCAATTAGGGTCTGGTGAAATAATAACCTGCGTCGGCTAAAAGCCTAAAAGAAATGCTGTCAAAAACAAAAAGTCGGTTCTTCCAAAGAATTAGAATCAATGGTTCTTACTCGGTTGCTGGTTCTTCAAAATTCAAAGTCGATGCACTTATGATTCAGAACCAGTGGTTCTTCTTCTTAGGTTCTTTAAAGTTTCTTCACCTCGGAACGTTATTTTTTCAAGTTTTAAGTTTCAGAATCAACAGTTCTTCGGTTGTTTCGAGTTTCTTCTTCTTGGTAGTTGGTTTCTGTTATTCTTGCAAGTTTCAATCTTTATCAGGTACTGTACTTCTGATTTTATATATTGTTGATTAAATCACTTGTTTGATAATCTGATAACTATTTTAGCGTTGATTTCTTAAAGATCGCAACATGTTGATTGATTTATATACTCTTAAAGATAGTAACATATGTATGTTTTCATATTTAATTACTTTCAAGTGAGTATAAGTGTGTTTATATGTTTAAGTATGTTTTGAAAGTGTATTATAAGTATGTTTTTATGTTTTAAGTATTAACAATATATAAATTATTATGTAGAATTATATCTTTTAGTACTTCTCTGATAACAAATGCCTCACATATGTGATGCATGTGCATCGATTTTGAGACGGAAACACATTAGAGCACATCACGTTATTTAAAACTAAGGGAAGTTCAAGAATTTCGGATAGAAAATGTGAGGAAAAAAAACAGAACTTTTCGGTCCATACAAAAAACTACCTGTTTTCACAAGTTACCCGTTTACTGAGTACTTAATTAGAATTCCTCTCATACTCCAACTAAAAAATACAAATCAGATAATTAATGTATTAATTATGATCAGAAAAACAATATTGCAACAATAAAAGTCTAGATCTTTGAATAAAGACGACTGAAAATGTTGTAGACTCTAAGAATAGTGTTTGGGTGACTTTCAACACGTTTGACCCATACCCTTTTTATGAAAAATTCTACATTGGCCCATATGATATTGAGATAAAACAAACCCAAATAAACCTATTCAGATGAACAAGTGCATTGTAGTGGTAGATGATACTTGCCTGGAAATTGTCAAAAGCTCGAGCAGGGATATTATCGTCAAATTGCTTCATCATGTCCCATGGTCCATCTCCCACCCCAACTAATACTATTGACAATGGATATTCACTATCACGTCAAGAAATAAAACATTTTAGTACTTGTTGAAGCATTTCCATATGTAAAGGCTACAGATGGCAAGTTCCACCCATTTGCATGGGAATAGGTCGATTGATCCTTTGTTCTAATAGCTAATAATAGCTAAGAGGAGCAGTGCAAAATGGGTAAATATCTTAAACTGTTTTGTTGAAACATTTAGATTATTATTATTAATATCACTTTTGGAATCAATACCCAAGAATTACCATAAAAATGACATGTTTCAACTTGAACTCACTTCAAACCATTACCAAACCCGCCAATCTTGCCACCTCTACTAGAACCATAAAAAACTGAATGTTAAGATCTCACCTAGCCTTCACAATCGCCTCAACTGTTCTCCTCTCCTGTTGACTTAGTTGACCATGTTCAGTATCAACACTTCTTGTGACCTGTGTGCAAAGGTGCAATTTAGCAGACAACCAAAGTATGTTCCATTTTTCTGTGGACTTAAAAAATGCAAAAAATAAAAGTCATTATTACCTGTCCATCGGCAATGATTAACAAGACATGATACTGACCACCACTTTGTTCGACAATGGTAATGGCCGTTTCAATAACAGGGGCGAACGATGTGGGTCCTGTTTGGGAGACATAAAAGGATCACACAACATAAGTTTCAAGAATGATATGCTTCAAACAAAAAGTTAAAAAAAAAAAAAAACTAAAGCCTTGAATAACAAGATATAAAAAAACAAGATATAAAGGTTGTATGCATGTAAAGTAAACTTTGACTTTCAAACCCTCCCTTTAGCTGAACTTTAAGTTTGACCCATTCGAGATAAAGTCAAAAGAAGCACACCCCAAATTGACCCATTCATAACTAAATAGGTCAAAATTGCCACTTTTACTTCTAAAGATCAACCATTTTAAATGTAAACAAGATATCTTCAACAAAAATGATAAAATGTAAGTCAACCTGCAAGCCGTAATTGCGGTACTAGTTCTCTGTACCGTTTCAGAACATCCTCAAATCCGTCACAAAATTTTTCATCTGGATAGAAGCTAAAGACTTCTTGATCATGAGTTGAAGCTGTCAACATACAAAATGCATACATTCTAATATTTCGAACAAATCAAGCAAGTTTAAATACAAATTTTGTTTTTATACCATCTCCAAATCCAAAACAAGGAATTAGATTATCCTCGTCAAAAGAAGCTAGGGTTCTTCCAATTATAGATATTGCTGCTTCGTAAGGGTTCATATCGTTTCCAATGTGATGCAAGCATCTTCGATTAAATGATCTTGCGCCTAAAATTGATAGAGGTAAAGATCATTCTAATACGCCCCTCAAATTGACAAATTGTATAAAAAAACTAAAGATGGTAAAATGGTTTAGTCAGATAACAGGTCATAACAGGTTCGGATTAATGCAGGTAACTTTTTGAACAGGTATAAAATTGTCCAATTTTATTTATCTTACAAAGTATGTTTCTTATCTAGTTTTTTTTAAATAACTATATGCATTAAAAATACAATATAGGTGACTTTCGAACCATTTCCTGCTTAGTTAAATTTGTTCTGTATTTACACCTTTGGCCCGTTAGAGATAAATGGGCCAAAATTGCCACCTCTAATAAATATATGAAGACATCCAATATTAAATTTAACCTGTCCACTCATTGCTCTTCGTAAAATCTACACCAACAATCAAATTTGAAGACTCCAAACCAGCACGTGCTAATGCATCAGTAACCTGGGGAAAGTAGAACCACAAACATCAATGACGAAAAAAACCAATCGACTAAATAAATATGTAAAACAAATACAGTTCTCGTCGATTATTATCCCTAAAGATTGCAAACAATCATTTTCTATGGTTTTCAAGATTTAAAGAAAAAGATGAACATTATTATAATTGTGGAAGAACTCAGAGATCAAATTGTTCTTTTTCATCGCTGACTGAAGTTGATCGTTTGAGTACACCTAATGATAGTAGTGTTATGAGTAATGGATCAAAATGGTCTCCGGACAAAACCAATTACGAAAGCTATTTTGTTAAAATCTATGTTCTTTTGAAAAGATTAGATTAAGAGGTTTTCCATTCGACATGTTTCCTTTAAAGCTAGTTTAGACTTTAGACTATTTTACCTGTTTGTCCCATTATCAATATAACCCAACCCTAACGTACCCCTTTACTCATGAATGGTTTGGATTGGCAACTCTAGTTCATATAATAGGAAATGATATTTTACCTGCTCTAAGTTGTTGTAATTATCATCTATTCTGGAGAATTTTCTCTCAAGCCTTTTCTTAAGTGCATGATCTTGAACAGGATAGCTTTGAAAAGAAGAAGGGGAGGCATATGGTTGGTTCACTGGTGGTTGTGGATATGGTGATTGGGGGTAGGCCCATGAACTATTTGATGTTGACCCATATGATGAATACCTACTTGAAGCCCTCTTTGAACTTTTGCCACCCATGAACTCTAGCTCTCAATAAATCTGCAATTTATATCAAAGCTTTTACTAAATTAGAGTAAGCCTCCAACTCATATTTATGAGATAGGCAGATATATGGTAAAATCTCACTAGAATAGTAAGGTTTGGGGATTTGTGGGTAACCAACTTATTTTAGGTTAGATAAAAAAAAAAATCAAAGTTTAAAAGATGAAAAATAAGGAACTTAAACTCTTGATGTTAAACCTATCCACATAATTTGACTTTTGATGATTCTAATTACTGTTCTGATAGAGGTAACTAAAATAAAGTGATCAAATGGTAGCATAATTTGACTTTTGATGATTCTATTTACTGTTCTGATGGAGGAGTCAGGAGTATGCACACATACATAAATTACTTAACTAATTAAACACGATATTGAGAATCACGATCGCTAAATTCAACAAAACTAATCGGAGTTCATTAACGCACACAGATCCAAATTGAAACCGCCCACTGAAACAAACTAAAGAAAGAACATGCAATTGAAGAACTGTGAATCAATTCATGAAGAAAAATAGGTCTACAACAAAGGGGGAAACGGTGACTAATTTACTTTCGAAAAGTCATTCAAAAGTCAAGGTCATATACAGACAATGATTGGAGGTTGTAATCGGCACTCAATTCATACACACGGATCCAGATTGAAACTTTCCGATTGAGTCAATCAAAACACATGCAAATTAAACCGAATTGAATGCATCAGACAGGCGTTACCGAAATCAGTGCGAATTCAGTGAAGAGGAACAACTGGAGAGGTTGTAATCTGTGGAAAAAAGTGAGTTACCTAGTGAATTCCGCGAACGAGAATCGAAATGGCGGTAAATTAGGTCAGTTTGTTTGTTGGTGAAGTAAAGCTGAATGTGGGAATGGATTGATGTACATTAAACAACGCCATGAAAATCGGTTGAATTGTTCAACTTTTTTCGGCTTCTAGCGGTCGATTCCACCAAGTTTCGTTGTGATGTTGATATATGTTTCGAGGTTTTCGTGAGAGTGTATCCAATCACTTCATCCGGACGTCAACCCGTGACGTAAACCCACCGATAATATATATTATTATTATTATTATATTTATTATTATTATATTATTGAGTTAATTACGGTTTGCGTGTTCCTGAGGTTTGATGGCTTTTGCCGCTTAAGTCAAAAGGTTCAAAAATTTGCATTTCGCATAATGATCCCCATTTTCCTCCCAGATGAGAAATGCCTTGTTTGCCGCAAGGCGTGCCTAGACTCGTTTGGGGAGCATGCCGCCCATTGTAGAGAGCTCCCGGGGTTTAAGTATCGACATGATCTTGTTAGGGATGTTCTCTTCGACATATTCAAGCGTGCGGGATCTCGGCGAAGAAGGAAGCCCCGGTTAACTTCCTGACGGACCCGTCCGATGGACGATCGACTCAAGCGGCTGTGGAAACACTTAGTAGAGTCCAACGGGTCATGCATGGTAATGTGGTGACCCCGGGCGCTAGGGATGTTGTTTTCACACGGCTTAGTTTCGCCATTCAAAAGGGCTTGGCAGCGCAGCTTGTTGTCCGTCTCCCCTGTTTGTCGGAGTGATTGTCCTGCTGTATTTGTATTGTCTTGTAATTCAGTTTCGTTTTATATTCTATCATAGGAGATCCATGTCTTAACTATTTAAGTCTTTTAAACTTAGGGGGTTAAAATTGTATGTTAACCCAAAGGGTATATTAGTCTTTTTACACCTCAGAGACCTGTTATGTAAATTGATAAAATTATTTAGATACAGGAACTATTTTGTAATATATATAACTTATTAAAACTTAAAGAGTAAATATCAAAATATGTCAGATCATCAAGCCAACCTACATCACGGACGTTCAGCCATCACTCACTACCGTTCAACATCTGGCCACCACCAATTTCTAAAGTCCGGCCACCGTCACCGTCGTTCACCATGATCGTGGATGTTACTCCGACCGTCACATCTGACCACCACCTCTATGTGTCTATCGAAGCTTCAAATCCTCACATCTAAGTTCAGATCTTATCTCTCTATCTCTCTCACTCTCTCTCCATCTGCGGCGACAGTATCACCTGTTTAGGGTTTCAACCAAGCTAATAGGCAGTGGTGGTTTTTCCCTCGAGTAGCATAGGAGTGACGATGGAGCAAGTATCTTCGGTTAAAACCCTTCAAACGGTAAGGAGTCTAGGCCCGGTCAGACCACAGTTGCGAAATCCGTCACCAAAGCCGCGATTCTGGTCATCTCCGCCTCAGATCGATGGTGTTAAATCGATGGCGATGGGGTGGGAAAAGACACCGCAACCAGTAGCAGCGACTACTGACCTGGTTAGGCTCCACCGTTCATCATTAGTGGTAACGGTGGGTGTTGGGTGAGTGGTGGTGAAGGGTGGGTGGAGGTGGTGGGTGGAGGTGGTGGTGCAGGAGAGGAAAGAGGGATGGTGAATTTGAGGGAAAGATAATTACATAAATAGTCCTTGTGGTTTTAAACATAATATAAAATTAAGTAATTAGTCTCTCATGCGCAAATTTACTGAAATACCCTTTGTGTTAACAGAAAATTTTAACTTCGTTAGTTAAAAGGACTCAAATAGCTAAGAATACAAACGTCGAAGTACGAATTGCAAATTCTTGAACTTTTGGACTCAAGTGGCATAAGCCACCAAGCCTTAAGGATGCAAACCGTAATTAACTCTATATTATTAGTCGTCATTTAGGAAGTTGTTTTTGTCTAAATAATAAGAACTACTAGAACTTTGACATATGACACAATAAAGAAATAAGAATAAAGGGCATTTTAGTTCAGAAACAAAACAGTACAAATAATGTTGTATTAACGTACATGTAGTTACAAAACACTACAAATAATGTTTGCATTAGAAAATTAGTATATCTTTTAATGCAAACAAACACAATATTCTGTGCTATTTTACTTTAAGAAATACAAAATATGTTGTTTTAATACAAAACAACATAAAATAGTTCTTGTAACACAAAAAAAAAATACAATGCAAAACTGTACAAATAATATTATTTTAACGTAAAACGGTACATATAGTTACAAAACAGTACATATAATTACAAATAGTACACTTTTTAAAAGAAAAAATAATTTTAGTTTTTTTCATATATCAATACTATACTCAATTTAAAGAGAAAGAAATGTTAAATTTCATGTTGTAATCTTAAAAAAAGTTCGTATGAAAAAGTTATAAGCATTTAAAAAAATGGAGGAACTTTGATAAAAATCAACGAAAGAGGCTATACAAAAAATAATCGTCCATCTCTTATTTTTCTCATATTTTATTGTACTTGATTCTCAACCATTGATTTATAAAATTAATAGATCAGGTTTCTTTCTATTCTTTTTAGGAAAATATGTTTTTATTGTATCCAACCCCTATAATATTATATGTAATACTAATTATATCAAACACGTATATCAGAACATTAACAACAAATTTTTTATCTTTATATTATATTTTAACCAAAAAACATATTTATCCCTATAATTTAAGAAGTTTTAAAAAACACTTTACATGACATTATTTATCCTTAAAAAATCCCATGTATGTGTAATGGATTGGTATGTTTACCAATCCCTTATATTTATTCATTAAAATTTAGGTTTATTGGATTTTATTAATCCAAGTTATCACCAATTGACCAATATTAATCTCAATTTCAAAAATTTTCCACATTAATCCCAATTATTAAGGTGTTGGATTCCATTGGATCGCCGTTAACTGAATGCAAACACTGTTAGTTTTTGCTGACTGGACATGTGATATGGCATCTATGTGGCATCTACGTGGATTTTTATTAAAAAGTGTAGAGGCTAGATTATGAGGCTTGTAATATTAAATTAGTTGGGTTGGGCTTAGAGGGTTTATTTAGATTAGTAGACTAGTTTGGTTGGGTTTACTATTGGGCTTGGGGTTTACCATTGGGTTTACTATTAGGGTTTAAGGTCCATTAGGGATCCTATATAAACCCCATGTGTTTACCATTGTAAGGGTTGGCGAGTTTATGATTGAGAGGAGTGCCAAGGAGGTGTTTATGATCGTAATCATAAACTAGAGAGAGAGTTCAAGTTTACGATTTCTTGTTTTGTACCCGACAAGGTTTCTTGTGTGCAAAGATCAAGTTTTTAGCGTTAAATCATCGTATTCTTCGTGTTTTCTTCTCTTCTCTATCTTGAATCAATCACCTACGAGGATTCCGCACTCGTTCGTGATATCAATATCGTGTTTTAGGAGATTTTCTGGACCTACAATTGGTATCAGAGCCAAGAATCTTAGATTCGAGGTTCTCACGATATTGGATTCAAGCTTTTTCCAAAAAAAAAAAAAATTTGAAGATTTGAAGATTTGAAGATTTGAAGATTTGAAGATTTGAAGATTTGAAAATTTGAAGATTTGAAGATTTGAAGATTTGAAGATTTGAAGATTTGAAGATTTGAAGATTTGAAGATTTGAAGATTTGAAGATTTGAAGATTTGAAGATTTGAAGATTTGAAGATTTGAAGATTTGAAGATTTGAAGATTTGAAGATTTGAAGATTTGAAGATTTGAAGATTTGAAGATTTAAAGATTTGAAGATTTGAAGATTTGAAGATTTGAAGATTTGAAGATTTGAAGGTTTATGATCAAGGCTTGAAGATTTGAAGGTTTATGATCAAGGCTTGAAGATTTGAAGGTTTATGATCAAGGCTTGAAGATATGAATGTTTATGATCAAGATTTGAAGGTTTAAGACCCAACACAATCATAAACTGAGTTTACTATCGGAGTTTACTATCGGAGTTTACTATCGGAGTTTACTATCGGAGTTTACTATCGGAGTTTATGATTGAGATTCCGATTCTAAGTTTATGACTGGTGTTTATGACTGAAGGTGATTACGATCATAAACAGGTGATTACGATCATAAACAGGGATTACGATCGTAAACAGTGATTACGATCATAAACAGGGATTACGATCATAAACAGGTATTACGATCGTAAACAGGGATTACGATCGTAAACAAGGTTGGTTTACGGCAAAAAGTCACTATTTCACACTTTCACGGAAACGGACGTAACTTTTGACTCGTTTGGAGTTAGAAGCTCAAATTTTAACACGACGTTCGTGACACCGAGCCCCAGATTTACCCCCGACTAACGTCCAGGGGAGCTCGTTTGGACCCCCAAATTCCACTCCGAAGGCCTCCGTTTTTCAGTTTTAAGTTTTTGACACTATTCTTTGAATAGTACTTTTGCCGATTTTGCCGTTTTTGCCGATTTTCAAGATTTTCAGAAGTTGCATACCTAAAGAAAGAAAATGAGTTCAGTGGTTGAAGAAAAGAATATATTTGAGGACGAAGATGCTGAGATATGCCCCAATCCTACTTGTGCTCGGATAATTCCTGAACTTAAAGAAATGTGTAGAAATTTTCAGTCAGAATTGTTTGAGACAAAGTGCGAGAAGAGTTCCTTTAAGGGTAGATGGCAAAAGAATGAAGAGAAGGTAAAAGCTCAGAAATTAGATATAGCAAAATATAGGAACCTTGCAACTGAGAACGCCTATCTGTATGACAACGCTAAATTAGAAATAGCTGAGCTAAGTAAGCAGATAGATGACCTGAAGCATAAGAACAATGAGATGCAGGTTAAGCTTGATATGAATCAAATGAGGAGCAAAAGAATGCTTGATGCTGGAAAGGAATTGTCACATGCTGTTGTGACTGGTCAAGTTGGGAAACACACACCTGGATTTGGATCAGAAAAGACTGATAAGGCCTTGGCTGCAAACAGCATCATACCTCCACCAGTTCCCAGAGACATTATCGGAATACTTCTTAGTGAGGATCAAGTTGTACGAACCGAGTCTGATTATAAAGAAGCTGCTCCTCCTGTTGATAGTGTCTTGGTTGGAACTACACCATTGACACAAGAAGAAATTGATAATGAAGCAAATATGACTTATGGTGAAGGGAGGGTAAAGGATATATCAGAAAATGATGCTGAGTGCCGAGAATACAACAGGTGTCATAATTCCAAGTCTGATGAAGTTGGGGTAGAGTTGAAACCATACCCTAAAATTGAAACCCCATGCTTGAAAGTTGTTGACGAAGTCAAAAAGGAAAAGGTGATCTTGACGACACGGCCTGGGGGGAAGATCTTTATGACATCTGGATCTATGTTTGACCAAGAACCAGATGTTGGGTATGACTTACCATCCTTCTCCTCCAAGTTCAAGGGATTAACTGATGGAGTGGTCGGTGAAGCTAAAGTTGAGAAGCCAAAGATCACCATCAAGCATCCAAGTGTGAAGTCAACAACTGTGGTGAAGAATGAAAAACTCAAGGGAGTGGCTGTGTCTCCCATTTCTTCAGTTGGATCATGCAGTTGCTGTTGTAATTGCAAGGATGGTGCTTCAACGTCAAAGAATCAAGGAAGCACAAAGATAGTAAAGACAGGTTCGACACAGGCTTCGACGAACCAGCAGAAAGTCAAATCTGAAGCAGCAGTCAAAGCAACGAAGCAGACACAAGGCAAACCAGCTCCATATCAGCCACCAAAGTCAAATGGGTACACGTCTGACTTCTATCTAAAGAAGCAGACTTGCTTTAATTGTGGCACTGCTGGTCATATTGCTAGGAACTGTCTGTATCGCCCCTATGAACCCTACTTTCCAAAAAGTCAAAGGGTTTCATCTCAGGAGTCTGTAAAGTCTAAGCCGATGATGGTGCAGAAACCTAAGGCAATGAAGACTGTTACTCCTAAGGTTAAACCCTCTGATCAACATTGGGGCGCTGCCAAAGCTGAAAGAAAATCTATAAATCAAAACAACAGCTTTCCAAGTTACAAAAATTTTCAAAAACAGGTGAAGAAACCAGTTTCAAAACAACCAAAGCTTGAAAAACCCAAGGTAACTAGAACTGTTTTAAAAAATGATTCTAAAACGAAGAAGGTTGAAATTCCTAAAGTCACAACTCAAAAGGTGACTAAAACAAAAACTGTTTTGAAAAGTGAATCTAAAACGAAGAAGGTTGAAATACCTAAAGTCACAACTCCAAAAGTGACTAAAACAAATGTTAAATCACCTGGAATTTGGAAGCCAAAAGTCAAGGCAGCTACAACCGAATCATCACAACTTCCTGATTTTTCAAAAGGAATGTTTTTAAAAGAAGTTTCATTCATTGATTCCTCAGGTGTACCCAGAAAAACAATGGCCTGGGTACCACTGGCTAACTAATCTCTCACTCTGTGCAGGAACGATCAAGGAGGATTATCACTAACGTTTTTATTACTAATTTGTTTGTTGATAAGTGATTGTTCCAGGCACAGTTTAGGAGACGTATCTTCATGTCATGTCTAGTAATCTATAAATGGAAGGTATGTCTCATTGAGAGGTAAAAGGTAAAATTCAGCACGAAAGGTACTGTTCTTAACTTGGTTGTGTGAATGAAGCGGCAAAGGGTGTTTTGAGTCAAACCAAATTTCCTAAAATTTTCAATTGATTGATTAAGTGGTTGACTTCAAATGCAATGAAGTGTGCATGTCATGAAACCCTATTTTCTAAAAATTTTCAAATCAATACTTTGAAAGTTAGCTTGGCCAGATGTGTGTAAAGTCATTTAATTTGTTTGTGTGTTTGTGTGTTTTATTTTGTTAAAAAAAAAAAAAAAAATGATTATGCTCACAAAATTGTGACATTAAAAATCAAAAAGCAAGGGGAAGAAATGTAAAGAAGATGAAAATGTTGACCCCTCAAAAATAGTGTGCTTTTCAATTTTTAATTGTTTCTTGTTTTTGAGAAGTTTAGGGGAAGTAAAATGAATGTTCGGGTTGGAGATGGCTGACACGCGTAAGGCGGAAGTGAAAGGCAAGCTCCACGGTGATATGCTCGGTAGGCTCGACCTAAACTTATGACCTCCAATGAAAGTGCAGTGAACTTAAAAGATATATATGTTTAGCTTCCCATCCTAGGTTGCATGGTTTAAAAGATTGAGTCCCGACAAAAACGGGTTGAGAGTGGTAATTATACCTAGTATTCACTCTCTCACACGCCATGTTTATGCTATCTTGACAACACCACAGAGCAAAAGAAAATGAAAAAGAAAGGAAAAAGAAAAAGAAAAGAAAAAGAAAATGAAAAAGAAAAGAGAATAAATAATCACTCAGTTGGTCTTCTTTGCGTGCTTAGCGGCCGACCTGATCACCAACTGATGGTTAATGAAATAAGTGGTAGTCATAACGGTGTTGCATGGTTCCTCAAGTTGGGGGTTTGTGAATCCTCAATAAACTCTGAGGTTGGGTAGGTTTTGTTGTGTACACTTGGGTGTGGGGACAATTAAACATGACGGTAATATTGTACCATATTAAGCATGACGCATTCGGTTGGGATTAAACGGGTTTGAGTTTAAAGCGGACAAACATACCGGCAATCACCTGGACTAGTCAAGTAACTGAAGCTGAAAAGGGTTCCTCAGTCAGATTCATACGGTTTGATCCCTTGTAAACTTTCTCATGTTTGGTTTGGTAAGTATTTGTTTATTTTTATCTTTAGTGTGTGAGTCGTTAAGTTCCTTTTTATGTGTTTTCGTCTTGGCCAGGTTGATTTGAGAAGTCAAAATGTGTTTTTTATGGGTTTTAATGCATGACAATATGCCCCCGACAGATCTTGCCAAATTTTTAGGGGAAGGAGTATGGGATAATAAGTATTATCCGAATGGAACTCGAGGATGATACTTATTATCTAATGGAAAAGACTTCCTCCGTCAGATCTTGACAAATTTTTAGGGGAAGGAGGGAGGATAATAAGTATTATCCGAAAAGACTTCCATAATACATAGTATCCGAAGGGAACTCGAGGATGATATGTATTATCTCAGGGGAAGTCCTTAGCTGAGGGGAAGTAATCAGCTAAGGGGAAGTTTTTAGAGGTCTTTGGGTTCAGGGGAAGTTTTATAGAAAACCCGTAATCTATATTAGGGTTTTTGGTTAAAATATTGTTAATTTGAATCAACTGAACAGATGATAATTACCTTCTAACCCAAAGACCAATCATCAAATGTCTGGTGGAGTATATTTTTTTTCAAATGTGTGTCAGACAGGTTGATGATAGAAAGATGTTGCTGCTGCTCAAAGTTAAAGAACCAGCCGGACAAGACTTCCATCTGGAAAAGCAACTGTTCAGGGGAAGTTGTTGGTGTCTTTACATGTTTCCAAAAGCTTCAAAAGTTTTTCAAAGAAAATGCTCACAAGTTTAGGGGAAGCTGATGATTTCAAGTCAATCTTTAATGAAGAAAATGATGCAGAGAGCAGTCAGAGATCATGAAGTTTGAAGATTAACAATCAAGTTCTTCACAGTTAGAGGCATTCAAAATTTTACCCTCTAATCTTTGGAGATTCAAGGCAGTTACCGAAGATTTAGCAAGAACCTATTCTTTCAAGAGAAGAAAGTCAATGAGAGTCCTCCATTTCATTGATTGTTCATTTAAAGAAGTTCGAGCTGATGCTGATCAAGAGAAAGCCCCAAATTCCCGTCATGAAACCCATTGAAGATTTCCGCGGAAAGAATCTTCATCAACATCTATGCCAGCCAGTCAAGAAGAAGAACTTCAAACATTGAAGACATTTAATATCACAAGCCTAGGGGAAGATTGTAGAGGCTAGATTATGAGGCTTGTAATATTAAATTAGTTGGGCTGGGCTTAGAGGGTTTATTTAGATTAGTAGACTAGTTTGGTTGGGTTTACTATTGGGCTTGGGGTTTACCATTGGGTTTACTATTAGGGTTTAAGGTCCATTAGGGATCCTATATAAACCCCATGTGTTTACCATTGTAAGGGTTGGCGAGTTTATGATTGAGAGGAGTGCCAAGGAGGTGTTTATGATCGTAATCATAAACTAGAGAGAGAGTTCAAGTTTACGATTTCTTGTTTTGTACCCGACAAGGTTTCTTGTGTGCAAAGATCAAGTTTTTAGCGTTAAATCATCATATTCTTCGTGTTTTCTTCTCTTCTCTATCTTGAATCAATCACCTACGAGGATTCCGCACTCGTTCGTGATATCAATATCGTGTTTTAGGAGATTTTCTGGACCTACAAAAAGGAGGGACTAGTCATGTAATTTCTTTAAAAGGGGACATACATGTGTAAATTGTTTAAAGACGAGGGGAAAAATACACCCAATCCCCAAATCGGAGCATCCTTCCAAGATCCGGTCGTCCGATAAAGCCACCACCACATAAAGAAATCTTCCTCCGACGAAGCCACCACCAAACGGAGCATCCTTATAAGATCCGGACGTCCACTACGTTGTATCACCGGTCGGATACCTCCTCCATCGCTCACATCTGAACTCAATCATGCATTATTGGACCACCCCCAGCGTGGATCGGCGACCAAATCCATTCTCAGAACCCCCAATTTTACAATCATCGTCATCTTCATTCTCAAAAACCCCATATACACTGAAAATGACCTTCCAGTTTCATTCTTAACAACAGCAATCAGAAGCCCCAAATTAGATCCATCGAAAGGCACGATGAAGAAGAGGGGTTACGGATCTAATTCGAAAGAGAGATGCGAGGAAGAGGTCGTTTATGTGGGAAATCTGGTTTTAGATCAATGAACGGTGGTGGCCGGTGAACGGTGGTGATGATGGTGGCCGGTGAACGGTGGTGGCCACGAATTGTGATTTGGTCGATGTTTTTTTTAAGATATTAGAAATACAGGTCCATCATTTTAATCAAATTACAAAATAACCCCTTCTTTTTAATACTTGGTTAAAAGAATCCAAATAGGATGCCATGTCACTAATCTAGTCAGCAATAACTAAAGGTGTTAGGGTTAATTTAATGGTGGTTCAATAGATTCCAATATCTTGATAATTCAGATTATTGTAGGGAATAAATGTAATTGGGATTATTATCGGCCAAAATGGTATAAATGAGATCAATAAAATCCAATAAACCTAAAATTTAAAGATAAGGTTTGATATAAAAATGCTGACGTGGAAGAAAAAAAAGACATTTGTTATATTTTTCTTAAAATTTAAGGACAGTGTATGATATAAAGAAGTTGTTGTGAATGCTTTTACACGTTGATGTTTGAAACTATCCTAAATCTCCAATACCCGGGTGAGTCTTTCTAAGACAGGATTGCAATCGTCCATACTGGATTTGATACTCCAAACTTGACTCGCCCTTGAACGCCATCAAGGAGGAAACCTACCACTTAGGAAAACCCCCTTGATTTAGATTTTAAATTTGAGACTTCAAGGATCCCAAGCCCCAACCATCATCCCCATGTATTATTATATTTCTTAAGCATAAATTTAAACGTAAAAGTATAGAAACATTGTATATTTGTAAGATATGTTTAAATGTAAACATATACAACCATCGCATTAGGAAACTAGTCATCAAGGTCATTCATTTAGATGTGGAAAATTATATATATAAAAAGCAACTTGTTGTAAACATTAGTTTTTATGAGTATTTGTATGTTAGATGTCATTAGTCGTCGATGAAATAAGAAGTAATAAATATTTAAAATTATAAATAACAAATAATGAAGATCTAAGGATTATAAAATTATACTTTATAAGATAAGGATGTAATCAAAACCTTATTATAACTTATTAAGTTTTAAAAAAATACTAGAATAAGAAGATTTATATTTTATATTTGATTATATAATATAATTATTTAAGATAATTAATATTTAATATGAGAGGGGTTGGTATTTATTAGGGGAACAACCTAAAAAATTGTGATAAGAATGAATGGATGACACGGGTTTGTGAATCTTTTTGCTTATTAGGATAGAGGTTTATAAAAATGAATGTATAACTACTTTATATTACTAGTAGGAACCCACATGATGATGTAGCGACGACAATTTACAACACGACATTTCTTTTTGTATTTGAAAGATAATTTTTGTATTTGACTTATTTTTTACTTTACATATCAACTATTAAAATTCAATTGTTGTTTTAATTTTCATTTTCTAATAAAAAGAACTAATTCCTTGTTTAAATTTCTTATTTAAAAGACAATTATACTCTTTAAGCTCTTGATGTTAAAGTACTTGACAAATTTATGTTTCTCAAATATATTATAATATTAGTATAAATTTACCAGGAGACTATGCATAACTTTTTTTTTAAATGGCATTTTATTGAAAAAACAAACTAGCAAGGAGCTAGATTACATGGTTGAAACAAAAGAGAAATTACACCAATTGTCCAATCAATAATCTCGAGTTTACTCCTATGCTTTATCCAAAGAAATGCTAAAGATTTGATTCACCAAACACTATCCTGGCCGCTTTCGTGAAGTTACCAAACACATTGTCATTACGCACCAAAGAGAAACAAGAAAAATGACATAATAAAGCTTCTTCATCTTGACATTGTGCTTCCAGTTTTCAATACTATCCAGAAGAATATTTGAACTTCATAAAGTTCCAATCTTAAAATAGTTATTTTGAATAAGATTATTTTAATTTTCATGGATGGATCGTGAAACAATATATGGAATCCCTCCTTAGAGGTCTGAACTTTGTATTAACACTAGTATATATAGTTATAGATATTCAGTATAGGGTTTACATATTTACACTAAGCACTTATATATACTATTGAACATTATAAAATAAATGTAGGCTTATTTAATCTATCTAACATACCCCCCGCAGTCTGAGTGGAGGAACTTCGAACGTTAAGACTGTCATGAAAATCCATAAAGAGATATGATGGTAAGCCTTTGGTGAATATATCTGCGAACTGGTGATTAGAAGGAACATGTAACACATGTACTTGGCCAACGGCAACACGTTCCCTTACAAAGTGTATATCTAATTCCACATGTTTGGTGCGTTGGTGCTTTATCGGGTTTGATGCTAAATAAACGACGCTGACATTATCACAAAACACAATGGTAGATCGAGACATAGGACAATGTAACTCAAGAAAATGTTACAAATCTAAGATGCTTCGGCAACAACATTGGCAACACCAACGATATTCAGCTTCAGCACTTGACCTTGACACGACATGTTGACATTTAGAGTACCAAAAGACAAGATTATCGTGTCAGGACCCCCCCCCTCCCCCGTCGGCATCGGTGTAAGCAACCAAACGATCAATAGAGGAGGGACAAATATGAAGTCCCGAAGAAAGAGTGTCATGGATATAAAAACATGATGCGTTTGTGGGCATGGAAATGCGGTTCACGGGGGTCATGCATGAAAAGACACACTTGATGAACAACAAATGCAAGAGTGAGCATAAGATATTATAGGGCACTGACTAAACTCCGATACAGAGTAGTGTCTGAAACGGGTTTGCCCTGCAAGGAGAGTTTGCCCTTGGTGTCAGCAAGAGTGCTGCAAGGATTGTAAGTTTGCATGTCAACACAGGTAATAATGTCATTTACAAATGCAGTCTGAGAGATAAAGATACCAGAATGATCCCTTGTAGCAGCACTGCTAAGAAAGAATGAGAGAGGACCAAGATCAGGCATAACAAACTCAGCAGAGAGAGGCGATCAATGACACACGAGATTAATGACGGTGAGGAGGCCGTCAAGATAATGTCATCCACGTATAGAAGAAGATAAATCACCTCATTACCATTGTGGAAGGTAAAGAGGGAAGAATCAGATTTGCTACTGACAAACCGTAGCGACGTAATGTAAATAGCAAACCATTGATACCAAGCGCGAGGAGCCTTTTTGAGGCCATAAAGAGCTTTACGAAGCTGACATACACGGTCAGGACACGATTGATCAATGTAGCCAGGGGGTTGCTTCATGTAGATAAGCTCAGTCAGATCACCATTTAGGAAGGCGTCCTTGACATCCGGCTGGTGGATGGGCCAGTGTCGGGAGATAGCAATGGAGAGAACATTACGGATAGTATCTGGTTTGACAACCGGACTGATTGTCTCATTAAAATTAAGCCCTGGTTGTTACGAGAAACCTTGGGCATGAGGCGACAATTATACCGTTGTAAATTGCCATGACTATCAAATTTGTGACGATAAAGCCAACGAAAACCGACAATGTTGACATTGGAAGGACGGGGAACAAGCTCCCAAGTGCCATTAGCAAGAATGGTAGACATTTCAGTGTCCATGGCATTCTTCCAATTTGGGTCACAAATGGCCTGAGCAATAGTTCTCGGTAGAGGAGAGACAACAAAAATAGCTGATAGATTAAGGATCTGACATGGCTTAAGCGAGCCATACTGAGAGCGAGTGACAATGGGATGAGTAGGTCCAGGAGAAGCATCCTCATAAGAGGAGGCGCCGGAGGAGGGAGATTGCACCGACACCGTAGATGTCGGAGAGGTGGAAGCAGAAGAAAGAGGGAAGGCACCCCTGAAGGTGAATCTTTTGGAGATTGATGATCGTACTTGGAAGGAGAATCAACAATGAGGGGAGGATCATTTTATGTGTTTGTATAAAACTTATGTTTGTTTGTTTTCTTAAGGAGAGAATTGATAAATACTCTGAAGTAATTTTAACAGTTATAATCATACCTGACTATGCATCCTGACTGTAAATGAACCTTTGCAAGATACCAACCCAACCAACATTTCCCTATGGCCTTCTGCCGTAACGATACTCTTCTATGGCTCCAGGGCTCCAGGATTTACAAATTCATCTTAAGAAAAATGTATAGAAAAGGGAATTTTTTATTTCATAACTACAAGCTTCTGAACCTGCAAAATAAAGTTGGTTGGGTTGACAATAGGCATACTTCAGCCTGGAACCTTTTTCAATTTGGTATCAGAGCCTTAGGCTCAAAAATTATTTTCTTTTAAAAAATGGAAAATGAAGAAACGATAAAAAACGATTCTGAGGAGTCTAATTCAATCATTGAAATAATAAGCTTTAGTGAAAATGCAAAAAAGGTTTTCAGTCTGATTACATGATTAATTCAGATTGCTTAAACAAAATTAACAAGCTTAAATTCAAGCTTGATAATAGGCATATTTTCAATCAGCCTAATAATTTACAGAGTTTGGTTTCAAAAGCCTTCTCAAGAAAAAAAATAAAATCTTTTACTGTTATAATACTGAAGAACTATGAGTAGACATAAAAGAAACGTCTGGAAGAGTTTTTCTACCACTCATAACTAAAGGAGAAATAGCGAAAAGACTTTTAGCTATATTACCAGAATTAAGAAATTCCATAAAATTGGTACACATAGGAGCTGTAAAAGTACTTTTAAAAGCTTAATTCAGAGATAGAACTAACTTTCCTATAAATATGACACTTGTTGATAATAGAATCATCAACAGACAAGATGCACCTTTAGGTTCTATTCAAGGAAACTTAGCCTATGGTAAATTTATGTTTACCGTATATCCCAAATTTGCTTTAGATCGAAATTCAAAAGATTTTGATAAAACCCTAAGTTTCATTCAACAGTGTGAAAGAACTGATCTTATGGAACCAGGAAACAAAGTCTTTACGATAAATTATTTAATATCATACGCTTTAACAAATAGTACTCATACCATCGAGTATAAAGAAAAAGAAAAATATAACTATAGATGATACATTTTTAGAAATAGGAACTGTTGAAGGAAGAAGGTTCACTGAACCTTCACAGTTACAAGAAAACTAGGCAATTAATATAGCTCGTGATAAACATATTTTAGGATCTAAACCTAGACATAACTTTTCTGGAGATTCTTTAACATCAAGAGAATCCATTTAGAATTCATTTCAAAAGCCCAATTAATCAGATCCATGTCATCTATGTCTGACAGAATAGATAAATATGGAAAACTTCTAAAAGAAGTTATAGGTAGTCCTTAAAACAAGAGAAGAACTAATTAAAGAATTAATTAGTAAAATAGAAAAGGTTTCTACAAACGAAAATCTAGAAGCCATAGCGGGGAAAATTATCAAAGATATTTCTGAAATTTTTTTGATAAAAAAGTACCTCAAGCCTTAAATCTTGAAAAAAACAAAGGATCAAGAGTCCAAAAATATCATTTTCCTAATTTCAATGTAGGAAATTCTTCTTTAGGAAGTTCTAAAAATCCAAATGCTCTTAAATGGCCCTTTGGACCAACCTCAAATGACTAACAAAGCTCAAATAAGAATTTCTTTCAGAAAAATAAATCATGAGGATTATAAGACTTTATTTTTCCCTTGAAAGAGTTAATCAAAGCATTTCCGACTGGAGCATCCATCCAGGAGATAAACTAAAGAAATTAACTGATTTACATAAAAAAGATATATCCTAGAAAAGGAAATAACAGAACTTAAAAGCTCAAAAATTATATTATCTTGTGGATAATATGACTACTATCACAAAAAAATTGGAGCAAATTTTTGATAAAAAATTTGAAATCTTATAATGGAGATCAGATAAATGAACTCGTTTGACTTTTTTCCTTAGTGACAATGAATGCGAGAAAAAATTTTCTGAGGATAAAAAATTAAAAGAAAAATATTTCCCAGAAAAGAAAGAATCAGTTTTTGTCAAAAAAAGAGCCAAAAACTGAAGAAGAAGAAGAAGAAGAAGAAGACTCTTCCTCTGAAGAAGAAAAACCACCATACAGAGTCAATTACTCTGGTGCCAGTTCTAGTAACAGAAGAAATTCTCACAAGGAGCAAACATAATTCTCCATGCCATACCATAAGGGTATTCCAAATTCTGAGAAAGAATCTAACAATGGAAGTTCTTGCCATTGATACCATAAAATTAGATTGCATCTTTGATCAAACAATAAGAAAAGTGGTAATCGATAAATGGAACACAAAGATTAGTTTGATTATTCAATCTAATATAGAAGAATTCTATAATGCTAGAGCAATTCTACTTTTAGTAGATCATAAATCAATAAAGATTTCATCAAAGGAACAACTTAGAATGAAGATATACATGGAATAGATCTATTAGAATCCATTATTAATGCAATGTATTTGATGTATTTAGGTCTTGAATTTTGTACAAAAAAAGGCCTTGAAAATCAAAAAATGATTGATAATGCAAGACAAGTGTTAACAAAGACACAACTTTGTGACATATGTCTTTTAGATGATTTTACTTGCACATTCGAGCAAAATCTCTATAAATTAAATTAAAATGAATATCACTCATGGATAGAAACCTATCTAGTAAAAATTCCTATCGCTGGAGAAAAAGCCAAAGAAATATAGAATAAAGGAAAAAATGATATGACAAAGCACTCCCTTGGCTTTGCCACTAAAATTGTTAAAGAAGAAATTACAGGTTACTGTGACTTTCCAACAAACAAAAACAGTTAAAAACGTTTAACAAAAGCTGCTGTGAAAAACTAACAGAAATTCCACAGTTATCTTTCGACTATGACATAAAAACATATTTCAAAAGAAAATATAAAAAGAAATATAAATACAAAGCCAAATTTTTTTTTGGAAATTCAAACGTAGAAATTTCACACTAGGTAAATACTTCTCTAAATAAAAACCTAAGGTCTGTCCTCAAGGAAAGAAAAAATGCAGATACTGGATATGCTCTGAAGAAGGACATTATGCTAATGAATGTCCTAACAGGAAAAACTTTCCAGACAAGGTAAAGCTTATCCTTAAAGTGGAAAGAGAAGGATATTATCCTTCGGAAAACATTTTTAATGATTACAGACTAATCTATTCATTAAAAATAAAAGAAGATTCATCAACATCTGAAATATCCTCTGAAGACTCTTCGAAATGAATGAAACAAGGTTTCAAAACTCGAGCAATTTAGTTTGCTACGATATACAATGAAAATATAATGAATTAGTTTGTTCAAACATAACTAATCCAAATTCCATTTATCAAAGGAAAATTTTTCTTTACTGGATATAAAACAATGACTCTACATTGCTATGTAGATACAGGGGCAAGCCTTTGTCTTGCAAGCAAACATGTTATCCCTAAAGAATTATGGGAAAATACACCCAAATAAATCAAGGTAACAATTGCTAATCAAGAAACTATTAATTTAGACAAGGTTTGTAGAAACTTAATAGTTTATTTTCGGGAGAACCATTTCCTATTCCTACTGTTTATCAACAAGAAACATGAATAGATCTTCTCATCGGAAATAATTTTTGTCAGCTATATGGTCCTTTCACTCAATGGCTAGACAGAATATCTTTTCACCTTAATCAAGAAATGATTCTGATTAAGAAAATTACAAAAGCTCTTCAAATTGGAAAGCCGGGTTTTTTAGGATCTATGAAAAAAGATTTAAAAATTTAACAAATCCCTAGAACAAACATAACTCATGAAGTTATCAAACCAGAAGAAAGATATTTTCTTGAGATACAGAAATATAAAAAAATTTGAAACTTTATTTGAAAAAGTTTGTTCCGAAAATCCTATTGATCCTGAGAAATCCAAAAAGAGGATGAAACCACCTATTAAATTAATAGATCCTAAAGCTATAGTAAGGGTAAAACCCATGAAATATAGTCCTCAGTATAGAGAATAATTTAGCAAACAAATCAAGGAATTACTTGATCTCAAGCTAATTGTCCCTAGTAAATCACCTCACATGTCACCAGCGTTTTTAGTTGAAAATGAAGCTGAACGAAGAAGAGGTAAAAAGCAAATGGTTGTTAATTACAAAGAAATTAACATAGCCACCAAAGGAGATAGTCATTATCTCCCTTGTATGCAAGAATTATTAACTCTCTTAAGAGGAAAAACCAGTTTTCTAGTATCGAATGCAAAAGTGGATTTTGGCAAGTCTTGTTAGATGAAAACTCTCAAATCTTGACAGCTTTTACATGTCCAGATGGTCATTACCAATGGAAGGTAGTTCCTTTTGGCTTAAAACAAGCACCTAGCATATTTCAAAGACATATGCAAAATGCTCTAAGAGGATTAGAAAAATTTTGTACCATCTACGTTGACGGCATTATAGTCTTTTCAAAATCTGAAGAAAAACACTATTTTCATATTTTATCAGTTCTAAAATTTATTGAAAAATATGGAATTATTTTATCAAAAAAGAAAGCAAATATTTTTAAAACAACAATAAATTTTTTGGGTCTTAAAATAGATCAAGGAACTCATTGTCCACAAAAACATATTTTGAAAAATTTGCATAAATTTCCAGATTCACTTGAAGAAAAAAAAAACATCTTCAAAGATTTTTAGGCATTCTAACCTATGCAGAAAACTACATTCCAAAGCTAGCAAAACTAAGGAAGCTCTTACAGGTAAAACTGAAAAAAGAATATGTATAGGAATGGAAACAATCTGATGATACTGACTATGTTAAGAAGATAAAGAAAAATTTAACGACTTTTCATAAACTTTATCTTCCAAAATAAGAGGATTTCCTTATAATAGAAACTGATGCTTCAAATGATTTTTGGGGTGGAGTTCTAAAAGCCAAAACAGCTGAAAAAGAAGAAATATGTAAATATACTTCTGGAAGCTTTAAACAAGTTCAACAAAATTACCAAAGCAATGAAAAAGAATTGTTAGCGGTAAAAAACACAATTTCAAAGTTTTCAATCTATCTTACCCCTGTAAAATTTTGGGTAAGAACCGATAATAAAAACTTTACTTATTTCATAAGGACAAAAATCTTAGGAGATAACAAACAAGGCCGTCTTGTCAGATGGCAAATGTGGTTTTCAATATATTCCATTAACATAGAGCATCTCGAGGGGACTAAAAACGTACTTGCTGATTGCTTAACACGAGATTTTCAAAATACGTAAGCACTCATGTACTATACCTTCTTAATGCCTATTTAAGGAGCAATAGACATTTAGAAAAATTCACCACAGACTCAAAGTTCCTCACAACAAAATCATTTTAAGAAGATGGAGGATCTAAAGGCTTTACGCCTCAAAGAAAAAATTCTACTTATAGAATTAAAAAATATTCGTGAAAAGATTACTGCCTATGACGAAAGTCTAGAAACAACTGTTAATTCAGTACAGGAAACCATAAGGTTACAAACTGAATCTATTCCCTAGCAAACGACAAAGGGTAAAGAAAAATCAAATCCGTTGAATTTTGTTGCTTTGGAAAAAAGCAAAGATAAGATACATGAAGAATCACAATCTTCATCTAGCCCAGAAGCATACGGCTCAGGTAAAGCATATCAAATCCGTTGATAGCTGACAGTTTGCTAAAAACTAAAAAGGTCTCTCTCAGACCAAGTTATTCCAAATTATGCAAGAGCCAATGAAATCTGGTAAATTCTAGATTATATGTTATCTTCGACGGAGAGCACAGAGGCATCTATGAAGATTGGTCTATAGTCTCAAGATATGTTTCAGGAAATTCTTTTCCATTTAAAAAATTCAGATCTTTATTACAAGCCCAACAAGAAGCTACTCGATATTCAATAAAATTAGGAAAAAAAGAAATACCTTCAAAGGTAACAATCTTACCTGAACCACTGAAGGTCAAGAAAAAAGAAAGAATCGTTGAATTCAAGAAAACTTTCACAAAAACCATTGAAAAAGAAGAAAGTAACATCATCTCTTTAGATGAATTCAGATCAAACTGGTCCAAAGCTAGAACTCTAAGCCAAATTGATTTCGAGAAAGAACGTATCTATACAGAAGACAATGCAACTAAAAGTCTTATTATCTTTTCTCCTGGTGCAGCACCAGAGCTGGTTTCTCTAGCATTTACGGCTGGATTAACTAAGTTCATCTATCATTCTCCCAATCTACTAGAAATTAGTCTTTTCTCAGAAGGAATAAAAAAGCCATTAAAAACTTTCGTAAAAGGATTGCTGCAGCAAGAGATACAAACTTTTTTATTAAGTGTAACTCTACACCCCTTGACTGGTATCAAGGAAGCTCTTTTCCAGGCTACCATCATCTACAAATCGGTATTGCAAAAGCAAGAACTATCAACCCTTCTAAAAGCATGGAGGAAAACCATGAAGACCTAGAAAATTGGGTAGAAATTAGAGTTAGAGGATTCCTAAAAATTCTTGAAAATATACAAAAAATCAAAGTGGGAAGCTTTAATAAAGTTAATTATTGTAGTGATCACTGCATTATTACTAGCTATAGTGGTATTCCACTACCAAAAAACGAAAAGGAAGCTTTAGAAAAGATGGAGCAAAGCATTATCTTTAATAAAGTAAATGCAGGTGTGGCCACAAAGAAAAGGCTCTGCCAAATGATTCAAAGAATCAAAGAAAAACATAGTTGTGATTATTGCAATAACAATGATTCAGAAAGTGGACCCTCCACTATAAAAGATGCTTTCTCAGATAAAGACACTCGAGAGCTAAACCCCTTTTATGGGTTCACTAATTGAAGAAATACGTAAGCACTTACGTAATAAAAGAAATAGATGTCTAAGCTTTTATTTTCCTTCGCTTATATAAGAGATGCAGACATTTTTATCAAGTGTAACTCTACACTCCGTGACTGGTATCAAAGAAGCTTTTTTCCAGGCTACTATCATCTATAAATCGTATTGCAAAAGCAAGAACTGTCAACCCTTCTAAAAGCATGGAGGAAAATCAAGAAGACCCAAAAAATTGGGTAGAAATTAGAGTTAGAGGATTCCTAAAAGTTCTTGAAAATCTACAAAAAATCAAAGTGCGAAGCTTTAATAAAGTTAATTATTGTAATGATCACTGCATTATTACTAGCTATAGTGGTATTCCACTACCCAAAAAGGAAAAGGAAGAGTTAGAAAAGATGGAGCAAAGCATTATCTTTATAAAGTAAATGCAGGTGTGGCCACAAAGAAAAGGCTCTGCCAAATGATTCAAAGCATCGAAGAAAAACATAATTGTGATTATTACAATAACAATGATTCAGAAAGTGGACCCTCCACTAAAGAAGATGCTTTCTCAGATAAAGACACTCGAGAGCTAGATCCCTTTTATGGGTTCACTAATTGAAGAAGTATGTAAGCACTTACGTAATAAAAGACATAGATGTCTAAGCTTTTATTTTCCTTCGCTTATATAAGAGATGCAAACATTTTTATCAAGTGTAACTCTACACTCCGTGACTGGTATCAAGGAAGCTTTTTTCTAGGCTACCATAATCTAGAAATCGTATTGCAAAAGCAAGAACTGTCAACCCTTCTAAAAGCATGGAGGAAAATCACGAAGACCTAGAAAATTGGGTAGAAATTAGAGTTAGAGGATTCCTAAAAGTTCTTGAAAATCTACAAAAATCAAATTTCGAATCTTTAATGAAGTTAATTATTGTAGTGATCACTGCATTATTACTGTCTATAGTGGTATTCCACTACCCAAAACCGAAAAGGAAGCTTTAGAAAAGATGGAGCAAAGCATTATCTTTAATAAAGTAAATGCAGGTGTGGCCACAAAGAAAAGGCTCTGCCAAATGATTCAAAGAATCAAAGAAAAACTTAGTTGTGATTATTGCAATAACAATGATTCAGAAAGTGGACCCTCCACTAAAGAAGATGCTTTCTCAGATAAAGACACTCAAGAGCTAGACCCCTTTTATGGGTTCACTGATTGAAGAAATACGTAAGCACTTATGTAATAAAAGAAATAGATGTCTAAGCATTTATTTTCCTTCGCTTATATAAGAGATGCAGACATTTTTATCAAGTGTAACTCTACACTCCGTGACTGGTATCAAGGAAGCTTTTTTCCAGGCTACCATCATCAAGAAATCGTATTGCAAAAGCAAGAACTGTTAACCCTTCTAAAAACATGGAGGAAAATCATGAAGACCCAAAAAATTGGGTAGAAATTAGAGTTAGAGGATTCCTAAAAGTTCTTGAAAATCTACAAAAAATCAAATTGCGAATCTTTAATGAAGTTAATTATTGTAGTGATCACTGCATTATTACTGGCTATAGTGGTATTCCACTACCCAAAACCGAAAAGGAAGCTTTAGAAAAGATGGAGCAAAGCATTATCTTTAATAAAGTAAATGCAGGTGTGGCCACAAAGAAAAGGCTCTGCCAAATGATTCAAAGAATCGAAGAAAAACATAATTGTTATTATTGCAATAACAATGATTCAGAAAGTGGACCCTCCACTAAAGAAGATGCTTTCTCAGATAAAGACACTCGAGAGCTAGACCCTTTTTATAGGTTCACTAATTGAAGAAATACGTAAGCACTTACGTAATAAAAGAAATAGATGTCTAAGCTTTTATTTTCCTTCGCTTATATAAGAGATGCAGACATTTTTATCAAGTGTAACTCTACACTCCGTGACTGGTATCAAGGAAGCTTTTTTCCAGGCTACCATAATCTAGAAATCGTATTGCAAAAGCAAGAACTGTCAACCCTTCTAAAAGCATGGAGGAAAATCATGAAGACCCAGAAAATTGGGTAGAAATTAGAGTTAGAGGATTCCTAAACGTTCTTGAAAATCTAAAAAAAAATCAAAGTGCGAAGATTTAATAAAGTTAATTATTGTAGTAATCAGTGTATTATTACTAGCTATAGTGGTATTCCACTACCCAAAAGCGAAAAGAAAGCTTTAGAAAAGAAGGAGCAAAGCATTATCTTTAATAAAGTAAATGCAGGTGTGGCCACAAAGAAAAGGCTCTGCCAAATGATTCAAAGCATCGAAGAAAAACATAATTTGATTATTACAATAACAATGATTCAGAAAGTGGAGCCTTCACTGAAGAAGATGCTTTCTCAGATAAAGACACTCGAGAGCTAGACCCCTTTTATGGGTTCACTAATTGAAGAAATACGTAAGCACTTACGTAATAAAAGAAACAGATGTCCAAGCTTTTACTTTCCTTCGCTTATATAAGAGATGCAGACATTTTTATCAAGTCTAACTCTACACTCCGTGACTGGTATCAAGGAAGCTTTTTTCCAGGCTACCATAATCTAGAAATCGTATTGCAAAAGCAAGAACTGTCAACCCTTCTAAAAGCATGGAGGAAAATCATGAAGACCCAGAAAATTGGGTAGAAATTAGAGTTAGAGGATTCCTAAACGTTCTTGAAAATCTACAAAAAATCAAAGTGCGAAGCTTTAATAAAGTTAATTATTGTAGTGATCACTGCATTATTACTAGCTATAGTGGTATTCCAATACCCAAAAGCGAAAAGGAAGCTTTAGAAAAGAAGGAGCAAAGCATTATCTTTAATAACGTAAATGCAGGTGTGGCCAAAAAGAAAGGCTCTGCCAAATGATTCAAAGCATCGAAGAAAAACATAATGTGATTATTACAATAACATTAATTCAGAAAGTTGACCCTCCACTAAAGAAGATGCTTTCTCAGATAAAGACACTCGAGAGCTAGACCCTTTTTATGGGTTCACTAATTGAAGAAATACGTAAGCACTTACGTAATAAAAGAAACAGTTGTCCAAGGTTTTACTTTCCTTCGCTTATATAAGAGATGCAGACATTTTTATTAAGTCTAACTCTACACTCCCTGACTGGTATCAAGGAAGCTCTTTTTCAAACTACCATCATCTAGAAATCGGTACTGCAAAAGCAAGAACTGCCAACCCTTTAAAAGCATGAAGGAAAATTATGAAGTCCCAGAAAATTGGGTAGAAATTAGAGTTAGAGGATTCCTAAAAATCCTTGAAAATCTACAAAAAATCAAAGTCGGAAGCTTTAATAAAGTTAATTATTGTAGTGATCACTGCATTATTACTAGCTATAGTGGTATTCAACTATCAAAAAACAAAAAGGAAGCTTTAGAAAAGATGGAGCAAAACATTATCTTTAATAAAGTAAATGCAGGTGTGGCCAGAAAGAAAAGGCTCTGCCAAATGATTCAAAGAATCGAAGAAAAACATAATTGTGATTATTGCAATAACAATGATTTAGAAAGTGGACCCTCCACTAAAGAAGATGCTTTCTCAGATAAAGACACTTGAGAGCTAGACCCCTTTTATGGGTTCACTGATTGAAGAAATACGTAAGCACTTACATAATAAAAGAAACAGTTGTCCAAACTTTTATTTTCCTTCGCTTATATAAGTGTTTGTAAAATTAGAAGTAGGCATCGTACTCCCTCCCAAAAAATCTTTTCTCTTGTGTTTAGTATGAGCGAGTAAAACTCCCCTCTTAAGGGGAGGAATGTAAATTTCAAGAAGTTCTTCCTTAGGGAAGAACAGTTATGAAATATCTCCTGGATGGATGCTCCAGTCGGAATGACATTCTGAAATGCTTTGATTAACTCTTTCAAGGGAAAAATAATGTCTTATAATCCTTTGGTTTATTTTTCGGTAAGAAATTCTTATTTGACCTTTGTCATTGCACCGACACTGTAGATGTCAGAGAGGCGAAAGCAGAAGAAATGGGGAAGGCACCCCTGAAGGTGAAGCGTTTGGAGATTACTAATCGTCCTGGGAAGGAGAACCAACAATGAGGGGAGGATCAGGGGAAACCACATGTGGTGGTATGGCCGATCATCAGATGACTCAAAGATGTTATAGTCAGAGGGTGGAGGAGTAGAATGGAAGTGGGCATATAGAAAACGTGTCTCATCAAAGATGATATGACGAGAGATAATAACTCGTCGGGTATTGAGATCCATAAGGTGATAGCCGTGATGATCAGCCGAGGGTCCAAGAAAACATAAGACGTTGAACGAGGGGACAGCTTGTGCGGGGCAGTTAAGGAGAGGTTTGGGTAACAGAGACAACCAAACACATGAAGGTGAAGAAAAGAAGGGAAGAATCCAAACATAATCTCAAAGGGGAGATTTGTAGGAGAGAGTAGAGGTGGGTAGAAGATTGAAGGTGTGAACAACCATATGAAGGGATTCAACCCAAAATTTGGAGGGAATGGAAGCTTGGAAGAGAAGGGTACGAATGGCATTGTTGATTGTGCGGATGGAGCGTTTAACTTTGCCATTTTGTTAAGACTTTTAAGGATATGAGAAGCGAAACTGGATGCCATGAGTTTGAAACAGGTTGTGAAATGACTGATTATTGTATTCGCGACCATTGTCACACTGTAAAGCTTGGATGTCGAATTTGAATTTATTTACCACATAAGCGCGAAATCGAAGGAAAGAGGCGAACACCTCATATTTTGCACGCAAAGGAAAGACCCATAGTTTTATCCACTGAAGCTTGTAACAGGAGAAGTCCAAACATCAGAATGCACAATCTCAAACAATCACATAGTTTTAGTATTAGATGGAGAAAAAGGTAAACGACAATGTTTGCCCAATTGACAGGAGTGAAAAAAAGGTAACACGGTACTAGAACATGGAAGAAGTTTACGAGACAATAAATAAATTAAAGTGAAACTCTAGGGTGCCCTAAATCGACGATGCCACGTTTCCAAACACATAAGACTGTAGTGGTCCGCGGTTGTCCAAGTTGAGGCTGCAATGGCGAGATCATCTGATGTGGTTTGCTGCATAAAGTGAGCGATGGCTGGAGGGAAGACTTGTTGACCTGATTGATTTGGCATGGCATACTGATATTGTTGTTGTTTATAAGGTTTTCCACCTGCATTTCCTGTGTTACCTGTAAAAGACTGAGATTCAATAAAATTGTTAGTAGCATTGCCCCCCACCCCACCCCTTTTGAAATCCCAACGTCCCTGTGTTGGGTTTTTATTGTTTTGACCCTTTCCTTTTCCATTATAATTAGAACCAGACTGGTTGGAGTAAAGGGTAGTGGTAGTGTTTTGTAAGAGATCACTAATGGGAACGGAAAGGCCTTCACGAGAGTAATGCTGAAGATGCATGTTTTTGGCTTCTAAGAAACTGGGAAATGGGTGTTTGTTGGTTATCACATCGACAATAGAGGTAAATTCAGGGAATAGAAGTTGTTGAAGGATTTGCATGACAAGCTCTTGATCAGTGATGTGTGAATCAATATCGGCAAGTGAATCAACAAGGTTTTTAAGGTGACGACAAAAGGTGGTGATAGACATGTTCCTCTTTTTGGTGTTACGAAAAGCGTCTTGTAATTGAAGCATCCAGGACATTTTATTATTAGTAAAAAAGTTAGAGATAGTGTCCCAAAGAACTTGTGCAGTATTATCAGCAGTGACAATCTATAATAGTTCAGGTTCACAAGTGTTATAAAACCATCATTTAATTTTTGTATCCATGGAATACCAATCATTATCATTGTCACCGGTAGGTTTACTAGTGTCATCAAGATGACCTTGAGCTTTGGCACCAATACAAAAATCCTAAAAAAATCCTACGTCATAGTTTATATTAATTGCCATCGACGTTCAGTTTGAAACCAAATTGTTGATGAACATTAGTAACAGAGTAAACAAGCAAGAGAGCGGTTTGAGATGTTTTTACACTATCGGTAGACATGATATCAATGACAAAACATGAAAGTAGTCAAAACAAATAAAGAACACAAAAATAGAGGAAGGCTTTACCGTAGGTAACGAACAGTAAAAAGTTCTCCAAACACAGTAACCAGGGTACCGTTAGTAGCGGCTCGAAGACAGGATCAAGCCACCTAAATCTGGCGGTGGGAGGCCTCCACACGCGTTCTCACGTGCGGCCTAAAGGCGACTATGCGGCGGCGCGTGGTTGAAAGAACCGGCGCGTGAGGCTATTTCTGACGGAGTTAGACGGTGAATTTTTAGGGTAGGCTAATCGGGGGCCATGCTATCGATTGGTGTGGGAGGTGATATCTAAATCGACGTTGAAAAAAGATTGATAGATAGGTGACGGTTTGGATGGAAAAAAAGAAGAGGAGGCTAGGGTTTATGGCTCTGTAACATGAAACAATGTGTGGAATCCCTCCTTAGAGGTCTAAACTTTGTATTAACACTAGTATATATAGTTACATATATTCAATATAGGGTTTACATATTTACACTAAGCACCCTATACTCTTGAACTTTATAAAATAATCTAGACTTATTTAATCTATCTAACAGATCGAATTATCAAAATAAATTTTAAAAAATAAATATTACACATCAAAAAGTCAAGTAATCGCTATATATATATATATATGTGTGTGTGTGTGTGTGTGTTATGATTTTCTTTTGGCTTTTAAGTGTGCATAGTTTTTATTCATTGTATAAGTGTGATTTACATCGCCAACTATTCTCATGTTTTGAGATGTGTTATATGTCAAGAGTTTTTATTCATTGTCTAAAGTCATCCCTGAAAATCTTTGAAAATTTCGGAGCCTTAGACGAGTATAATAATGAACCCTTGAAATATAAACTCAATTTATTGTTAAAATTATAATTCCGTTCAATTTAATGTAACTCAGTATCGTATGATAATGAGAATGTGCTAGCCGCACGTTGCGGTGACGAGCTGACGACAACACAACCTTGTTAGATATTGTATGTCTAGACCTGACAAATCACAGACCCGACCTGGTTGCGACATGTAAGAGTTACACTAAGGACAACGAAAACCAAACTCGCTTAAACAGTTAACCGATGTTCTACGAAAATGTAATGGACATAAATATTATTTATATGAATATAAATAATTATTTAGTCAATAAATGTTATTATTAATTTATTAACAATGACTAGCAGGAAATATATTATTATTATGACGTTAATAATAACAATCGGTAGAAATAATAATACTGTTATTATTATTATTTCTAGGAAAACTGCTCATATTAATCCCATTTATTCAAGTTTGGCTGATAATAATCTATCTTTTGATTTTTCCCTACAATAATCACAGTTATTAACCAATTGGCTTATATTGATCCTACGTTAAAATTACCTTAACCCCCTTAGTGTTTGCTAACGTGGCATATGATGAGGGACTCTTTTTGTAGTTTGTTAAAATTGAGGGACTTTTTGTTTAATTCTCCATTACACCTCCTCCCTCACTCACTTTAATCGCCACTACCTCAGACCCTACACGACACCACCCGCTCCCTACTTCCACAGTCATCACCACCTTCGGCCATCACCACCACCTCGCTACTACCACCGCCAGCCATCAACGGCAACCATAACAGAACCACCACCACCACCAACAACAACAGCGATCCTCCCTTACTCAGGCTCCAGCAACAACATCAAGGGCTACCCTCCTCCTCTCCTCTCTAACCGCCTAGGCCGTCGGTACTGTTACACCCCAACCAACGGCGAAATACGTTGGGGAATGAGGATTGTTCAGATGCTCATGACAACTAATATAGTTACCAAATTTAAACATGTCATTCATTAAACGTAAATAATGTCATACAACTAGTGATATCCAAACAAACAAATAGATAGTCTTATTTTAAATCTAAATCTAGGTCCAAAAGCATGTCCTAAGCGTCCACGATAAATCATCAGTTATGTCCTGTAACATGTACAACATAATAAAGTCAACTACTAGAGTTGGTGAGTAAACATAGATTTGGGCATAGAATGTAAGTAAAACATGCGATCTAACGTTACGTGGAAATGCACAAGTATGAAAGAACATGTAATGAAATAAAGTAAGTACTAGAGTGGTGCATAAACCAATCCTGACGTTTAGGTTACCAATCACTCGACGCCAAAACCGGTCAAGTCAAGTGGGACGTCACCCCAATAGATCTATTACTGGAACCCAGGTTTTTTACGGTTAGTGTTACGCAAATGATCATTAAATATAATGAAAGAACGACATGCAATATGACATACATTTCACATACAAGCAAAACACACAATAACGAACAAGAATCGCATTTGAGTAAATATATAGTATGAAAGTTCGATAAGTGTACATGTTACACCCCAAAATATAAAACAAAAATGGGGCTATGAATACTCACCTGATAAGCTAAGCAGGTGACAAAGAACGAGCAACGAACGAGAATAACTAACCCTGATGAAAACCTAAAGAATTCGAAGAATTGACAATTGTAAAGACCGAACGATCAGACTATGCTTTAAACGATTAATTGGGGAATTTATGTATTATTTATGTCCAAAAATATTTTATTTAATAGTTATTGTTACTAAAAAACCCTTTTATGACCATAAATGCCACTTTTGATAATTATGTAAAGTTTAAGGTTAAAACTGAAATTTCTCAAACTTAGGGGTTAATTATGTCAATTCAACAAAGTCTTAAAAATATAATTTTCCAGAATTTAGGGTTTATTATATAATTACTAAAACATTATAATAATTCTAAAAGTTTCATATCTTTAGTAAAATTACACTTTTACCCCTTAAGTTTCAATAATTACATAAATGGCCCAAAAGTTGTAATATTTTGCGACGGTCATATTTAAACTTATGAATACCTTAACATATGTTTATTAACATCCCAGAAATGGGTTAGTAAGTTAATACGTTGGGGCATGAGGATGTGACAGGCACCACCTTACACGCCTAGACACGACCATGGATTTGCATTCCGTAATCGCTGGAGTACTAGTACTCGTACTTTTTACGAATGTATAGTGATGCTTTGGAAACTAACGTGAATTCTCATTATCAAACTTTTGAGTATAAGTACAAAAGAAAATGAGTAAAAGAAAGGATACAATAACTACTGCAACAAACTCTACATTTGACTATTATATTTAATTTGAATTTCAAATGCAGAAAGCTATCCTCCTGATGTACGGTCCTTGCAACTGCATACAGGAAAATGTCACGGAAACGTACAGTTCTTGCAGATCCGAAGTATCCTCAGCCGCATAAACAGTTGCAGCAGTTCCCGTACAAGTCTCAACGCCATGCCAAGTCGGCGTTCGCTGCAAGCAACTAGCTCAGACAAGGCGGATTTGTATCTTTTACAAAGGCGTGGTTCCGTCCGGAAAGATGATCGCCGTGAAGCTTATGAACGGTTCCGGATCATTGCAAGGTGAGAGAGAGTTTCATAACGAGCTTTCGTTATCCTTGCGGATCAATGGCGCGTGTGGTGTACATTCCAGTAAGTTTTCTTGGTTTTAGGATTCTCATCGCATCAGAACCACCGACGAGGGAAGAAATGTTGATTGTGTACGATACAAATGGTGGTGGGGACGTTGTTGGTTCGAAGAGGTGGTGATGAAATTTAAAAGTGAGTGAGGGAGGAGGTGTAATGGAGAATTAAACAAAAAGTCCCTTAATTTTAACAAACTATAAAAAGAGTCCCTCATCATATGCCACGTCAGCAAACACTAACATGGTTAGGGTAATTTTAACGTAGGATCAATGTAAGCCTACTGGTTAATAACTGAGATTATTGTAGGGAAAAATAAAAACTGGAATTATTATCGGCCAAACTTGTATAACTGTGATTAATATGGGCCAATTTTCCTTATTAATAAAATTAAAAGTTGATTAAATAAACTAGCATTTATTTAATTAATTTATAAAATGGTGGATGGATAATATAGTTTAAATAAACTTAGTTTATTTAAAAGATAATTATCCATGACTCATGGATGGATAATACTGGTTGGTGGATAAATATCATGTAAATAAAAGTTATTTTATTTAAAGATTATCCTAAACTTGTATAAATAACTCAAAGGTTTAAAGCAGTTGTAGTCTTTCTACAACTGGCGGTGGTTATAAAAGATGGAGATTAGAGAGATTAATGGGTTAGACAATTTTTTCTAAAACTCTCAATCTCTCTCCCGGTTCTCTCCCTCTTGCGACACCCCTCCGCCGACCAGCCTCCCAACGCCGCCGCCTCCCGGCTGCCACTCCCCTTTGGCACCACCACCGACGATCACTCTGGTTGTCGCCATCCATCTAAGTCGAGTCGCGCCTATCCACAGTCGTGAATCACAGCCGCACCGCCCGATTACCGTGCGCCAACTACTGCTACGCCGCCGTACCGCCACTCTGTCGCAGCCATACTGCCACCGGCTGCTGCTGTTTTCTACTACGATCTCTTGATCAACCGTGACTGTTTTTTTCCGGTGAATTTTCATATATTAGCGTTTGTCTCGTTGAATCTCGGTGTCTCGAACAATTGTTTGACATACCGCTCAGGTATATCTAATCTCCGGTTTTAGTTTAGATATAAATTTAATTATTTTTATAATATCTGAAACAACTGTCATATTTATTTATCACAATTATATTAGACTTGTTATGAATGTATTTATATATATATATATATATATATATGTTATATATTCAAATAAATCTAGTGTTTGCGTGTCATGGTGATTTTGATCTTGCTATTTTATTGTCACTGGTTTTTCGCGTTTATAAAAAATATATTTAATGCTTCCACTACTCTTATTTGATTAATATGACTGTTAAAACTATATTTGATAAAATATTATTTGTAATCGGGTTTTAATAAAATTAAAATGACTACCCGAGAACCGAATACCACTGGCAAACCCAACAAACCTCATATATCATAAAACATATGAAAGGACACCGCAACATTCAACATCTTAGCAAAGAGATATTCAAATTAAATAAACTAATAATGTACATGTAGACGTGCCGGCGTTATATAAAAATAACAAACAAAATGAAAACAATACAAATGTGTTAAACTTAAACTAAAAAAAAATCAAATAAAAAAGTAAAAGAAGTAAAAAAAATTAAGAAAGAAAAAATTCTAAAAAGTATAAAAAAAAAGTTTACAAACTTGGGCACTAGGAGTTTTACTATAGTGTATTTTTCTAACACACCACTTAACTCATTTACGAGTCCTTTTTCACAAGTATATACATGCATATTTAAAATATATATATATATATATATATATATATATATATATATATATATACGTGAAGTTCCTGTCACCGCCTCTCATTACCACATATCTCCCATTACTTTCTTGTTCTTCCGCCTTCTTTTACGTGTTTCTTTCATTCGATAGCCGGGTATGTGAGGTTATCTCTTTCGCAGTGCTTTCACTGCCCGGTACCCAAATGATCGAGACCTTCTTTTGCTTTATTTTCTCTGATTTTGTAGTTGTGTGTTGCTATCCATGTTTCGGACTGCATTTCTGTTCCCCAAATTCATTTAAGGGGGGAAAATAAAAGAAAAGAAATGAAAGGAAGGAACAAAAAAGAAAGGAAATGAAGTATTTCCTTCTATTTCCTTCCAAATCATATAAGGAAAATAAAATAAAAGAATTTAGCCTAGATTCCTTTTATTTCCTTCCCTTTTCCTTATTTAAGTGAAATTTGAGAACACAACTTGTATTATCTTCCTTTCTTTTCTTTCCTTAAATCAAACTCAGGAACACAAAAATGTTTTCATTTTCTTTCTTTTCCCTCTTGAAGGGAACTCGACAACGGAGGTGAGTTTGGTTGACTATTCCGATGTTCAAGTTCATGGCTCATGGGCCTAGTTTGAGCAGAGGTATAACTGATTTATATGGCATGAGATATTTACGAAAACCTACGTCATTATTTTTACGTTAAATGGTATAATCTTTTAGATGAGGAAACCATGTTCACAACTTTTTCATATAAAATCGAGCATTTTTTTTCTTTTTAACTTTTAATTTGAGTATAGTATTCATATATATAAAACTAAAATTATTTATTTTCTTTTAAAAACTTGTACTAATTTGTAAAAACTATACTAATTTAAAAAAAGTGGATTGGATTTATTAAGATTGTATTGTTTTACGTTAAAACAATATAATTTGTACTGTTTTGCATTGTATGTTTTGTATTCCGTTAAAACAACTATTTCTATTTTATTTTGTATTAGAACATCATATTTTGTGTTTTTTTAAGTAAAACAACACAATATTGTGGTTTGCATTAAAATGTACTGGTTTTATAAACTGTACTGTTTTAGGTTAAGAGAATATTATTTGTACTTTTTGTTTTAGGACTAAAATGTCATTTACTCTTATTTCATCGTACCACGTGTCAAAATTATAGTGGTTCATATTCTTTTTAAGCCAAACCAATTACATATTTGATCCAACCTCGTTAACAATTAACCATCCTAAGAGTTTAGGGTGGGGGAAGTGATATAATTTTATAGTAGAAGTAAAATTGATAGTAACCAATAGGAGTGTGCCATGCAGAGAGATAAATAAGTAGATTGTTTTATTTATTTAAATTAGTTTGTTTAAGATAAATAAAACATTGAATTGGAAAGGTTGGGGTGACATTGATTCGTTGGGAGCAACTCAGGGGTAGAATTTTTTTACGGTTTTGGTTGGTTTTTTTTGTTTGGCTTTGAGGAGCTTGAGTACTTGTCCATGGTTAGAATGAAATGAGAATGAGAGAATTTGTGTATAGATTATAGAAGAGAATGAGAGAGTTTGGAGTAAAAAATATGTAAAGGATGTATAGTATTTATAATAAAAAACATTTATTATCATTTTTCTAATGATCAAGACCGTTCAACGGTCGAAATGCCTTGGGAATCGACGAAGCCACAACGAGTAGAAGTAGCCGCCCAATCCGCGGAAGTTTGCCGCTACCACTCCGTCCCCCTTTAGGTCCCAAATTCTTTCCCAAAGGCTTGCAAGTTCATATATAACATTACTTGCAATAGTTGCAAACAACTCAAACACGTAGTTTATGAAATTTATTCAGACAAAACTGATTACACAACCACCACTTAATTACCATGAGTTTAAACCCACCTATACATGTCACCAAAAGTATAACCGTTTATAAACCAACTATGTGAAAGTTGCAGACAAAAGACCTGCGTGTTCAATCATTGGTAACATGATCATTGGTCCTTAAGCATATTACCTATGCATAAGTAACATACACAATTAGTTCATATAAGCATATAATTTCCAATACCCAACTCACACAATCCAAATTCACCCAAACACATGATAATACCAATACTATTTCCACATTTCACATATTCACAATCACATATGAACTCACCTCGGCTAGTAGATACTTCAATTGTACGAGTCTTGTTTCCTGGATGTTGACCTCCTAGTTTGGTCAAAGATTCCCATTAATACAACCACATAAAACATATAACACAATTGATTCAATTGTCAAGTAATTTCAGCTATCCTTTCCATGTGCTTATACATACTATAGCAAACATAGTGATTCATTTATCCATCACAATTAGCACCCATCCTATGACATGATTCAGTCCCAACCCGTATGACCTATCTTACAGTTGGCTGAAACGGGTTGGGTTGACCCAAAACACACTGTTTCAAAATTTCTACTTTTCTAACGGATAATTACGTGCAAAAATGAGTATAAATTTTTATAATCCAACAATGATTTAATTGTTTTTTTCAATATAATTATTTAGGAAATCTTATGAAATATCAAGCACTTTGGAAGTTTTGGACCGTTTGATCTGTTTCCCTTTTAAAAATTTTTGTAGTTTTTAATTTTCCTAATAACCAGTTGGATATAAAAATATAAGTTGAGACGACCTATTCATAAGTAAATGAGAAAATATAATTACCGAGAAAAAGTTAACCTTTTGTGAAGCAAATGAATAACAGTATTCTGTTTTTTAAAAACTGTTATGACTTGTACAGTAAAAAAACTTAAGTTTGCAGAAAATGCCATGTTTGATATATTATGCCAACTTAAGCATTTCATCTCTCTCTATATACGTGTGTGTTTGTGTGTGTATATATATATCATATCAAAATACTGTTGGGTTTTATTTAAACAATCATAGTTCAAAATATTAATCACGATATAAAATATGTCAAAAAAAAATTATTGAAGTAAAAGGTTTGAAAGGTTTACCCTAATAAATTGAGCTCTATTGTTGCCTTATATTGTGAAGGTATCTCCATCAAGGCTGCAAGAGCAAACTCTGCTTCCTTCCTAGAAGAATCTTTGTTCTTGGACATAATGTCTGTAAAATTTACAAACTAGAATGGAAAAAACAAACAACTCAGATATTGAAAATAATGCAAAAGTAGGAATTAGATCCACTTACTAATGGATCAATCAGGGTTGATTTTTATCTCTAATGGGTTCAATGAGAAAATCAAAACAATACCAAAAAACTACATGTTTTGACAAGTTACCCATTTACTGAGTACTTGATTAACAATCCCTTGTATCCAACTAAGGAGTACAAATCACATAATTTTCTAAGGCTAGAAACGTCATTTATGTCAAAGTATGTGTTACAGGTCAATGCAACATAGATCATACCATTTTTCTTCAGTTACATGCCAGTTTGGAATTTTGAATTTCTCATAAAGGATGCGGGGTACACTCAACCCTTTTGACCCTTACCATTCTTATAAAAAATTTCTTCATTGCCCCATCACCCATGTGACATGCTGAGATAAAACAACCCCAAATAAACCTATTTGGATGAACAAGCTCATTATAATGGTAAATAATACTTGCCTGGAAATTGTCAAAAGCTCGAGCAGGGATATTATCGTCAAATTGCTTCATCATGTCCCATGGTCCGTCTCCCACCCCAACTAATACTATCGAAAACGGATATTCACTATCACATTGAAAAAGAAAACATTTTAGCTCTTGTAGAAGAATATCCATAGGTAAAAGCTAGAGGTGGCAAGTTCCATGCATTTGCATGGGAATAGGTCGATTTATGTTGGGTTCTATCTCACATGGGTTAATTGAAAATACTAGCTAATAAGGGGACAGGCCAAATGGGTAAATAATTAGAAAATCTAAAATTGTTTTGTTCAAGGATTTAGATTATTATTATATTAACTAATATTACTTTTGCAATCATATTTAAGACATTTTATTTTTTATAAAAATAAGGCTGTGTTTGGCACACTAGCTGAAAAGCTAGATGTTAGCTAATAAGCTAGCTGCTAGCTGACACTAGCTGACAAGCTAGCTGCTAGCTGATAAATTATAAGCTAGCTGATAAAAAATAACGTTTGGTAAAAACTAGCTGATAAACTAGCTTAAAAATATAAAATGACATAAAAGTACATGTCATAAATGTAAATAAAGATATTTATTTATAAGTTAGGGAAGGGTAAAACTGGAAATATTATAAAAGCTAGTTGAAACGCTACTCCAACTAGCTTTTCAAAAGCTAGCTTATAAGCTAGCTTTTTGACGTTACCAAACGGGGCTTTTAAAAAAGCTAGCTTATCAAAAAAAAGCCCCGTTTGGTAACGTCAAAAAGCTAGCTTATAAGCTAGCTGATAAGCTAGCTTATGGCGCGCCAAACACAGCCTAAAATAAAAACTTGAGTGTATTTGTGGGTAAACCAGACCCATACAAAAATGACCCGTTACCTGAACTCACTTTAAACCATTACCAAACCCGCCGATCTTGTCATCTTTAGTAGAAACATAAAACTGGATGTTAGGAATTTACCTAGCTTTCACAATCGCCTCAACTGTTCTCCTCTCTTGTTGGCTTAGACCATATCCAGAGTCAACACTTCTTGAGATCTGTGTGCAAAGGTGCTTTTTAACAAACAACATATGTTTGTTAATATATACGCAAAGAGATTCGTAATTACCTGCCCATCGGCAATGATCAACAAGACATGATACTGACCACCACTTTGTTCGACAACGGTAATGGCCGTTTCAATAATAGGGGCGAAGGATGTTGGTCCTGTTTGGGAGACATAAAAAATCATAAACGTAAGGTTCTAGAATGATATTTTTCAAACAAAGTCCTATGATTTTAATTAGAGGTGATAAGATGAGAAGTTGTGACTACAAAACCAATAATATTATATAAAAACCAATAATATTATATAAAAATCAAAATTCTTGAATGAAAAGATTTAGAAGTGTGACTTTAAAACTCTCTGACCGTCCCTTTAGCTAAATTTTAAGTTTGACCTGTCAGAGATAAATCAAAAGAAACACAGCCCAAATCAACCCATTCATAATTAAACGGGTCAAAACTATCACCTTTACTTATAAAGATCAATCACTCTGTATTTAAACAAGAAATCTTCAACGAAAATGATATAACGTAACTCAACCTGCAAGCTGCAAATTCGGTACTAGTTCTCTGTACCGTTTCAAAACATCCTCAAATCCGTCACAAAATTTTTCATCTGGGTAGAAGCTAAAGACTTTTTGATCATGAGTTGAAGCTGTCAAAATACAAAATACATAAGTTTTGATACTTTGAAACAGATCAAGCAAGTTTAACTACAAATTTTGATTTTATACCGTCTCCAAATCCAAAACAAGGAATTAAATTATCCTCATCAAAAGAAGCGAGGGTTCTTCCAATTATAGATATTGCTGCTTCATAAGGGTTCATATCATTTCCAATGTGATGCAAGCATCTTCGATTAAACGATCTTGCACCTAAAATTGATAGAAGTAAAGATCATTCTAAGACCCCCTCAACATGTACAAAAATACTAAAGGTGGCAAAATGGTTTAGTCAGGTAAGAAGACATAACAGGTTCAGATTAATTCAGATAATATTTTATGCAGGTATAAAATTGTCCAATATTTTAATCATAAAAGAGTATTTCTTATCTAGTTTTTCTCAGTAAACTATATGCATTAAAAATACACTATATGTGACTTTCAGCCAAAATTGCCACCTCTAATAAATATAAGAAGACATCCAAGATTAAATTCAACCAGTCCACTCATTGCTCTTGGTAAAATCTACACCAACAATCAAATTTGAAGACTCTAAACCAGCACGAGCTAATGCATCAGTAACCTGGGGAAAGTAGAACCACAAACATCAATGACGGTAAACCAATTGACTTAATAAAATATGTTTTTGTCACACTTTTAAAGTTATAATGCATTGTTAAATACGAAAAGTACATTTCTCTTGTCGGTAATTAACCATACAGAACTGCAAACAATCATTTTTTTAGTTCTAAAGATTTAAAGAAAAAAAAATGAACATAATTATAATTGTGGATGAACTCAGAGATCATGTTATTCTTTTTCCTCGTTAATTGAAGTGAGAGGAGTTCGCGTTTAACTGATGAAAGTAGTGTTATAATGGTCTTCGTTAGAGGTGGCAAAACGGGTGGGTTGGGTGGTTTGAGTAATGGAAATCAAAGTTCTTTTTTTAAGGAAAAAAAGAATCAGATTAAGAGGCTTTTCATTTTCACATGAATAAGTTGAATTGATGACAGCTCTAATTCGTGTGATAGAAAATGATATTTTACCTGCTCTAAGTTGCTGTAATTATCATCTATTCTGGAGAACTTTCTCTGAAGCCTTTTCTTAAGTTCAGGAGCTTGATCAGGATATGATGAATACCTACTTGAAGTCGTCTTTGAACTTTGGGCACCCATGAACTCTAGTTCTCACTAAATCTGCAATTTGTATCAAAGTTTTTACTTAACTAGAGTAAGTCTTCAATTCATATTTATAAAGTATGCAGACAAATAGAACAAATAAAGTGAAAATAAGATGGATAGATAATACATAGAATACATAAAAAGATTTTAATCATGTAAAATAAAATAAAACAAATGGTAGCATGTGCATCTACACGAATTGCATAAATTATAACCAACATTGGCTTGATTTCTTTGTGAGTAACCAACTTATTTTAGACTAGAAAAAAACATCAATTTTTAAGAAACGCTTTAAGGAACTTTAAGGTACCTTTCTAAACTGATGGACTACCTATTTTTGACCTAAGAGCTATAAATATTAAGATTCTTACTTTAACCATCTCAAAATGAGATTTCATTCTATGTTCAAACTAAAAAGTTTGATGCATATTCAAGTAAGTGAAGTATCATGTCTGCCTACATTTGTGAACTGTTCATTTAATCTCATAACTTCAAAGACACAAAATTACGAAAATCAAGAACTTAAACTCTTTATGTTAAGAATAAAACCTTTTCTAAAACCTTTAATCTCAACATCAAAGTTACAATAAAGTGTTTATATACTCCATCATTTATAAGCAAACAAAATACACTTCAACTCTCAGATGGCAAACTGATGTGAAACTATACATTCATAAAAATAACTTTGGCAACAACAATAAGAATAGGGCCTGATATAATGAAAATACACATAATTTGACTTTTGAAAAAGTCAAGGTATTCCATAATCCCTGTTTCTGATAGGGGAGTCAGACTATGCATACTTGTGTCAACATCAAACATATATAAATAAATCAAAATTTAAATACGAAATCGAGAATCACGATCGTTAAATTCAACAAAACTAATCGGAATTCATTAACACATACAGACCCAAAATAAAACCTCTCTCTGAATTATGAAACACATCATAGTTCAACAAAGATAATCGGAACTCAATTCGTACACACCGATTCGGATTGAAACTTCCGACTGAATCCAACAAATCACATGCAAATTGAACCGAATTAAATGCATCAAACAAGCGTTATCGAAATTAGTACGAATTAAGTGAACGCAGAATGAATGGAGAAGTTGTAATCTGTGGAAAAAAGTGAGTTACCTAGTGAATTCAGCGAACGATGAATCGAATTGGCGGTAAATTAGGTCAATTTGTTGGTGATGTAAAACTAAATGTGGCAACGGAACAACATCACCATGAAAATCGGTTGAATTATTCCACGTTTTTCGGTTTCGAGCGGTAGATTCGAAACTTTTATATTAGAGTTAATTACATTTTGAGTAGGTTTGTTATTCCCACCTATGTTACTTTTCAAATTATTAATAAATTTCGGTTTACATTTTATTGCCAATTGAGTCTTTAGGATTATTGTATAAACGACGTTATTGTACAAATGATGTTTTCTGTGCGAAGTGTGTGAAGGGATCTCGGCCGCTCATATGCGAGATTTTTTTTAACTGGCGGCGCTAAAATGAAACACGCTTAATTAATTTAAAAAAAGGACACGGAGTCATTAAAATGGGTATTAAAGTCTTTTTAACTTTAAAATAAGACACGCATACGCAAAATATTTACGCATCGAACAAAAAACAACGCAACAAAGAACTCTAATTACACATGATGTTCCTAAAAATCACGCATTACAAAAAAATATAAGAACGACAACTTTCTAAAATTTTCATTTTAATCTATTAAAAACGCTTTCATTTCAAAGCTACATAAAAAAGCATATTAAACAAAAGAAAAAGAGAAAACATGCCTAAAACATCTTCATATATCTTAGAGAATCCTTTCGATCTTTCATTTTCTTCCTTGTGCTATCCATCAACCTACGAAGCATTTCATGGATCTCCTGCTTCAACTGCAGTTGATCCATAATAAACTCCGTAGCAGCACTCTGTATCTCACTGTGAGAATGATTAACAAACTCCTCAAGTATCTAAGTATAAGTTTCGATGCTATTGGAGGTGACACCGACCATCATTCCGAACAAATTATGCATGATATCGCCTTTCGTTTCTTCTCTGTTGCAGAGTTCCTCCAGCGCCCTTATCGCCTCAGGGGATTTTGTGAAAATGTAGTTCGATGAAGAATGTAAGGAGAAAGGAAGATAGTTATTGCTGGAAAAAATGTGTTTAACTAGTAAAACTATAAAATATAAATAAGGGGAGGGAAACCGAACCAACGGAAAGAAAAAATAATAAATTAAAAACACGTATTCAGTTTTCTTTATTACGCACAAAATATATTTAAAAATACGTAACTATCCATATAACTTGCGTCCTTCCATATACACAGAAATATCAATCATGACTCCTCGATCACTCCCCCCCAACCCCCCCCCCCCCTCTCTATAAAATAGGAACTTGATTCGCTTCAAAAAAATAACGCAACCATCTGTAACTGCTCAAAAGAAAACACATCATTATTAAAAAACCGTAAAAAAAACACACACACAAATGGATTCCTCATCTTCACCATCATCTACCCCCTCTGCTAAAGATTTATTGATAAAAAAAAGTTGAAGATGGAGATACTAATCGAATACCAGAAGGAAAAACGCATGGTAGACGCTCTCAACGAAACCTTCGACACTCTACAACAGACGATCGAAGAAAGAAATGAAGTGAAAAAAAGTTGTTCATCTTGCATAATAGTGCCGTCCGTGATTTGGTAAATTTGTTCATGTCAGACATGAACAAAACTGACATAGAACATATACAAACGATTACCACCCTAGTCGGAGCCCTTCAAGCGTCTGCCGATTTGAAGAAGTCTTATCTGTCAAAATATAAGTAGTTTAATTTATGCTTTGTATGTTTTTTGTAATTTTAATTTTGATTTTCTATCTATAAAGAAATTTGTGATTTTTCGTCTATTACAGTGCACAAATAACACATGCAATAACATTACCCAAAATAACGCAAAAGAGGTAATGTTATAACTTAGGAAAGTAATAACGCAAATAAAAATGGATATCTCTCTGTAATCACGCAAGAATTAAATATAAAATTACGTGTATTTTCACGCATGTTAATTGTATTATCATGAATGAATAAACTCGTAAAATTAAGGTTACAACAATAACGCAACACCATATAATTAAAAACACAAAAATAAAATATTCACGCAAAACAGTAAAAACAAAAAAAATACAAAAAAATAAAATTACGCTATTATTAAATAAATAACAAAAAACAGAAAAACTCTAACATGAAGAAAAAAAACATGAACATAAGTTAAAAAAAAATTAAAAAATTGTCTCTCTATAATCAGGCGTGTTGTTTCTCTTTTGACGCATGAAGAACTCGATATAAAACACCTTACAACAAATCACACAAAAAAAATACATAATTAAAAACAAACGCTGTGACCTAATCTACAGTCTATTTTAATTAAAAACTTTAAATTGACAAAAATGCCCCTCCGCGTCTAGAAAGAAAACACCATGCGTCGGCCACTCCTTCCTTCGCACGCTTCGCACGGAAAAAACCCTTTGTATTTGAACTTTCACCTACTTTTCAAATTATTAATGAATTTCGGTTTACATTTTGTTGACAACTGAGTCTCTAGGATTAACGAAGTTAATTTTTTCTGTTAAATAAAAAGACATTTAAGTCAATTTACATATAGGGGCTGGTTATGTAAATTAATAAGTTACTAAAGAAAAGGGACTAGTTTTGTAATTTATTTAAACATGAACACCCCCCTTAAAAATACCACCTCATAACTTTATCTTCCTCAAAACCCACCTGCAAAACCCATCACATGAACACCTCCCTAAAAAGACCACTCACCACCCACCATCGACCACCACCATCTATCAAACACCAGTCACCACCAATATATCTAACAGTTCGAAAGCTATCGTTCAACATCACGAATTTTGGAAGAGTTCTCCAGCGGTGGCTACGTAGACGATTTCTCCGACAATGACTTTAGCTGTGGCGATGACTTTGTTACGCGAATTGAAGCCGGTGGTGGTATTTGCCGGAAAAATATGAAGCGGGGTGAATATTTCCGTCGCACCATCGTTGACGAACAAATTATCATCGAAGCCTGCTAAATCAACTCCTCTGATTTGAAGCTGGCGGTGGTATTCGCCGAAAAAATAGTTGTGGCGACGATGGTGGGGGGTGGCGGAGAGAGTGACAGAAGCGCCTAGATGGGAATGAACAAAGGGGGTGGGTTTGCCCACCAGTTGATAAAAGCGACCACCGCAGTAACCGCCGACGGTTCCGCCGAAGAAGATAGGTGGAGCCCTAAACCCACGTCGTTGTCGTTTATCGAGTTCTAAAGGTTCGCTTATAATTGATTCGAAACTAGAGGTTGCTACCTGGGAAATCGACCTTAAGATTGTGGTGACAACCGCCACCGGAGATGATGACGACGATGGTGGTGGTAGTGGGTTTGGTAATGTGGTGGTTTACCAGGAAGATAGTCGGATGTTGGAGGTGGGTCTAGGGTGAGATCAAATTAGATTAGGGGATGAGATGAGAATTTTAATTAGTTTAATATTTACATAAATAGTCATTTAGAAATTGGGGTTCTTAAATTATTTCTTGAATATTTTCATAAATAACCCTTGATCTGTAAAATGACTTAAATGCCCTTTCATTTGACAGAAAAATCTAACACCGTTAGTGAGAGGGACTCAATTGGCAACATAATGGAAACACTACGTCAAAATTCACCTTTGACCACGGAAAAAAAAAACCGGGACCAAAGGTGTTTCGTCACCTTTGTTTTTCATTCCAATCGACACCAAAGGTCCCGTCACCTTATGTATCCTACGGCCACGTTACAATATCAGTGGCTGAAGCCACCTAGAAGCGTGACTAAAGGGTACCAATATATGTTGTTGTAATCAAACAATTCTTCCGAAAAGCGTGGCCAAAGGGTCCCAATGGCCACATGTGTTTGTTTAACATGGCCTTTGGTATTATATGGTCACGTATATTTGTGTGTTTAGCCACATATGTTATAAAAAAAGTGGCAAAATGGGTTGCTGAAATTATAATTTTTGTCCCAATACGTGTGGCCAAAGGGTGGCAACCGCCACGTTAAAATATGAATAGCGTGGCCTTTGGTATTATATTGTCACGTATATTTGTGTTTTAGCCACATATGTTATAAAAAAACGTGGCCAAATGGGTTGCTGAAATCATACAATTTGTCCCAATACGCGTGGCTAAAGAGTGGCAACGGCCACATTAAAATATAAAAAGCGTGGCCTTTGGTATTATATGGTCACGTATATTTATGTTTTAGCCACATATATTTGGGAAAAAAAAGTGGCCAAAGAGTAGTTGAAATCAGATATTTTGTCCCAATACGCGTGGCCAAATGGTGGCAACGACCACGTTAAAATATAAAAAGTGTGGCCTTTGGTATTATATGGTCACGTATATTTGATTTTTAGCCACATATATTTGAAAAAAAAGTGACCAAAGGGTAGTTGAAATCATACATTTTGTCCCAATACGCATGGCCAAAGGGTGGCAACGACCACGTTAAAATATAAAAATTGTGGCATTTGGTATTATATGGTCACGTATATTTGTGTTTTAGCCACATATATTTAAAAAAAAGTGGCCAAAGGGTAGTTGAAATCATACATTTTGTCCCAATACGCGTGGCCAAAGGGTGGCAACTGCCACGTTAAAATATAAAAAGTGTGGCCTTTGGTATTATATGGTCACATACATTTGTTTTAGCCACATATATTTGGAAAAAATAAGTGGCCAAAGAGTAGTTGAAATCATATATTTTGTCCAAATACGCGTGGCCAAATGGTGGCAACGACCACGTTAAAATATAAAAAGTGTGGCATTTGGTATTATATGGTCACGTATATTTGTGTTTTAGCCACATATATTTGGAAAAAAAAAGTGGCCAAAAGGTTGTTGAAATCAGATGGGTCCTTGCTATACACGTGACCAATTTAAAAGCTATTACAAATTATTAATTACAAATCATATAAAATTCAATTACAAGTCAAATACAAATGAAATACAAATAAAAAATTAAAGAAAATTACATTGCATACAAGCATTATTCTCAATTTAATTTTCAATCCGGGGGCCAACAACACTACCACATGGTCTTCATCTTCAACTGTCCAGATTTAAGCTTAATTAGGATAATTTTTTCTTGTATTCCGTCCTATACCAAAACATATAATTGATAATTAGGTTATGGAAATTGATCATAATATATATAGCAATTTTGAAATACTTACCACCATGATAGATATGGACTGAGGAGTGCCATTTTATTGCAAGTAGTATGGGTCATCAGGTCCTACAATTCAATTGATTCCTAGATGAACATTAGATATCCAGATAAACTTAAAACATCCGTATGAACATCACATTAAGTTCCGGATCAACTTCAAAGTCAGTTGAACTTTATTTGGTACACATCTCACCATTTGTTCCAACAATCCCTAGCTAGCCTAAGTGTTTGAGGTACCAAACAACATTTAAAATAAGACTACATGACATTACCAAACTGATTACTGTGAAACTACAGAACGGAATGAAACTTGACTGGCAAATATTTACCTTTTTCTTTTCAACCACTTCAGACGAGGTTGATCGACCACCGATTTCACGCCCTACAGTTCAATTAATTACTTTATGTAAATGAGAAATCAAACCGATAATGAGTTTGACAAATACTAACCGTTGTGTGTATGTCAGCATGATTAGTGCTGTGGCTAGATCCAATAAAAATCTCCTTAGAATTTACCTAGAACAATGTTTTTGAATTGGTAAAAAGTGAGAGCAGAATAATGACGCGGACCTATAATGAAAGTATTTATTCTGTTTTTTAATCTAACATAAGTTGTTCCAGTTTTATTCATACATATTATGTATATACTCTAGTTTTTCATATTAACATACATTTTCAATGAATCATAGCAGAGCTCCATTTAACTCATAACTTTGTTCTTACATGAAGTATATATTCTTATGTACCAGGAACTTCATCTATTTGTGTTCTTCAGGAACAAGAGTTCATCCGGATTGTGTTCTTCAGGAACAATAGTGTATGTTATTATAAGGTACTTGAGAATAGTATGATTAAGGTGTGATGTAAAGAATTTACCTCTGTAGATGCCGGAGCATTAAGTTGTTGTGGTAACGGTGTTCCAAGTGCAAATAGATGAGCTATAAGTAGATCAAGTTTTTTATCCGATTCTTCAATCCTCAGGAAGAGGGCCTTAACTTGTTCATTTCTTCATCCCTAAGAAGTTCTCTTTAAGTTCGAACTCAAGTTTTTCCAATTGACCATCAGTGTTGTTGGATCGATCCTTGAATTTTGTACAAATAACAGAATGTAGTTAGATGCTTTTTAACAAAGTACATAAATAGGAAAGCATGCAGACCCTATTGATTTATTATCTCTTAATTAGTTCTTAATTATTAATATATCACATAAAGACTCTATTGATTAATTATTTGATATGTTATACACAAATTAAAGACATCTATAGGGAAGAGTGGAACACATCATGACTTCAGTGGATATAAACAAATTACCATTTCTAGCAAAGTAGCAGATGCATGACATCAACATTCTTCTATTCTTCTACAGGGGATTTAAACTACAATTTCTTTATTTTGTACCCCTCTAACATGAACCTACGAAAAATGCTAGAAACATTCCTATATATGTCCTCTAGGATCATTTCCTAGCTAGTAATGACCAGAGTAACATAAATTAGTTCTTAATTATTAAGATATCACATAAAGACCCTATTGATTAATTATTTGATATGTTATACACAAATTAAAGACATCTAAAGGGAAGAGCGGAACACATCATGTCTTCAGTGGATATACACAAACAATTGACCATTTCTAGCAGTGTACGTAAAGAAGAAAGGAGGTTCACCAGTAACATGAATCTACAAACATGTGCATATGCTTGACCTCAACATTCCTAGCATAAATATAACTAATTTAGCATGCTCCCATAGTCATTTAAGAAGGTAAATAACTAATTTAGCATAAAATGAATGGGTTGAAATGAATGGAGGGGATTTCTGCAATATATACCCCTTCCTAATTAATTTTGTATGAAACGAAATTTTATCGATCGGTAACTATAACTGTACACAAATACAGGGATCCCAAGTTAAACGTGTATCAATAATAAACAATTATATGAAAACAGATTGTAATTAATGAAACGGAATAATTTGACAATTACCATTTTCTGGACTGATTGGTCTCCTAAATCAGATGGAACTTCTAAAGAATCGCTAGCGCTGTCTGTTGAAGCTATTTGTTGATGAAGCTCCATTGAAGATGAGAATGATATGGATGAGAATGAAGACCTGGTTATTCGCTGGAGGCATTTAACTATAAATTTTCTGATAAAGTGAGAGGGAAAAGTATCTGATGAATCGATAATAAGTAAATTTAGTTTAAAATTTTGGGTGTAATTTGAATTAATGGTGGGAAATTCAAAATTTTTGGTGAATTTTTTTAATTAAAAGTGGGGAATTGTTCAAACTGATAATAAAACCCAAAATTAATATAAACGATATGTATATTAAACATAATTAAACCTAAAATTAAACATAAACATAATTAATTAATTGATTAAATGTCTCCACGTGGCTCTTCTGGCGGGTTCTTCTTCAAGATGAACTTCATCATCCATTTCGTAAAAGTATTCAAGTGCCTCTTCTTGTGGGTTTGCAGGTTCTTCTTCAAGATGAGCTTCATCCTCTTGAGGTGTTGAAATAATGAAATTGTGAAATTGTACGAGTACATCAATTACGGTTGACATAACTGTGATCCTTTAAGCAGATCTGGACGACGATCGGAGTTAAAAGTCCTAACAAAATTATGTTTTAATAATAATTTTACTATTTTCTTTTAGATATAATAAACAAGATTTTAATAACACGTGCTTTGTGACCGTGATAACGCAACTACAAAAAACAGTGACATTACTAAAACACAACTCGAAAATGAAAATGATAAATTACTATGCAATTCAGAACAAAAATACGAAAAGACCGCCATGTTGCGAATTTCTCATGTATAATAATTTTGTTTCCAAAAATATTAATCGACGTCCAATTAGGATGGTGAGGAGCAATTAGGAGCAATTAGGACCAACCAGACTCAATGAGGACTAAATACTTACAATTAGCGTCATTTAGGATACTTTAGTGAAGACCAGTTATGGTCAATTAATATGGTCAATGAATACGAATTAGGACCAATTCAATGAGAAGGCGGATTATGCTCATAGGACCGATAAGGACGGAGCATGAAGGAAGTGACTAATGAGGATCGATGATCAAGTATGACCAGTTAGGACTAATTGGGGCCGATTTGTTTGAATGAGGACCAATGATACCAATAAGGGTAAATCAGGGTTAGTGATGGTCGATTAAGACCAATTAGGTTCAATTAGGGTCAATGAGGACCCATTAGGACCAATGATGGTCGAATATGCTTGATTAGGATCAATAAGGATGAATTATGACTTATTAGGGCTAGTTAGGACCGATGAGGGCCAATTAGATAGAATAAGTACCAATATGGCTCAATTCGGGTTAATGAGGAGCAATTTGCACAATTTGGACCAATAAGGACCAATTAGTGGCCTCAATAAGGACCAACTAGACTCATCGAGGACCATTTACTTTGAAGTACAACAAATTTGAGTCAATTAGGCCTAATTGACCCTAATCGATTATAATTGGTCCTAAATGAGCCTAATTGGTCGTAGTTGACCGTAAGTGATCTTCATTGAACCTAACTGAGCCTAATAGAATATAACTGAACTTCATTAGCCCTAATTCATCATAACTGAGTGTTCACTGGCCCCATTGGTACTCATTTGTCATAAATGACCATGATTGACCTTAATTCAGTCTACTGGTCCTCATTTAGCGTAATTGGCCCTCAATCGGACTAATAGACCCTAATTGGTCATATTTGGTCCTCATAATGTGTCATTGAGTAAAATCGACCCTCGTTAGTTATAACTGGTCTTCATCATTGACCCTAATTGATCCTCATTGACCCAAATTGACCCCAATCTACCCTAATGGGGGCTCGTGGCTTCGTTGGTCCTAATTGGTCCTACTTTATCTTCATTTGTCCTCATCGGTCCTAATCGATCCTAATTGATGTGGATTCAATTAAAATAAATTAATAATATTATTCTAAACCAAATTAAATTATCAAAAATTTCCCCCATCCCAATTTCAACTAAATAGGCAAACTCCAATAACTTCCCCTGTTTCAATTCTTAGGGTTCATTGTGATCCAGAAGAACTGCTGTTAGTATAAAACTGCATTTTCGAAAAACAGTTACCCTCTACTTTGTCTCCAGGTTTCTAATTAGCAATTTAAACCTACACCTTACTCTCTAATTTCTCACAAATGGCACCCAAATTGAATCGAAAGGCTGCATCAAAGCCTACTCAAATGTTCTTCGCCGAACACAATGTTGTAGCGTACTTCGAGAAGTCTGATAAGTTAAAACTATTTGATGAAATGAACGATTTCCTCGAGAAATCAAACACTCAATTTGCTTTAACTGTGAATCCTGTAATATGCAAGCAGAGAATTGATGAATTTTGGGGCTCGACCAAAAAATCTGTTGATAGCAACGGGGTTTGTAAAATTGACTCTAGAGTCAATGGGAATGAGATTAGTTTGACTGAAGAAATGATTGAGAAGCATCTGAAATTAAATGATGCAGGAGGTGATCCTGATTACAAGTCTGAATTGTACGTGAAGACGTACAAAGCAATTAGGTATGGGAGTGACTTAACTTGTGGGACCATAAAAAAGGGAGAACTACCCTATGTTTGGCGATATCTTGCTCATACCATTCTCCACTGTCTATCTCACAAGAAAACTGCATGGGATGAACTTGCTGCACCTCAATCATCCGCTTTTCATGGATTGGTAAATGGGCTAAACTTTAACTTTCCAAAAATGATATTTGATGGAATGCTGGAAAATATAAAACCTAAAAGGATCTTTTACATGTACCCCAGATTCATCCAACACATTCTCAATTGTGAATTTCCAAATCGCCAAATCTCTGATCAACATCTTGAACTAAAATCTTTTACAACTAAGACATTTTCTAACATGCAACTGAACAAAACTGTTTTTCTTGGTAAAGACACATCACACCCTATGCCTAAGGCCAGGACTGCTCCTAAGCAAACTGCTCCTGAGCAAACTGCTCCTGGTGACAATATTATTACACCAACAAGTGTTGAGCCCACACCAGACCGACCATCCTCTTCCACTGATATACAAATTCCCCCCAAAAGGAATAGGATGTCCACAGGACTACCTCAGAATGAGGGTGATATACAAGTTCCCACCAAAAGGAAGAGGATGTTCACTGATATACAAATTCCCACCAAAAATACCGCACGCACTCCACAATCACCCAAAAGAAAGAGGACTAGGTCTCCTTTACCTAGACCCTCCACAGGACTACCTCAGAATGAGGGTGATATATCACCTAGGCCACATGAAGTAGAATCCCCAACCCTTATTGCAGGGAATATACTGCTGGACTTGGTTCAATCACCCAACCAACATTCTGCTAATAAGGTGACTTGCAGTAGTGATGAATCAAGTCAGGTGGAAATGGCTGACACTACTCATGAAGTCCCACTGAACCCTGAGGATAATGCCAACATCATTAAGACCCAATCCACGACGACTGTTTCTGTCAGGGAACCTATTCAGGAACCTTTGATTGACAACAGGAATCCCAGGTGCCAAGAAACCATGGGTGCTGAGCATGAACAAGGTCGGCTTGTTTGCTCTTCTTTGCTCAAAGATACTGGCAACACACCAGTTGAGAGCATCATGACACATACTGAATTAATGGTTCGATGTACAAAACTTGAAAATGAATTGACAACTCTCCGTGCAATTGTGAGAGCTCAAGGAGAAGAAATTGAACGGTTGAAGGCAGGACAATCCGTGAAAGCCACTGATAGATAAGCTTGTCAACCATACGTTGAAATGAAATTCACATGTCAAACTAGATTTAATGAAAATAGGATCTTGCACAGGGTGTCTTCCTCAGATGTTGATGAAGTTGAATAAGTTGATCCGGTTGAACAACTTCATCCGGAGGAAGAAGGCCATGTTGACCCGGTTGAACAACTTCATCGGGCTGAACTAATTGATCCGGTTGAACTAGTTGATCCGGTTGAACAACTTCATCCGGTGCAAGTGACTACTGATAATCAGATTATCACAAGTGTGATGAGTGATGTGCAAACCACAAATGTGGAGATAGCTCCTGAAGCTCTATCTTTCATGAGAAAGATGATGATTAGGAATACTCTTAACTGCACTTGGTTAACGAGTGCTCCATCTCTGCCCATCATTCCTGTTTTAAAGCCTAGTGATCCATCTCTACCCATCATTCCTCTTTTAAAGCCTAGTGCTCCATCTCTACCCATCATTCCTGTTTTAAAGCCTTGTGCTCCCCCTGATACTCCTGAAACAGAAAAGGTTGTTGAAGCTGATGTTGAAGAAGACGGAGTCAAAGACAAGGTGTTTGCACCTGTTAAAGAAACAAAGCCTGTGGAGCCAAAGACTGAACCTACTGAGGAGAATGATTTTTCTACTGAAGCAATCAGATTCAGGAAAGGAAAAATGGTGATGCCCCAGTACCAATCAGATTCTGACAAGGTGTTTGCAGTTGTTAAGAAGATAAAGCCTTCAACATTCATTCATGATCAACAGGTATCTCTCCTAGAAGATGAGGTAAACATGATAAAACAGGCACTTGCAGATGCTGAGAAAGCTGAACAAATAAAACTGGATGGAGACATGGCCTTGGCATTCAAACTACAAGGAGACATGCTACGTTATTCAAATGATAAAGTAATAATGGGTCTGATAAATGAAATCAAGAACAGGTCTATTGATGAGAAAATGGCAACGATGAACTCTGACAAGGAGACAAGAAAAAGAAGAATGGCCACAGAATCTGACAAGGAGATCAAAGCTGAACAAGAAAAGACCAGACTGTCAGATAACCTTCAGAATGGCAAACTCCTTATAAAGTTCACAGATATTATCATAGCCAAGGGATGGTCAACTCCTGAACAAGCAAATTTAATGATTGCTAATCAGTTATGCGATATGATGTCCAGGGTTGTTCAAGAGGATGGTGAATTAAAACTGAAGGAAAAGATAGATGTTGATGAAAGGCAAGAGAAGATAAAAAGGGAAGAAGAGATACAGAAAATCCTAGAAAAATTTATGACAAAGGAAGAAGAACTCAAGCTTTTCAAATACTATTTTATTAAGCTGAGGGGGAGGACCCAAAAAAGATCAATCCTTCTGGTATTAATAGCTTGAGAATCAGATATTCAAATACCATACATGAACAGAACAAAATCTCAAAGGTTACATGTGAACCAATACCACCAGGTGCAATTTCTGATCTGAACAGAACCCTAGCCTCACAGCAACCCAGAAGAAACCCTCCTAGAACTAGTAGACCTGTAAAGCCACCTAAACCTGTAACATTAAAGCCTTTTCCACCGAAGTTTAGAAGAGACAACTTCACACCTAGTATACCACAACCTAGAAGTGGTCATACTCTTCCATCTCCATATCCTCACCTAACAAACCCCCAAAACCCTAATCTCCACCCAAGGCACCAGAAAAACCCCCCACCAAGAGAATGAAGTCAGTGGCTAAGAAGGGAAAAGGAAAAGTGATGAATGAGGAGGATGAATACAGAGATGTCCATGCTGAAAGGAGAAGAATCATCTCATGGAGGTATGATGATCAAGCCAAAGTATACCTGTTCAAAACCAGTTCGGATGAGGTAAAAAAGTTTACAGTTGAAGAACCTATGTACAACCTCACTGACCATGAGTTTGGTGAGGTTAGACAGTAACGTGGTGATATGAAGGGTACGTGTTCACAAGAGGACTCCTTAATGCTGAGGATAAAGATGTTTATGGATGACTTATACGGGGAAGTAGATGAAGCCACACAATGCAGCATTGACAATCCTGTTTCGACACATGAAGTTGATAAGAATGGAAATTTGGTAGTCTATAGAGCTGATGGGTCATTCACAACGCATAGTACAGTTCCAGATCCAGAATGGAGCCAGGCTGACAAAGACCGAATCCATTTAATAATGATAACTAACAGGCTTCATGTGGTTAGAAGAAAACAGGTGACCAACTGGGAGTATAAGAAAGAAACATGCATGTATCACATTTTTACCAGTGAACATGGCGAGATAATTAGAAGCTTAGAAGATGCTCTAAATGGACTTTCTGAAGCTGAGATACGAGATATTGTCAGGATTGGCGATACTGAGAGCAGAATAATAACACGGCCTTTCATGAAAATCTCCTATTTCACAAGGCCAAATTTTGGTTACAAGCTATTGAAGAGGAGAACAATATGGGAATCGGATGAACTTGGCTGGAAGAAGAGTTGATCCCTGTATTTGTGTAAAATTGCATAAGTTATTTAAGTTTGTATGTTAACATGATAGTTGTTATAGTTTCATTCATACACTTTTCATCTATAATAACATACACATTTTCAATGAATCATAGCAGACCTCCATTTCACTCATAACTGTGATTTTACATGATGTATATATTCATATGCTATGTTAGTATATGTTGGCATTTTGATATGGTGGGATGAGATGATTCATACATAGGATAAATTTTACTTCTAAATTGGAAGAAGGACGAACCAGAGGCAATTTTCTGAGCAAGAGGAAGGCTGGGATCGAGAGGAAACATTCGAGGAACACAAATTCATTGCAAATCAATATTCGGGTTTCGTGTTTCTCTTCCGTTCCTTGTCTTGAATTTAGTTGAACCCATGTTTTCTGTCAAAGTTATGATTTTTATTTGTTTTCTTGACTTGAACATGAGGCTAGGCTAAGTTGATTGTATTGCCTAGACCTAATTGAATGACTATTTAGTATTTGCAATTTCACTCGGTTTTCGGTTGATTGATTGATGTTACGCTTTTATTAAATTCCATAGATTGCCATGATTGATGCTTGTGTGTGTTAACAACAGATTGTTAGTTGATTTTTGATGCATGATTTACCCGCGAATGTCTTTCGATTTAGGTAGATTGTCTAAAGTAGTTAACTTTAGGGTTAATTGCTAAAGAGTAGTTTAGGGCTTTCTTGAACTATTGCATTGAGTGTTGATTGATAATTTGTTTGCAATGCGCTGCTTTTTCTGAGACTCAAAAGGTAAAGAATTATCGGGTAATTGGGTTGGTTAACGAACTAGGGTTACATTGTCTCAAAAGGAAGTGTCCTAGGGATTTGATTAGCTTGTTATTCCGTGTCAGTCATGGTAGTTGTTGGTGTTTTGGCTAAAAATTACTTAAGTTAAATTAGCAAAGTTTGAACCAAATTTTGAATGTGAGGTTAGGTGTCTAATATTCAGATATGAAAATAGCTCGAAATAATCCTGGGACAATTACAGAATTCCAGGGACAAATCACTAGAATCCTGGGTAAAAACTTAGGTTTGTTTATGAAATCAGTTGAGAAACTTAGCAACACAAACGAATACTCAAAAGTAGGCAAGAACACCGAGATTTGACTAGGGAAAAGCCCTTAGCCCTTAGATGTCTCTAAGGCGCCGCCGGCATAAAAACCCCGGGTAGCGATAACACACGCTACCGATTTATTGATCACCGAAAAGTATTGATTACAATGAGTTTGCAGAGAATTTAGTACGAGAATACAATGAGTAAAGCTCGAATGAGCTGAAAAAGAAAGACTAAGTGTCCTATTTATATGCTAGGTCTTCAACCGTTTCTCCGATATTCCAGGGATCCTCTCTTCAACGTCTTTTTCCGTTATTTGACCGAGTTTCCAGCTAACAACCTTTGACCACGTGTTAAATAAGTCTTCTCCTTGCTTCAGGTGACCGTTAGAAGACTTTGTCAACCTATCCTTGATCAAATAAAGACAACGAAGCAATTAGTAACAATGCCCTAGCATGCAGGGTCATTTCCACATGCTGGGTCATTATAGTAACAAGGGTAATCCTGGATTAGATGATATAATATGCAAAATAAAGTAAAGGCGAACTTCCCTATCTGGTGTTAACATCCTGGGTCGTCGAACATTGCCTGCATCCAGGGTCATGTAATCCTGGGTCATACTTGTCCCTTATCTGCGCGTGTACCCTGGATTTACAGCCGAGTATTTTTAGGGTGTAACAATTGCCCCCAAAATTCGCAGCTAGTGGATAAGAATTCACAGCTGTGAATTTTTGAATTCTCGATGACTCATCGACCCTAGGTTCATCTCATCCGTTAAATTAGGAGTAGGCTCCCCACGATCTTCGTCCACTTACCCTCAACTCTGTAACTTCCGCTCCATTAAATACCCCCATCTCTCTTTACCTTTCACTTACCGAGTAAACTTTTCGAGAGCAGAACGGCAATTTCGATTCTTCCAGCCTTCGCTAATTTCTGATCAGGTAACCCTCTTCTCAATTTCTACTTCTATCTTTCCATCACGATGACCCGCAAGAAGATTCGAGCGGAAACTGTCGCTAAAAAGGCCGGGATCGAAGATTTCTTTGATCAGAAGTATTTGCAGTCACCGGAAACGGAGACCTGCAACTTCTCCGACGCCGACATTGCCTGCTTGTCGGCGTCCGGTCTTCTTCCCGAAGGAGCTGAGATTAGACCCTTCGATAGAAGACTCAGGTCGGATTTCTGTTCCGCAACCTGGGTCTGCTTTCCTTTCACCCCTTTTTCTATCGGTCTCTCCTACCCCTTCTCCGGACTGGTTGCTGATTTCTTCAAGGCCACCGGTCTCTCATACGCTCAGACTCTCCCCTTTGCATGGAGGGTGTTGGGTACCATCGATCGCCTGAACAGAGAGTTTGATTCTTTGGTCGGGTTGCCTGAACTGTCCTTGGGCTACGAGCTGAAATCCCATGGCAACAACCGTTACCTGTTCAAAGCTTTGAACAAAGGTACGCAGATGGTCCCCAGGGCTTCTTACCATGAAGAGTGGAAGGGCAAATTTTTCTTTGTAAGGCGGTCAACCATCCCAGGCGGAATGGATCTTCCTCTTAGGTGGAAAGTAGAGGGTAGGCCTTTACCTGCACTAGGAATTAGGTTTACAGGTTATGATATATGTTTTAATCGAATACTGACCTTGGATTCCTTTGTTTTGCAGTGCCTAGCCTGAGCTCCATCGGACCAGTAACTTCAAGCACATTCGAGAAGTTTGAGGCGTTCCTGACCATTGCTGAGGAGGATCGTGAATTCAAGGCCGACCCTGATCAAGCCGCTTCTTCCTGCTCCCATAGTATGTCTAGCTGTAAGTATCCTGGTTCCTTGCTCTTATTACCCTGGATTTTCCCTGAGTTCTGCTAATTCTGTGCTTTCTTTGCCTTTCAGCCGCTGCTGCTTCTGTGAACATCGAGGACGTCGATCTGGATGCCTACCTGCTGGGAGACGATGATCTCCAGATCTTGGCTCCGGTGAAATCTGAGCCTCCTTCAGCTCCCAAGGCTCCAGTTTCCAGGGCTTCGGGCACCAAACGCAAGACCAGGGCTACAAGCTCTGGCCAATCAATTCAGTCCCTGGAAAACATGGACGCTGCTGGGCTCTGTTCCTATGCTGAGGCTTCTTCGCGCCAAGTAAGTAATTCCTGGGTACCCCTGAATTTTTTTTGCATAGTTAGTCCATTCAGGGTTCAATATATTTATTAACTTACTTTTTGTGCAGATTGCTGGGCGCTTCTTCGAGTTGGTCCAGGCTGCTGAGAGGCAAGCCCAGGAGGCCGAGTCCTCGGTTAAGAAGGAAATTACCACCTTGAAGAAGGAGCTGGGCATGGCGAGGACCGTTGCCGACAAGAACCTGGGGCTGGTGCAGGAGCTGGAGAGGAGGGCTGTCCAGGTGCGGGCCGATCATGATGCTGCCTTGGAGGCGAAAGACAAGGAGGGCAAGAGGATTGCTCTTGTTTCCCTCCTTCAGTGCAGGCTCAAGATGGCCAAGGAGGCTAAGGACCTGGGGTTTGTGAACCCCAAATGGGATGTGACTGATTGGGTCAACAAACTGCGCAACCTGGGCGCTGCCATCCCTGCTGGGTGTGACCCTGGCCCCGGATCCAACAAAAGCACCCCCTCCAAGGGCTCTGGTGGTCATGCCATGGACATCGACCAGCCCAAGGGAGGAGAGAAGCCGGCACAGGACCCCAAGGCAGCGGAGAAGGCAGCGGAGGAGGCGACGGAGGATGTGACCCAGGGTGATGCTTGAAGGTCCCTGGGTCGTTAGCTTGCTTGTTTGTTTGTTTGTTTGAAAACAATTTTAATTTTCATGTTTGTGATGGTATACCGGTTGATGTTTCCCGGTTTCTTTTGTTAAAACAATGATCCACCCCTGGATGTGATATCCAGGGTCTTTTGACATGTCCCAGCCTGGGATGTCCGGAGCTTTTCCGGGCCCAGGTTGGGTTTTATATATAACTGCTTTAACTACATACCTGTGTTTGACATATTTGAATGATATTTGTAATGTATGGAATGGTTCTAGGGTTTACCTTAGCAATCCTGGGTTGCCCCCAGGATCTTAGGATTCCTCGTAGCTTTAGCAGACTTGTGAATGTTTCCTGTAATAGGAACATATCGATTAGAATTAACTAGACAGAGAGTTAATTTCCTTCGGCTTTGACCGTTATGACTCTGGATTAAGTTAATAATCCTAGGTCATTTGGTAATCTTTGAATTGTTTCTGGGGTCAGGCCCGATAATAATTTTAATGTTATTTCTGGGGTCAAGCCCTGTGCCGTACTGGCGAACTGGGGTCAAGCCCGGTGCCGTACTGGCGAAATCTAGGGACCACCTCATGCCGTACCGGCGAACTAGGGTATTGCCTCGGATGTCTTAAGTTGGTACGTTAGCACCAATCCGTCTTGAAAACGCGTTAATCGTTTTAAACCTTGAGAGATCCGCATATGTCCCTGGATTGCAAGGTTGCCACCAATGCTATTAACACGGATGATCTCACAATCCCAGGGTTTCATACTTGGATCAACGTGCGTCTCGGGCGAGGCAAATATTGCCAACGTGCGTCTCGGGCGAGGCGTGATAGCCTATATTCGTATGAAGGACGTATAATCCTTAAACCTTAGGAATGGGTTTAAAATTCACCCATACGGAAGAGAGATGGCCAGTCTCAATACTTAGGAGAAACACATTCGTTGCATTTGACTTGGAGTGCCTTGAGTATACCTTGTTCTACATGCCTTGAATCTCCTGTCATTCTCCGTCTTGAGTACCCTGAATCCTGAGACACCCTGGATTTTAGGGGTTTCGTCTTGCAAAACATAGATCTTAGTAAATTCAAAACATTAAAGGATAATAAATGAAATGCAACATGTAACTAATCTCAGTAAATAAATAATGTAAACAAAATATATAAGGAAATAGGTAAATTAAGTGAGAAGAACTGACCTGGATCTCCACTGTGAATATTCAAAATAAAACACATACCTGAGTAACTGAATCCTAGGACAGAAGGCCTTAAATGAAATATGCTTTGAGGTGTATCGCATTCCAAGGTCTTGGCAACAAGTCTCCTTCCATATTAGCTAACCAATATGCCCCCTTGCCAGCCTCAGAATCAATCAAATAAGGACCTTCCCACTTAGGAGCTAACTTTCCGTCCCCTGGATTTGTCGTATTCTGAAACGCCTTTCTCAGGACCAGATCTCCTACCTTGAATCTTCTGATCCTTACATGCTTGTTATAGGTCTTCGAAATTCTTTGCTGATATGCTGCCATTCTCCAAGCTGCTTGATTTCTCATTTCATCCAGGGTATCTAGGTCTTCAACCAGGGACTGATTATTCAAATCCTGGGTCTGACCACTGACCCTGAATGTTGGGATCACCATTTCCGTTGGGATGACTGCTTCCGTACCAAATACCAGGGAATACGGGGTCTGACCCGTGGCGTTCTTGGAGGTAGTCCTATCTGCCCACAATGCTAAGGGTAACTCCTCTGCCCATCTTCCCTTCTTCTCCTTCAGTCTCTTCTTCAGGTTGTTTATGATGATCTTGTTGCTTGACTCAGCTTGACCATTGGCTTGAGGGTGTACTGGAGTTGACGTTATCATCTTGATACCCCAGGATTCACAGAATCCTGTGGTCCTACTTCCAATAAATTGAGAGCCATTATCACAAACAATCTCAGATGGCACTCCAAACCTTGTCAATATGTTTCTTTTAATGAAGGATATGACCTCTTTTTCCCTGACTTGGACGTACGCTTCGGCTTCAATCCATTTTGAGAAGTAATCCGTCATTGCTAACATGAATACCTTTCCTCCAGGGGCCTTGGGTAGCTTACCAACGATGTCCATTCCCCATTTCATGAAGGGCCAAGATGCTGGAATTGGGTATAGAGGCTCTGCAGGCTGGTGAGGCACATTGGCGTGTCTTTGACATGCGTCGCATTTCTGAGAAAAATCCAGGGCATCTTTTCTCATTGTCGGCCAATAATACCCTGTTCTTAGGATCTTGGACATCAGGGACCTGCCCCCTGTATGGTTTCCACAGTCACCTTCATGGATGTCTTTAAGCACTTCCTGGGCCTCGTCCTTCTCTAAGCATCTTAAATACGTACCTGCAAAAGATTTTTTATATAGTATATCTTTGATGATTACATACCTGGCTATTCTTATCCTGAATGCACGGGCGTCTTTCTCGGTTTCTGGTATGGTACCATCCTGCAAATATTGAATAATCGGCCTAGTCCAGGACTCCTTAGTAGAATCCTGGGTACTGGACACCAGGGTCTCACCTGCTATGTCAGAATCCTGGGAATCCATACCTTGGTCTATGGCCGGTGTTAGTATGTGAATAATAGGAATATGAGTATCTTCGAGTGCTTTGAATGCTGAACCTAAGTTTGCTAGTGCATCTGCTTCAGCATTCTCTTCCCTTGGAACTTGTTGAATATTAAAATTTTGAAAATCCTGGGACATTCGTTTTACCACTTCCAAGTACTTGACTAATTTCTCTCCCTTAGCTGCATAAGAGCCATTAAAATGGTTAGCTAAAAGAAGAGAGTCTACATATACCTGAATGTGTTGAATTCCCAGGTGTAATGCTAGGTGTAATCCAGCAATTAGGGCTTCATATTCAGCTTCGTTGTTAGTTGCTTGAAATCCGCATCTAACAGCCTGGGGTATCATGTCCCCCTGTGGCGATTTCAGTACTATTCCAAGGCCTGTCCCCCTGATATTTGATGCTCCATCAGTGAACAAAGTCCAGCACCCTGAAATTTCCTCTTGTTGAAGCTGCTGCAATTCATGGTCTGCTTCTTGCTGTATGTCGGTACTGAAATCAGCCACAAAATCAGCTAGAGCCTGAGATTTTATAGCTGTTCTGGCCTCGTAGATCAGATCATATGCGCTGAGCTTCACCGACCACTTAGCCATTCGACCTGACATTTCTGGTTTTCGCAAAACAGACTTTATAGGATAGTTAGTTCTAACATGAATTGTATGAGTTTCGAAATAATGTCTAAGTTTAGTGGATGCCATACATAGGGCTAATATAAGTTTTTCAAGGTGCGAGTACCTGGATTCAGCATCAAGCAAACTTTTACTTACATAATATATAGGGTGTTGCTGACCTTCTGCATCCTTGGTCAGGACTGCACTTACCGTGTTTCTAGACACCGCCAAATACAGGGACAGGGGTTCCCCTGGATTAGGCTTCATTAACAAGGGTGCCGTGGATAAGTATACCTTCAAATCTTGGAAAGCTTTCTCATGTTGCTCCTTCCATTCGAATTTCTTGTTTTTCCTCAGGATATCATAAAATTCCCTGCATCTTTCCGAGGATTTCGATATAAATCTGTTAAGGGCAGCGATTCTACCTGTAAGTCTTTGAACTTCCTTGGTGCTGGTTGGTGATTTCAGGTTGGCAATTGCCCTGATCTGTTCTGGACTTGCCTCAATTCCTCTTTTGGTCACCATGTATCCCAGGAATTTACCTGCTCCAACTCCAAAGTGGCATTTCTCCGGGTTCAGCTTCATGTTGTACTTATCCAAGATATCAAAGGAATCCCTGACATCTTGGACATGGTCATTAGTGACCCTGGATTTGACCACCATATCGTCGATATAAACCTCTATTGTGTCCCCCAGCTTCTCTTTGAACATCATGTTGACCAACCTCTGATATGTTGCCCCTGCATTTTTCAATCCAAAAGGCATAACTATGTAACAATATATACCTGTCGGTGTTATGAATGCTGTGTCTTCCTGATCCTGGGGTTCCATCTGAATTTGCTGAAATCCTGAAGTTGCATCCATGAAAGTCAGCATTTCATGGCCTGCCGTTGCATCAACCATCGAGTCTATGTGAGGTAAGGGGAATGGATCTTTTGGGCATGCACGGTTCAGGTCCGTGTAATCCACACATACCCTCCATTTGCCATTCTTTTTTCCCACCACCACCACATTAGCCAGCCACCTGAGAAACTTGACCTCTCTTATCATCCCTGCTTTTAGTAATCTGTCCACTTCCTCTTGGATTATGATGTTCTTCTCTGGCGCAAACTTCCTTCTCTTTTGATGTATTGGCCTGAAAGAATTATCAATTCCAAGTTTATGTGTTATAATAGATTTGGAGATACCTGTCATATCATCGTGGGACCAGGCGAAGGTTGACATCCTGGTCCTGAGTAGATTCACTAATTGCTCCTCTATGGGCCTTGGGATATTCGTCCCAATATAGACCCTTTTCCCTGGATTTGAGGGGTCTAGTTCAACAGCTTTGACATCCTGCTCCCTCGCTTCCAAGGATTCCCGGGCCTTCTTCTTTAATTGCTATGCTTGCCTTGACTTGGAAGATGTCTTCATCGCCGTGGTGTAACATTCCTTAGCTTCTTGTTGATCACTGTTGATTGTGATCACACCCCAAGGTGTTGGTATCTTCACGCATTGATGATATGTTGAGGCTACAGCCCTGTTGTCGTGAATCCAGGGTCTACCCAGGATTACATTGTATCCTGATGGTGCGTCCATCACACAGAAGCGCTGGACCGAATTGAGTCCCTCTACATAGACTGGAAGCTTTACTTCTCCCAGAGTGTTCTTCGTCTCACCACTGAAACCCACAAGTACCGTGGATTTCGAGATGATCTCTGTGTGCGGGATTCCCATCTTGTTCAAGGCTTCTAACTGGATTATGTTTACTGAGCTTCCTCCATCAATCAGAATCCTTTTCACGACGATGTTGGCAATATGAAGAGTTATCACCAGCCCATCGTGATGAGGGTCTATGATGTTGTGTCTATCATCTTCTCCAAATGTAATTTCTTTGAGATCTGGCTGAATAGAGCTCTTCCTGGGTCTTCCGTCCCTGTCTGATTTTGATTCCTTGGCGTGTCTCTTTGCTGCAGAATAAGAAGTACCACAGATATCAGAACCACCAGAAATGAAATGGACTACCTTAGCATCCGGGGGTGGTGATGATGCTCTTTCGGGATGGTCATCGGAACGTCTATAATCCTGGGACCTTGCATCATTGTCCCTGGATTTTGGATTCTGTTCCCTGGATTTGTCCTTCTTCTTTCCTAATAGTTCCTTTAGATAGCCTTTGCTGAGTAGATAACCGATCTCTCTTCGCAGGGCCATACAATCTTCAGTTTGATGACCAAAGTCTTCGTGGTAGGCACACCATTTGGACTTGTCCTTCCACGTAGAGGGTTTATCGCTCTTTCTGGGCCATCTTGCTTTGTCGCCGAGATCCTGCATAGCATACATCACACCAGAAACATCAGTAGTAAAGCAATAGTCATTAAAAGAAGGATATTCTTCATCGTCCTCATCCTGTTCCACATTGTTCACTCGGCGCTCATCAGGCCTTGAGTAAGGCTTTGATCTCTGTGACCTAGGATGTGTGGATTCTGATTTTCTGCTGGAACTGTTGGATCCTGGGGAGGACTCATTCTTTCCCAAGATTTTCCTATCTTCCTCCAATCTGATGAAGCGGAGAGCCCTGTGACGAACTTCATCCATCTTATGACATGGGTTCATGACTAGATCCTCGTAAAACAACGAGTCCTTGTTTAGTCCCATTTTAAAGGCTTGAACTGCAGTTGCCATATCCATGTTTGGGATTTCCAGAGCTTCTCTGCTGAATCTGCTGACGTAGTTCCTTAAGGTTTCACCTGCATTCTGGGTTACCCTATACAGATCACTTGTTAGTTTTTCGAAACTACGACTACAAGAAAATTGACTGTTAAATAAATTAACTAGTTGTGAAAATGAAGCAATAGAATAGGGAGGAATGTTTAGGAGCCATTTGAGAGCTGCCCCCGTTAAGGTGGACCCAAACCCCTTACATAGGCAGGCCTCCTTAATTTCAGGTGGCATGTGAATAATCTCCATTCTTTCGCGGTATTGCGCCACATGCTCTTCTGGGTCTGTGGTGCCGTCGTAAAGCTTCATACTGGGTGTTTGGAACCTTTTGGGAATTTCTACGTCACAGATTGGTGGAGCAAATCTGGACATCCTATGGCTTGAGGGCCCAACTTCAGGGATCGGCTGCACAACTCCTGGGACACTTGAGATCATTTGCTTGAGTTTTTGGATTTCTCGTTCCACAGATGGGCTTATTCCTGAATCCTGCACAGAGTTGTTAGTATTGGAATAATGGGCGAAAGGTTGAGTAGTGTTACCAACATCCTGGGGCATGTTTGTCCCAGGATTAGTAATTGGTTCTCTGATGGTAGTCATTCTGGATAAATCAGCATGGGCCATTTGAGCGGGGAAGGATGTTGATCTCCAGTTCAATGGTGCAACAGCTTCATGTACCCTGGAATTAGTTCCAGGGGTATCGAAATTCAGAATTCTGGGATCGAGTGGCGATGGCTGAGTCGTCGTGGCTCTGGGTAACTCTGATCTCAAGCTGGTCAATTGAGCCATGAATTCTTTGTTCACCTTCTGTTGGAGTTCCATGTGGCGCTCCAACCTACCGAAAGTGGCCAGGATATCAGTATCAGATATCAGGACAGGGTCTTCTTGGATGTTTTCGGTTTCGATCACTTCATGGTTGACCACAGGTCCGTCACTGCGCGTAGCTGAGGTTGAAGCATTAAACCCTGGAGCTGATGAGGTGACTCCACTTGTCGAAATACTGGTCCTTGGACCTGGTTGGTTAACTCCAGTTGTTGGAGCAGTCACGGCAGAAACTGAGACATTTGAGGTGTTCATTTGTGTTGACATCTTTTGATAGATTTTGGCAAAAACCAAGTTTAGGACAAATCTGAAAAGAGTTTGACAAAAAATTGACACCAATCGCCCCACGGTGGGCGCCAAATTGTTTTGGCTAAAAATTACTTAAGTTAAATTAGCAAAGTTTGAACCAAATTTTGAATGTGAGGTTAGGTGTCTAATATTCAGATATGAAAATAGCTCGAAATAATCCTGGGACAATTACAGAATTCCAGGGACAAATCACTAGAATCCTGGGTAAAAACTTAGGTTTGTTTATGAAATCAGTTGAGAAACTTAGCAACACAAACGAATACTCAAAAGTAGGCAAGAACACCGAGATTTGACTAGGGAAAAGCCCTTAGCCCTTAGATGTCTCTAAGGCGCCGCCGGCATAAAAACCCCGGGTAGCGATAACACACGCTACCGATTTATTGATCACCGAAAAGTATTGATTACAATGAGTTTGCAGAGAATTTAGTACGAGAATACAATGAGTAAAGCTCGAATGAGCTGAAAAAGAAAGACTAAGTGTCCTATTTATATGCTAGGTCTTCAACCGTTTCTCCGATATTCCAGGGATCCTCTCTTCAACGTCTTTTTCCGTTATTTGACCGAGTTTCCAGCTAACAACCTTTGACCACGTGTTAAATAAGTCTTCTCCTTGCTTCAGGTGACCGTTAGAAGACTTTGTCAACCTATCCTTGATCAAATAAAGACAACGAAGCAATTAGTAACAATGCCCTAGCATGCAGGGTCATTTCCACATGCTGGGTCATTATAGTAACAAGGGTAATCCTGGATTAGATGATATAATATGCAAAATAAAGTAAAGGCGAACTTCCCTATCTGGTGTTAACATCCTGGGTCGTCGAACATTGCCTGCATCCAGGGTCATGTAATCCTGGGTCATACTTGTCCCTTATCTGCGCGTGTACCCTGGATTTACAGCCGAGTATTTTTAGGGTGTAACAGTTGGTAGCTCCTGCTAGCTTAGGGTGCCTTAGATTAGGTTCGAGGGTGGCTAGGTTTAGTTGAGGTAGGAAGTACGCAAAAGGTGAACTCCTGTTCGGGCGTTAGAAGTGTTAACTAGAAGGACTTAAAACGTGAACTAGTCACCATCAGATCGATCGAGACTGAGTGAGGTTGTAGGTACTAAGTAGGATTTCAGGTCTAGGTGATACTTTTCTCTATTTGGATTCTCCCAAGGTTTTCCTGTTTTCGTCTGTTATTTAGTGTTAGTTAAGTTAGTTAATTTAATTCCTAAAACCAAAAACCCAAATTTAATCTACTCAGTAATATCCATTTCTTAGGTCTAAGTTTAATTTTGTCTATAGAGTGTCTTTAGGGATCGATATTCCCGGTCTTGCCTTAGCTTAGCTACGATCCGACAGGTACACTTGCCTTAGGATTCGGTTTAGTTTAGGTATTTTCGGTTAAATTAGGTGTGTCTGGGTCTAGGTTTAGGTCTAGGTTTTAATAGTATTTTAAGAGTCGTTCCGAACACATCAAGTTTTTGGCGCCGTTGCCGGGGACACTTGGCAATAGCAAAATTAACTTAGGTCGTTGTTAGGAAATTTTGAGTCTTTTAGGTTTTTCCGTGTCTAGAGTCTTAGGATCTCCGTTTTTTAGTCTAGATTTTTAGGTTTAATTTTTCTAATTTTTATTTGAGTCGTTTCCCCGTTTTATGCCACACACTCGTTCACGAAGTCCACCTGAGCTTTCACCACTTTCTGATCCCGACGTGGACATTCGTGAACGGTTCTGCCTTCTTCTCTCGGAACTCGAGGCATTCATCGTTTCCACAACTCATTCCAAACCATCTACTTCCACACAGTTCGCACGCGACACCCAACCCCTTCCATTTCCCGACCTTTCATCCATAGCGGCACGTCGCACCGTCCACGAGTAGGCCAGCGCCGGGGTTAACGAAGCTCGGTTTGCTATTGCCCAACCCGACATTGCCAACACCGCGAATTGGCAAGTTCCGTCTCACGTCATCAATGCGCTTACACATTCGATTCAGTTTCATGAACGTGAGGACGAATATGCTCCTATGCATATCTCGCGTTTCATCCGTATTTGCAATACGTTCGAACTCACGGGAGTCGTGAACAATACTATCTATCTGCAGTTATTTCCATTCTCCCTGACATCTCGAGCCGCCGAGTGGCTTGAGACACTTCCGCCAAATTCGATCGCCACCTGGGACGATCTGACATCGAAATTCCTGAAGAAATATCATCCTCCAGCCAAGGCTGCACGTACTCGGGAGGAAATCCACTCCTTTCGGATGGACCTCGATGAGCCTTATTCGGTCGCCTATGAACGATTCAACACCCTTCTAAGCAAATGTCCGCAACACGGGTTGACGGACTGGGCGATCATAGAAAAGTTCTACAATGGACTTCCTTATTCTGTTCAGAAGGAGTTCAACATTTCGGCTGGAGGACATATGATGGAGAAGCTCACTGTGGACGAATGCAAATCACTTTTTGAGAGCTTCGCACTTGCTAAACAGCAGACACCCGGAGATCGGAGAGCCACCTTGGCCCCGACTAGATCACTTGCACCATCTACATCTACCCGGGGTGTTCATTACATTGGCTCAGAGACTAAGACGCCTAAGGAGTTAGAGAATATCTATAGGGCTTTAGAAGAAATCAAACTCCATATCAAAGCCAAATGTGAGCTGTGTAGAGGCACTCACGACACCCGAGACTGCCCGCTTGCTCCCGCTGAGCAAGTCGACTACATTGGAAACCGAAACCAGTTCGGTAATTCTTTCCAGTCTAGGTGGAGGAGTGGCCAGAATTCAGGATGGCGAGAGGGAGGAAACCCACCTGGTTTTCCACCGAGGAATAACTATGGTGGAGGAGATGATGGGCCTGGGTTTAAGGAGATGAGGGAGCTTATAGCTAACCAGACCCAGATCCTGCAGCAGATCATGACGCGAGACGAGGCTACACAGAAGAAGCTAGCAGAGCATGACACGTTACTTAGAAATCAACAAGCTTCGTTCCTGGATTTACAGCGGTTGGTGGGTGACATCGCGAAGCAGCTGAATGAGCTAAATTCCCGCGGGGGTCAGTTTCCAGGTAGTACTTACAAAAACCCCAATGCAAATGTCAATGCTATTGCAACTAGGAGCGGGAGAGTTGTTCAGAGTCCATCACTGGCTGTAGTTGAGGAGGAGCCGGTCGATGAGGAAATCGAGGTAGAGACGCCTGACGAGAGGGTGCATCCGAGCATGACGCCAGCAAGTACCGCACCAAACGCCGAGGTTGAACGAGTGAAAAAGAAGCCACCAGTTGGAGAGAAGCCATTGAAGTGGGAGGAGGCGAAGGCGAGGAAGAGAGTGAGATTTGCATCTCAACCGATTACAGCAGAAGATCTGAAGTGTGTGCCTTATCCTGAACGTCTAATTTAACAGAAGATTGTGCACGAGTATGGTCAGTTTCTTGATATTCTTAGGCAGCTTAGGATCACTTTACCTTTCACTGAAGTTCTAACTAAAATGCCTAAGTATGCAAAATTTTTGAAAGATATGTTAAGTAGTAAAAAGAAACTTGAAGCCTTCTCTGATGTTACTCTTGATGCTAACTGTTCAGCTGTTTTTCAGAGTAAATTACCCAAGAAATTAAACGATCCGGGGATTTTTACAATTCCTTGCATTTTTGGTAGTTCTTCTGTTACTTATGCTTTAGCCGATCTAGGTGCTTCTATAAATGTCATGCCTTTATCTGTTTTTCAGCATCTAGGATTAGGAGAGTTGGCACCTACTTGCATGTTGTGAGACCCAAAGGTATAGTGGAAAATGTTCTTGTGAAAGTTGATAAGTTTTTCTTCCCTAGAGACTTTGTGGTGGTTGATAGTGATTATGACCCTAGTTGCCCTTTGATTCTAGGTAGGCCTTTTCTTAGGACCGCCTGTGCTTTAGTAGATGTTTTTGAGGGTACCATAACGTTGAGGGTTGATAATGAGAGTGTCATGTTTAAGGTAGGTAGACATGAGGATAGTGGAACCAAATCGGTGTGTTTGATAGGCACTTTGATGTCATTCATAGACCTAGTGGTGGTAGGAAATCGGTTAGAGGATGAAGAGGTTGAAGAGTATGAGTGTGAGGAGAACACCGGTGGGTTAGTTGAATTAGTTGATAGAAATGCAATTTTTGACCCATTAGTGAAACCCGGTGAGGTAGTTGAGAAAGTGGTTGGAGAGGTTGTGATAGAGAATAAGTGTGTGGAAGACCCCGGGGGGTTAGAGGAGTTATTGGATATAAATGCGAATTTTGACCCGTTAGGAGAACCCGGGGAGTTGGTGAGTGTGGATGGTGATTCGGTAGTTGAAATGGTGATTAGGAAGGCCACACTTGGTGATTTAGGTATTTTGCATGATGAGATAGAGTTTAGGCCAAGTGTGGGGAGGTTACATGTGGTTGTTAGCGAACTTGACCCGACATTGAGTTTTCTAGGAAAGATTCGATTTCTTCCGAGTCGATTTAAACATTGGAAGGTTAAAAAGATGTGGTGTTTAGTGGCTATTGATAGTTGGTTAGCTAGTAGGTTGGTTGGTAGTTGGCAGGATGAGAACCGGGTAAAAGCCGGTAGTTTTGTGGTTAGGGATGTGAAATCGAAGCCTCCGGATGGTTTGGGAGGTGATTTTTATGTTTTGTGCTAACTGATTAAGTGTCCGGGCTGTATATTTTGTAGTTGTGTTTTTAATTTTCTGCAAAAAAAAATTTCCATGCATTTTGCGTCTTTTCGGTTTTGTGTTTTTCGGTGTTTGTAGGTAATTCGGGAGACTCAATATGTGGAAAAGATAGATGGTGAATTCCTTGTGAGTTTGCAGGTCTGGAGTGCAGGTTTTGCTGGGTAAAATTCGACCAAGAGACCTGGAGTAAAAAGGAGATAGAAAATTTTTGGAGTTGCAAAAAGGAGAAAATTCTCAGGAAATTGGGTTCCAGGCGTATCGCCTGGGAGGTTGGCAGGTTTAGGCGATACGCCTGGAGTGTTTTGACCCGCTGGGTTTGTATGTTTTTCGCGGACCGCGAGACTTGAGCAGGAACCCCTCGCGATACGTGAGGGGGTTGGCGGTCAGGAAAGTGTTCAAATTTTTATATTTTGATTTGAGCTGATCTGTGAGTTCTCGTCTTCCAGGTAAACACCACTTCAATTTAATTTTCATTTTATTTTAGTTCGTCCTTAGTTTATATTTTTGTGATTTTTATTTTCCGTATTTGTTACTAACATTTTGGTCGAGTCGAGTCGTGTGTTTGTTTGTTTTGTCATACAGGTCCGATGAGATTCGCGCATAGGATTTGGATACACTTCAGTGGAGGACCTGCGGTTACGAGCTCCCTTCATTTACCCAAATCATTAATCAGGGGAGTCCGTTCCGTTTTATTTTTCTTTTAATTTTCGTTTGCATTTTTATTTTTGTCATTCGTGTGTTTATTTATTTCTGCTTTGTTTTATTCTCATTCCACATTGGGGATAATGTGTCGTTTAAGTGTGGGGATGGGAAGACTTGCGTCTTGAGTCTTAGTTTTTAGTGTGCTTTGTTTGTGTCTTTAAAAAAAATTGAAAAATTGTTCAAAAATGTCTGAGAATTTGGCTGCAATTAAATGGAAAATGATAGTACAATCAAGATTTGGTTTTCTAATTTTGTGCTTAAATGAAATATTAATAAAAGCTAAAAACATTACTGGTTAGTGATGTATTGGTAGGCCCAGCTGACTTAGTAAAAATTAAATATCCCATTGTGTTTATATGTGTATAAATATGTAATTAATCAGTCTGTTAGTGGGTTCCCATTTTAGGAGTGATAGGAATACTAAAACTGAGGATTAGGAGGAAAGAGACCCCTTTAAGCTAGATACTTCTATGTCCTTAGAATACGTGGAACGTTATGATCTTTTTGCGAAAGCAAATCCGAGAAATAACGGCGCCCCATTTTTCCATCATGAGCATATTAGGTAATAAATTGGTTAATACTTTTAGAGTGAAGGGGCAAAATACTCATGTACAAACTAAGGATAGTATCCCGTGGTAAGCGCCTCTGATGATGTCCTGGATCTCGCGGGCAAAATACTCACGTATGATTTTGGGGATAACATCTCGAAAAGAATGCCTCTGATGGTGTCCGTTGGTAAGCTTAGTACAATTAACCAACTATAAACTGAAAAAAAAAATGAAAAAAATGCATATATATGATAGATTAAAGAATAAATGCTCAAAAGGTTCGCGTTCCATTCAATTCCATCATTCTTTGGACATCTTTGTATCTGATTCAAGGGGGTGGTGAAAATCTAAACTTAAATCTTTATTAACCTTTACTTGGACCGCATATGATTCAGGATTAGGTTTAACTTGATCTTTCTAGAGTGGGATACATAGGCATGACTGAAATATATCTGGTAAATTATAAACACTTTGGGGGCTCAAAGGTCAGTGGTTGGGTTTAGTCGGATCGAAATATCGATAATTGCTACCGGGATGTAAGTAAGCTATGTAAATTATGAAATTGGAAATTGTGAGTTGTTAGAAATCAAAGTCCTGGTTATGATTCCATTGCAGTATTTTTCGAGGACGAAAAAAGAGTCAGTGTGGGGATGTTTGATGTGTTGCAAACACATCTTATTTTCCAAGTCTTTTATTTATATAATTGAGTCAAATTGAATCGGCTTGTCTTTATTTTTAGTTGTTTTAGTTTAGTTTGAGTCCTTGAGTCTTTTATTTATGTTTTTATAAGTTTTGTAGGAGTTTAGTAAATTCCCGAGGCCACGGAAAGAGAAGAGAAGATTATAGAAGGAAAGAATGAAGAAGTGCTGAACAAAGGGTCCTGGGCGTACCGCCTAGGAAAGACAAGTCCCCAAGCGATACGCTTGGGGAAGAGAGGTCAACGAGGTCAAAGTCGGTTAAAAATCCGACTATTTTGTCGTATGCATGCTCCGCGCGTATCGCGCCCCACCATAGGACCTCCAAGCGATACACTTGGAGGGTGTTTTCCGGAAAACTTAACAGAATCAATATAAATTCGTCTTTAGGGTTAGAGTTCGAGATATCACGACTTTCAGACGGCAGAGGACAAACCAGAGGCGATTCCTGAGCAAGAGGAAGGCTGGGATCGAGAGGAAACATTCGAGGACCACAAATTCATTGCAAATCAATATTCGGGTTTCGTGTTTCTCTTCCGTTTCTTGTCTTGAATTTAGTTGAACCCATGTTTTCTGTCAAAGTTATGATTTTTATTTGTTTTCTTGACTTGAACATGAGGCTAGGCTAAGTTGATTGTATTGCCTAGACCTAATTGAATGACTATTTAGCATTTGCAATTTTACTCGGTTTTCGGTTGATTGATTGATGTTACGCTTTTATTAAATTCCATAGATTGCCATGATTGATGCTTGTGTGTGTTAACAACAGATTGTTAGTTGATTTTTGATGCATGATTTACCCGCGAATGTCTTTCGGTTTAGGTAGATTGTCTAAAGTAGTTAACTTTATGGTTAATTGCTAAAGAGTAGTTTAGGGCTTTCTTGAACTATTGCATTGAGTGTTGATTGATAATTTGTTTGCAATGTGCTGCTTTTTCTGAGACTTAAAAGGTAAAGAATTATCGGGTAATTGGGTTGGTTAAGGAACTAGGGTTACATTGTCTCAAAAGGAAGTGTCCTAGGGATTTGATTAGCTTGTTATTCTGTGTCGGTCATGGTAGTTGTTGGTAGCTCCTGCTAGCTTAGGGTGCCTTAGATTAGGTTCAAGGGTGGCTAGGTTTAGTTGAGGTGGGAAGTACCTAAAATGTGAACTCCTGTTCGGGCGTTAGAAGTGTTAACTAGGAAGGACTTAAAAGGTGAACTAGTCACCATCAGATCGATCGAAACTGAGTGAGGTTGTAGGTACTTTTCTCTATTTGGACTCTCCCAAGGTTTCCTGTTTTTGTATGTTATTTAGTGTTAGTTAAGTTAGTTAGTTTAATTCCTAAAACCAAATACCCAAATTCAATCTACTCAGTAATTTCCATTTCTTAGGTCTAAGTTTAATTTTGTCTATAGAGTGTCTCTAGGGTTCGATATTCTCGGTCTTGCCTTCGCTTAGCTATGATCCGACAGGTACACTTGTCTTAGGGTTCGGTTTAGTTTAGGTATTTTTGGTAAAATTAGGTGTGTCTAGGTCTAGGTTTTAATAGTATTTTTAGAGTCGTTCCGAACACATCAACTAGAGTTTAAAGTTCTTCAGGATGGTTAACCAGTTTTCATCTATAATAACATACACATTTTTCAATGAATCATAGCAGACCTCCATTTCACTCATAACTGTGATCTTACATGAAGTATATATTCATATGTTATGTTAGTATATGTTGGCATTTTGATATGGGGGGATGAGATAATTTATAAACAGGATATATTTGACTTCTAAATTGGAAGAAGAATAAACCGGATGAACTACAATTCCTCTGGAAGAAGACTTCATGAGTATTGAGAGAAGATGAACTAGAGTTCTTCAGGATAAACCGGATAAACTAGAGTTCTAAAGTTCTTCAGGATGGTTAACCAGTTTTCATCTACAATAACATACACATTTTTCAATGAATCATAGCAGACCTCCATTTCACTCATAACTGTGATCTTACATGAAGTATATATTCATATGTTATGTTAGTATATGTTGGCATTTTGATATGGTGGGATGAGATGATTTATAAACAGGATAAATTTTAATTCTAAATTGGAAGAAGAACAAAACCAAATGAACTACAATTCCTCAGGAAGAAGAGTTCATGAGTATTGAGAGAAGATGAACTAGAGTTCTTCAGAATAAATCGAATAAAATAGAGTTCTAAAGTTCTTCAGGATGGTTAACTAGTTCATAATAAAATAAAAATCACATCAGTTCACAACAAAATCTATTTGCAACAATCAAATTTAGAATAAATTTAACTTTGATGATCGAGATAAAATCTATTTATATAATTAATGGGGTTAACCACAACAAAACATGAGGAAGAAGAACAGAACCGGATGAACTAGAGTTCTTCAGGATTATTTATAATTAAAAAAAATCTATTTGCAACGGAAAAATTAAAATTCATGTATTTTTCCGGGAGAACATTCATTCCGGATGAATGTTTATAACCTTCCGGAACATTACCTTTTGCCACGCATATAATTTCATACCGTGACCATTCGTCATCTACTATTTAGTCACACAACCTAATAACAGTGGCCATATGTACTAGCTTTTAGCCACATAACAAAGTAAACAGTGGTCATTGCTCACAATTAGCCACGCATAATATATACTTAATAGTTTTTTTTTTTAATTTACTAAGTAAAAAATCTACTCTTCCGTCACACAACATTATTTAAATGTGGTCATACATTCCTTTTTGGTCACACGAATAAAAAATCATAAAAATTTCGTGACCGTTTGGTGCATTTCGCCACTCTTTTTTAAGTGTGACAAATAAGTGCCACGTGTTTTTGTAAAACAATGACAAAACCACTGCACCTGATTGTTGTTGTCACATAAACAAAAAATAAACGTGGCTAAAGGGCCCAAAGGCTATATATTTGGCCACGGGTACAAAATATGTGTAGCTAAAACTAGTGTTTTTTTACCTTTAGCCACGTTTATTTTAAAACCGTGGCTAGGCGTTTTTGAAAAAACCGTGGCTAAAGCCACTTTTTAACGTAGTGAAACCTCAGACGAGATTTGTTAATAATCTGAAAACTGTACTCAGGTGGCAACAAACATCAAACCTCAGGGACGCAAAATGTAATTAACTCATTATATTATTTATAGTAAATTACGGATTTCGTCCTTGTGCTTTGCTCGAATTTCACATTTAGCCATTAGTTTTTATTTATTATGGATATGGTCCCAAACTTTTGACAAACTGTTACGGATATAGTCCCTACCACTAACTTCTATTAAAAAAAACCTTTTAAGTTAATGTAAAAAGACTATTATACCCTTTTCTTTTAAAAATATTTAAATTTAAAAACAAAAAATAATAAAAAAAAAACCTAATTAGCCCTTTGTCCTTTCCAACCACCGGCCATTCATTACCGTCACAATATATAGAAGGTGCACCGTAACCATCATCCTCTTTGGAATAAAACCATTACAGCATTACTGTAACTACACCTCTGATTACTTGTAGTTGAGGCAACGTTATACGTTTCAGGAGAACCGTAACTGTTACGCCTAGAAATGCCATTGCTGGAATTGCTAGGGAAAGATCTGGATTCCAGTTCGGTTTTCTTCCTTCTAACCTTACAGCAACGGAATCTAGCGTTACAAGACACGTGTCAAGAAGAAAGATACGAATTGAGAGACATGAAGAGGATCTATGTGGATGTATTTGGTAGCGACGTCGTCGGTAAACGAAGGATTTGCAGCTGCGATCGTCTCTTGAGGACGCTAGGCATTTCCATCACTCTATCTCAGATTCTCAAATCTCCAGCTCTCTAATCAAACAAACCCTAAAAGCATTTTTATAGATGTCTGACAACACGTATTCATAAAATATTAGTTTTATAAAATACCGTTAAGGTCACCTAAAATTTATAAAACAACATTTTTCTAGAATATATAACCCTAAAAGCATTTTTATAGACGTCTGACAACACGTATTCATAAAATATTAGTTTTATAAAATACCGTTAAGGTGACCCAAATTTTATAAAACAATATTTTTTTAGAATATATATATCATACACATTTAATATATAACGAAAACAATACATGAGTTATGAAAATCATGTAGTCACACCTATTACATGTTAAAAAATTTAATAAATTATTTCAATTATTTTTATTAAAATGATTTTACTAAATAGGAATTACCCAAATTAATCAGAACGTACCGGGTTACTGATATGGATATTTGTCGGTTGTCACAACTGTGTAACAACATTATAATTAAAAGACAAACGCTCAAATTATTGAAGTTATGACTTAAAAGTGATATGACACGACTATACATATTATACCATCAACTTTTGTGCTAAATTCGTTGCATTTGGATTTAAAAAAATCAAAAGTAAAACAGAAATACAAAAAGACTGTGTAGCGAGTAGCGGCCTTTAAATTAGAAACAAAACACTAAAAATATCGAGCTTAAGACTTAAATGTTATGTTATACAACAATACATATAACACCTATATCGCTGCATGCCAAAATGTCATTGAGTTGTTATTCTTATATAGTATATAAACTATGTCGAACATGATTTTGTGTTTCAAAATGGGACGATAATCTCATAAATTCTAAGAGTTCGTTTGGTTTGATGGATTTCGTGGAATTTCATTGGAATTCGAATTCCATTTCATAATATGTTTGGTTCGTGGAATTCAGTGGAATTAGAATTTGAATTCCATATTCAATGTGTTTGGTTGATAATGGAATTAATTGGAATTTGATTAAATTCCATCAAATTCCTTCATTTAATGGATTTTACATTCCTTCCACACCGGACAACTATTGCACCAACCGATTGGAGCCAACCCCTAGACGGGACTGACCGGACCCGACCCCTGGATCGGACCCGACTCCCAAACCGAATGGACCCTACCCCGAGACCGGATCCGACTCCCAGACCCGACCCGACCCCCCGGACCGGACCGACCCGGTCCGACCGGTCCGACCCCTGGACTGGACCGGACCCGACCCTTGGCTTGACCAACCAGACCTGACTCCCGAACCTGACCAACTAAACCTGACCCCGACGGGACCCGAACCCCGACCGACGGGACCTGACTCCGGAACCCGACTGACTAGGGGTCAGGTCCGGGCGGGGGGTCCGGTCGCTGGGGTCCGGTGATTTGGTCGAGTCGGGTCGGTCCGCCCTAGGGTCCGGGCCGGGGTCGGGTCTGGTCAATCTGGGGGTTCGTTACGTTCGGGGGTGGGGGGGGGGGGTGGAGGTCCGGTACGTCCGGTCTGGGGTCGGTTTCGGTCGGTCGGTTTCTTTAGTATTTTTTATTTTTTAAAAATTTAATTCTAAATTCAATTTCTTCAAATTTCATTTCCTTTGAATTCAATTTTCAATTCAAATTCAAATTTCAACGAATTTCACGAACCAAACGCCCCTAAGACATGTGGTGAAACTTATTTGGAATGTTAGTGTTTATTGTATTTGTGAAGTGTTAGCTTGTTTGGATGATACGACCATTAGCTTATATTAGTGGTAAAAATATATATCACTTTCTACACTCAAAAAAGGGTTTGGGTTCAAGTCCCTTTAAAACAAGAGTAGATTTATAGTGAGTTAAATTAGTGCTGTACAAAAATTTGTTTTGATGATTAGTTAAAAACAAAGGGGTGTTCAGATTTCGAATCCGATTCGAAGAACTCGAAATTCGGTTCGATTCGATTCGTAAATGAGCAGTTTGAACTTTAGTTCGAAATTTCAAATTCAAATTCGATTCGATTCGAGGTCTAATATCGAATTAGATTTTGAAATTTTAAATTCGACTCAATCCGATTCGAAATTTGAATTAGAAATAATTATATATTTGTATATATATATATATAGGGTAGGGATCCATGGAAAACCATTCAATTTTGAAAAACTTAGAAAACCATTTTCTAACCATTGATTTAAGATTGATGGTTGAGATTAAAGGAGGGCAAAATTGTAAAATGTATTAGTTTAATTAATGTCATAATAGACAAATCATAATTCTATTAATTAATGTTTTAATTAGTTTCTATCTCCAATCTCATTTATCATAAAATATATCATTTTCTCTATCCCTCTCTATCTCTCTCCTTTAATTTCAATTTTTCAGGCCAAGTTATAGAAAAATTTCAAACATACTTTACAAAAAAAAAAAAAACGTTTATCATAAGTTCATCACTCTCGTCACCGTTTTTACATAGGTGTAACAATAGTTTTATGTATATTTTTGAAGAAGAAAAAAACGTCACTATTATGACGAGAAGTTTGAGATGAAATAAAGTTTGTTACACCAGTGTATCACCAGTTCATTACTATCGTCAGCGTTGTTATGAGAAGCTGAGATGAAAAAAATTTGTTACACTAGTGTAATCACTTGTTGAAGGCTAAAGTTACACTTATGTAACCATTTTTAAAGATGTAGATGAGATACAACCTACGTTACATGTGTGTAATCACAATTTACATAATAAATCAAATTAAACAGTTTACAATCTAACAGAATCCAATTACATTTGTGTAATCAGTTCATAACTTCATAAATAGAACTTGAAAACTTCTGATTACTCAAGTGTAAGTAACGAAATATAATATAATAGATGGAGACTTGGATTATATTGGTTACACAAATGTAACATGTGTTGTTCATGTGCATCATCATCCTTCATTGACGTCTTCGTGTACATCATCATATTTTTTCATCCTCTTTGTTCTTCAAAATCGTTGTTACACCGTTGTAACAACTATCATCTATTATAATAAACAAAAAGATTTTTAGATGAGATGGCATCACCACAGGCCCACAGCCCTCCTCTGAGTCACCACAATACCTAAGTTTTCACCAATTAAGGGCAAAAATGAAAAAACACGCTGGGTTAACAAATTATATCACGCGGATCACATGGGTCGGATTCTAAATACCCGTATTGTTAATCCTGAATATATAACAAGAGGTTCTATATTTCAAACCCTAATTCCTGTGATACGTGAACACTTCCATCGGCGCTCTCAATCTTCTCTAGAAATTCGACCACTGATGGAGTCTGCGAAGGTATTAGATCGATTACATCCTTTTTTTTACTCGGTTTCTTCAATCAAACACCATTGTTCACTCGATTATGTTTTCATTTTGTTGATTTTCCAAGTGATCTCGTTGTCTATGTTTGTTTATCTCGACGTGTTTTGGTTGGATTCCTGGCCTCAACGAATATGATTCGGATAAACATCCGATTAGGTATCCATTGGAAACATCCTAAAAGGGCTCTATTATGATTATGTTACGATTAGTTCTGTTCGAGCCCTAAACGCGTTTAAGGGTTTCAATGGTTGGATTTAATTAGTTTGTTTTTACAAAATCGTATACCAGGTTCAAATGAAAGTTTGAATTTTCTGGATTAGTTCATGTACTTTGTTTTGAAAACATAAAGTCACCCATTCATTATTGTCTTCTGATTTGTTATCACAATTAGTGATGTTTGGTAACTACTATAAATCAAATAACCAGTAACACATGATTTGTATATTTGCATTGTAAGAAGTCAGACATTATTTGTGTTCATAGTTTTTTTTTAACTATGTATAGACATTATCATAGTTGTCATGAGGTTTATCATCTTGAATAGGCACCATACAAATTTGATTAAAGTTTAATACAGTAAGTTGCTCATTGGTTATCCGAATATTTTTTTCAGATCAATGGTGTTCTTCAAGATTATCCGTTATCCCAACTCTGATCAATTCGTAAGTGTTTTTATTCTTATGATTCGTATTATACCATTGCTGTTTGGATTATCGTTCTTAAGATTCTTACGTTTAGACATCTGGTTAGTACCCTTTATTTGAACATGAGATGCACGTTTAGGGTTCCTAAGAATCTACTGTATCTTAAAAAATTGAACCATAAACTATCCTAATAGAAGCTCATTTAGTTGAATTAAACATGATTTTGTCATAAATTATAAATTGTTATAAATGTTTCATTTTTTTTATCATTGTAGATTATATGAAGTGGTTTACAAATAGAATATGAAATCCCTACTACTTTCTTAGATGATTTTATAGATTATATTGATGTCAAAGATGGAACCTGCACCTATACATAATTCCATTCGAAATTTGTGTTGTGCAATTGATATTTGTTGTTTTTATTTTCATTTATTTTTATGAATTGATTAATTTGGGTAGCGTGTTATGTCAAATGGATCAAATGGATTGAAGTAAATAATTTAGCTTATAAGTTGTATATCTTTGAGATTCCATAATTTGGTATTTCCTTATAATACTTCAGAGAACTGAATTTGCAACTCCATAAGCTTTATGTACAACCTTCTCATGTGCTGATCATTTATGGCTTATTTTTGGTACAACTTTATTGCCTATGGTACAGGTTATATGTTTATGCATTACACGTGTTTTTTTCATGGATTTTTTCGTGTTTGATTCTCTTTGGGTGCCTCAGCAGGAGGCTAATTGCATAAAAAGTAATATGGACTTCAATTATTTTGAGTTAAGGTATATTGGCCAAGGTAAATTTTTGAGACTTGGACCTTTTCCTTATTTAAGTCATAAAAGAACTAAATATTTTGTAAAAGTTACATGGTTCCTATTTCATACTTAATGAAACAAACTCATTAAAGTTTTCATTTGGTTAGTTGCATCTTTTGTTTAATTAAAACAACTATAGTTCCACCTACAAGCAAATTATCTAATTCATATGAGTTAACAAATATAAGTACTTTAAGTATAACATAAAATATTGAAGTTGGGACTAATAAGAAGAGTTATTGCAGGCGTCTATGGAAAAGGAGGTCATGAAGCCAATGTTCCACTATTAGAGAATTTGGTAATACTTAAGTAATGTATATGAAAATTCTTTTTAAGACCCATATATTATTTTGCATAATATGCAAACTTTACAACTAAATGTGCAATAAAGTGCGATACTTTTTGCGTCTAATCGAAACTTCATTGTTGTTTGGTTGGTTTCACTGCATTAGTTTTATCCTTGCTATTTTCAGATTTGATGACTGAAGATGTATTTATTCTTGATTGTCACTCAAGCATCTTTATTTGAGTAGGGAGGCATGTTGATTAGAAGCTGAAATCATCCCAGCCATGCGATGCATGGGTCTTAAAGACTTACTACAGAAGCTTTACTCAAAATTCCCTCTTTCGATCTCAACTCCTTCCTTCTACCCTGCTGTTTAGTATTGAAAATTCAGGTAAATATCCAATTAGGGTTTATAGTTTTCAGTTGGCATGGTGATTGCTTTTAATGTTCTAATTGGGAATGATTTTTGGTGTGTTAGTTGCAGTTCTTAGCTATGTTGAAGAGTATTATGGTGTATCGGCTTCCTCATCTGATTTCTTTGAATTTTTGATCACTCAACAGTATGTCTCTAATCTCTCTGAAATTTTCTTTTGTAATCCTTCAGTTTATAACCCAACATATAGGGTTCTGATTTTGTGTTCAAACATTCATTCGACCGATCCAATCGATTTATCTCCTCAATTTTTTATGATAGAGGCTTAATCTGTTGGTTCACTAAGCACCAATTAGAAAACACCAGTGCATATTTGTATTCGACATCTTTGATTTAGAATTTTTCTTTCATATAGTTTTGGCTTCTTATGCACATTTTGAAAATAATATGTAACACTACTATAGCTACGTATAACAAATATTTCTTTAAAAGTTCATCTATGGCAGATTTAGCTCTTCATGTTTCATGTGCAATGCCTATACATTCCCCCTTCCATTCTGAAAGATGTGGAGTTTGTACAAATTTTTATAAGCTTATAAGACCGTAAAGAGTTTGACTGTTTTCCAGTTCTTACAAAAATTGGGTACTGGTTTGGGAAGTTATGTAGTAAATATGTGAATCAAAGTTAATGATTAAATCAATATATGCAGTAATGTGAGTCTAATGATAATTTCTATTGTTAGGAGTCCATATAAACGTTTTTAAGGAAGTATGCAAACTAAAAGGAACATAAGTACAATTGTTGAATGACTTGAATCTATTTAAGAAATTAGAGTTTGACTACTGAATCAAAAAAATACAAGTTTACTCATTTTTAAGCCTATTCAATTCAACTAATCAAACATATGCATGTTAACTAATACTTTTGACTCATTTAACCCTTTCAGCAGCTTCTTTCTAGACATTTTTTTACCATTAGTGATAATACATAAAAAACATGACCCATTAGTAAATAGGTTGAATGAGCAGTTTTTATCATGAATCAACTTTTCAGGAAGGGGTTTTACCAAGTTGCACTTTTATAGTAGTCTTATTTGCACAACAATAACATGTTATTGGATGTTCACTCTTGATGCCTTTCATATAAAAGTAAATTAAACCTCTGCAATATAAATTATAAATCCAATTTTTTTTGCCTAAATGTCTTTAGAATGCAGAGTTCTTCTGTTTTTGGATTCTGTGACAATTGTAAGGTAACATAGTGGATGTCTAGAAAGTTCGTTTATCGGTCAAATGAGTTGTTTCTATACATATCGGCTCGGTCCAAAACATTGTTTAAATTTTACAGGTAAGATTGTTTTTCTCCTTATTGCTCACCACATTGTAGTACTCTTTGATGAAGTGAAAAGTTTATGTTATTTAACATATTCACCCATTGTGGAGGACTGGAGGCATTACTTTTAAAACACGGGCTTATCTTTGTGGTGGATAGCAATGACAATTGACAAGGATCGTGTTGTTCAACCGAGAGATGAACTCCCTAGGTTATTGATTGAGGAATACGACTAAAAGTTTCATATATTAACATTCATTATTACCATATCAGTATCCTTATATTTGTCTTATATTATTGCCATATCAATTTCCTTATATTTGTCTAGAGAGGCCGGTTGTTTGCAGGTCTTTGCTAACAAACAAGTTCTGGTCATTGCAATAAAAATAATTATAGATAAACAAAAAGTTTTTTTTTTTTAATATGAAGTTTTCTGAGAAAGAAAATCAAGTGGGCTACTTTTTATGTATCTGGTCATTTTTGTCACAACATTAAAGAAATAATGGATGTAAATTGCTTTTTCTTATTGTTTAATATATGTATGTTATGATTTTTTTTTTTTTTTTTTGCGAATGGTGTAACTCTGCTTGGTTATTTTGATCATTAGGTAATGAAGTTTGTGAAGCTTCTAAAAATAAGAGATGCAACTAACCTACCTTTTGCATCAGCCGCTGGAAATGCGAACACCAAACTACAAGTATTTCACATGGGCATGTAATTGTCAAGGCACTGGTAATCTTTTGCATTATATCCTTTCTATAGTTGCTTAGAAAAGGAAACCATGTTACATATTGTAAGTGTTTGCATGGTAATCTTTTGTATAGACCATGTTACCTGTAAATGTTTGTATGGTAATCTTTTGTATATTCTCATAAAGGAAAGAAACCATGATAATCTTTTGTAAGTTTTTTTCTTTTAATTTAATAATTTTTTCTTTTCTTTAATTTTCATAATTCAATAAAATGTACTATAGTAGATTATCTTTATTGTTTTTTTTACTCCAGCCGTGCGATGCACGGGTCTCAAAGACCAAAAGAATGGACTTTGTAACGGTATAAGGCTTCAGATTGTTACTCTTGAAAAACATGTGACAGAGGCAAAAGTAATATCCAGAAGCAATATTGGTTTTTGTACATTTCTTTTAAGGATTTCGATGTCGCCTTTAGATAAAAATATACCATTTAAATTCCAAAAAAGATAATTTTGAATAGCGATACGTTTGGGATGACAATCAATAAAAGTCAAGGACAGTCATTATCAAATGTTGGTTTGTATTTGAAAAATTCATGTTTTAGCCATGGACAACTATATGTCGCATTATCAAGAGTGAAGAGTAGGTCTGAGCTGAAAGTTCTCATTTTAGATGAAGATGAAAGTCACAAATGAGACGTTATATGTTGTATACAAATCTGTATTTTTCACTTTGTAAGTTTTTAACCCCAACCGTGCGATGCACATGTATCAAAGACTAGTGAACAATATATAAAAAATACCCAATTAGACGAAATTATAGCCCAAATAAACATCTCTCATCTTCAAATCTGTAAATAATGATCACTTGCTTCAAATTAGTTAATTGTATACTTGTATAGATAAGTTTAAACTAGTGAGTCATACGGATTTGTTTTGTATAGCAAGTTTAGGTAAATGAGCTGGTATGAGACACATGTATAATGTGTTTTATTATGTGAAAAAGTGTTTTGAAATCAATGCAAAGTGTTATAATCTAAATAGGAACAATATCAGGATAGAGATGTAACAAACTTGTTGCTTTACCAGAGTTTCATTCCCCGCCTCGCGACATAGGTAAGACATTCTCGATAATTAAGTTTATGGTTGAAGAAGAGTACCTATAGATATAAGAATTCAGTGTCACACCAAATATGAAAATTATTACTTGTTAAACAAACAAGATACATTTAGCTGTATACCTAAATAACAATAATTCATGTTTACATTTAGCTGTAAATGAACTTATGCATGAGAGACATCAGTCAAACTATGTCAACATGAATAGTTTGATATCTGCAGTTCTGAACATTCAGAAAAACTAACCGAGTTAACAACCAAAAGAACGGTTATAACCTATAACGACCGTTTATATTTCACATAGTGTATTATGAATTCTGTTAGGTCACCTTCTAATTATAGATTCATATTTGGTTGGTACTCATATCTAGCACCAGTGGTAGAATAGTACCCTGCCACGGTACAGACCCGGGTTCGATTGGTGCATTTTCAATGCAATGAAGAAAACAGCGCTCTATGTGAAGTTGGGTCTTCACTGCCGTTCGATCTTTCGAATTACCTAGCGCCTCTGAGCATTCTTTTTTTCTAGTAATTCTTCAAAACCTTCTTCCTCTATTTCGTTGTTCAAAACACAAGAAATCAGATAATTGATTGGAGTTTCGTGTGTTTTTTTGTAATGGTGATGTTTTTTTGTAATGGTGATTGAATGGAGGGGACCAATAATATGAAGTTTATGAAAAATATTATCAATGCAATAATAAAATTAAACGGGGGAGAATTGAGATAGACCACTCACACGAAGAATACGTAAAAGGAGAGCAATTGTATGAAAGCTCAAACGAGACTAAGTTAAAAAGCGTGATATATTAGTATAACAGTATAATAGATAATCTTAAAAACTAGAATAACTATTTATATATTTATAGTTCATAGAGTGAAACCATATAATAAAGAAAGATCATAGTCATTATTTAAACACTAGATTTGTAACCTCTAATTAATAAATTTGTAATTGATTGTGAGTTTGACATATGACATTGCTGATGTATATCTTCTAAAAACAAGACATTTGGCAACCTTTTAGGGGGCGTTTGGTATGATGGAATTCGTGGGAATTCATTGAAATTGGAATTCGAATTTCATTCCATAGTGTGTTTGGTTCACGGACTTCAGTGGAATTGGAATTTTAATTCCATATTTAATGTGTTTGGTTAATAGGGGAATTGTAATTGGAATTTGATTAGATTCCATCAAATTCCTTCATTCAATGGATTTCACATTACTTCATAATAATAAAGGATTTCACATTCCTTCCACACCGAAGACAACTACCCGACTGGACGCGACCCATGGACCGAACCTATCTGACCTAACCGGACCCGACCCCCGGACCGGACCGACCGGACCCCACCCGACCCCGGACCGACCCCCGAACCCGACCGGACCGACCGGACCCCCGAACCCGACCGGACACCCGAACCCGACTGGACCCCCGAACCTGACCGGACCCCCGGTCTGGACCGGACCGACCGGACCCCCGAACCCGACCGGACACCCGAACCCGACCGGACCCCCGAACCCGACCGGACCCCCGGTCTGGACCGGACCAACCGGACCCCACCCGACCCCGGACCGACCGGACCCCCGAACCCGACCGAATCCCCGAACCCGACCGGACCCCCGAACCCCACCGGACCCCGGACCCCACCGGACCTCGGACCGGACCCCCGAACCCCACCGGACCGACCGGACCCCCGAACCCGACCGGACCCCCGAACCCGACCGGACCCCCGATCTGAACCGGACCCGACCCCCGGACCCGAGCCGACCCCCGAACCGGACCGGACCGACCGGACCCCCGAACCCGACCGGACCCCCGGACCGGACCGGACCAACCGGACCCCACCCGACCCCGGACCGACCGGACCCCCGAACCCGACCGAACCCCCGAACCCGACCGGACCCCCGAACCGGACCCGACCCCCGGACCCGACCCGACCCCCGAACCCGACCCGACCCCCGAACCGGACCGGACCGACCAGACCCCCGGACCCGAACCCCAGACCGAACCCCCGGACCGACCGAGCCCGAGCGATTGAAACCGACCCCGGTCCCCACCGACCGGACCCGAACCCCGGACCGGACCGCCGACCGCACCGGACCCCCGAACCGGACCGGACCCGACTCCCGGACTGACCGACCATGGTCCGGTTCGTTCGGTCCGTTCAGGGGCCGGGTTCGGTGTGACAACCCGTCCAAATCAGGTCAAACCTCTCTCCGTTGACTTTCGTTGACTTTTAAATTTCGCAATAATTATGTGACTTACTGCCTTGATACGTGATTTACTGTGATAGTTAAATGGTTAACCGACTTCGATTCCACATTAAACTAAATATACATATATACGTACGTAGAATAATGCGTCTTTCGTATATTAACGGTGGAATTTCAATAATAAGAAAATTAAATATAAAAATGGAACTTTTTATGTTTTATCAAACCGTTAAAAACCGATAAAACGTTTTACGAACATAAAACAAGTGTTACGTTGTCAAAACTTAGTCAATTTCCAAACCGTTTAGCCAATTGGGCCCGGTAAGCCCATTAAGCCCAAAAACGTCCGGATTAACCCGAAAACTTAACCGAAGGTTCGTATCAACTAGACGAATAAAACCCCGAACCCGGAAAACCAACCCGCGGCCCGTATCGAATTGGGCCGAACTGGCCCAATCCATTTCCTTTCTTTCTCACGGCCCGCATCACAAAAACTTATTGGGCTTCGGCCCAATCCACTTCGCTAACCCGATTGGGCTTCGGCCCAATCCATCTCGTAAACCCAGCTCGACCTCGGCCCAATCGCATGGGCCTCGGCCCAGCTCGTTCCCGACCACCTAATGGGCTTCGGCCCGAGTCTTTTATTAAATCCGATATGGGCTTCGGCCCACAACCCAAACAAATTAATAAAATTTGTTAAGCCCACTATGTTTTACAAAGTTTATAAAAACCAACTCAACTATTTAAACCACTAATGTTTTTATAAAACTTGGACTTGCAATGTTTATAAAAATAAAAATCACCATTCAATTGGATTAAATATAATTGGGTTATATTTTAAAAAGTTGTGATTTTTATAAACTCCTAACCCATTTATATTTTATAAAAGCTTCAAAACTTTTATAACACACATGAGAATTTATAAAACAAACAAACTACTCTTGGATTAAAGTTAGGATTAACCTAAGCTTGACAACACACTATTATACAATGGTTAATCACCTCCCTTTTGATTATAAAAAGGAGGTTAGGGGCCATTTGTTCCCCTTGCACCAACATCAAACAAACAAGCTCTCCTCCCCTTGTCCCCCCTCAAACCGGCCGGCCACCACCATCCTCCGCCGCTGCCGCCGACCGGCGCCACCTCCGGCCGCCACTACGCCGCCGCTCCACCGCCGCAAACCACCACCACACTCCACCGATTTTCTTCTTGATTCTTGTGAGTCTCCTAACTCACATCCTCTACACATTTTCTCACCCCATGAAACCCTCAAGTCTTGACAACAACCAAACAAATAATCAAGAATGCTTGGATTTTGTTGGATCAACTAACAAAACTCTTTTCTTTACCTCCTTCTTTCAAGATCAAACACTTCTTTGGTGCATTTAAAATGCTTAAAGATAACCAAAGAGTGTGGTGAAACACACTTATGAAATCTAAGGAAAGTAATATGGTGTGCACCATGAATCTTAATTATGAAACCTTGGTTTCATAAGTTAGTTGATTTGAACAAAATACAAGCCTCTTCATATAAAATGTTAACTAACAAATCTATACATGTTTATATTTATTTGTCCTAACACAAATGTGTTAGTGATTGTTATTTATATTTCTTTGTCCTAACACAAATGTGTTAGTGATTGTTATTTATATTTCTTTGTCCTAACACAAATGTGTTAGTGATTGTTATTTATATTTCCTTGTCCTAACACAAATGTGTTAGTAATTGTATTTATTTTCTTGTCCTAACACAAATGTGTTAGTGATTGCATTTTTTTTTAATCTTTTGTCCTAACACAAAGTGTTAGTAGATAGGAACTTATGATTTTATTATAAAAATGCTAGAAAATGAAATGATATAATGAACAAGTTTATGGACTTATTAAAGTTACCTATGTAAGCTATGTTAAAAACAAAGAGAATATCCTTCTTAAAATAAGTCAAGTAACATATTTAATGTGTTACAAGTGATTAAATGATTGGACAAAAAGAATAAAATTTATTACTAGATTTGATGAGAATAATATTTATGTCAAATGATTAATTTGACATAAATACTTGGATTTATAACAAGTTTTAACCTTTCTTGAAACTTGCTAGAAATGGACATTTTTATAAAAAGATTACATTTGAAAATAAATGTTTTCATAAAGGATTTTTATAAAAATAAACCAAGACAAATCATTGGTTTAAAAATACCTACAAGGACTTCTAATGTTACTTTGATAAAAACAAAGTAACCAAAGATGGACTAATGTTCGTCGGAAATTTTAAATAAAAGTCAAGTTTTAAAAACCAAATATTATAAATCCAAGCGTCGTCATAAACATTCTTATCAACGTTTTCTACTAAATATTTCATGAACTTGAAATATTGACTTACTTTTGGAAATGATTAAATGTTAAAAACTTTAAATGTTTTTCCTTAAAGATTATGTCTTATAAATAAAACAAACGTTGATAATTATTTTGACAAATAATTATTTGCAAGGAACTTAGACTTGTTTTATTCACCAAATAATTGTTAATCGTAATTATTTAAAATAATTATAACTTGCAAGATTAGCAAATCGAATAGGTAATTATTTAATTAAAATAATTATTCGAACTCACGAAAATAATAATAAACATTATTATTTCTTTTTACTCAATGTTCAAGACTTGATTTAATTACTGAAAGATGATTATTTATTTATATTTATTGGACATAAATATAAATAACCATAAATGTATTTAATAAATAAATACAAGTTAACGAGTTTTCAATAATACAAACGGACTTAAAACGTCAAGACTTGACCGGTATCACTTGGGTGACTTATGTTACTCAAATGATCATAGACCTTATGCATATGTTATTTAATTATTTAGGACGTTACGTGCTACCGTCCTTCGCTGCATAAATTCCGATTACCTGCTAAAACTGTGAGTTTCACGGCCCCTTTTCCTTTTAACTGTTTTATACTTGGGGGAGAAATCATGAAAACTGATTAAATGCTTTTTACTTAATATTATGGTTTACTTGTTAGCCGTATGACTACTTGTTCTCTTACTGATTGCCCAACTTGGTACATTATCGTTATAAACGTTTGTACAACCGAAAATCCCATCATTAATTGATTTCAATTAGTTCTGTACGAAACGATAGCTAGTGAATAGATCTATTTGGGTTGACAACCCTACCCTAACTGGTAGCTCCAGTTCTGACTCCGGATTGTCTGGGGGTACACGTCAGTTATTCTGCACTGTTTAACATCTCTGGGCAAGAGATGCCGGGTGGGTAAACCGTTAGTATTTGAAATCAAGGTTCAGGTGAGATCATACAACCACAACAATAAACCCTGATAATATTTAAGTATACCGAAACTGTTTTACAACCGCTTTACAACTGTTTAACTATCGAGTCCTAAACCTGTGAACCTCACCAACTTTCTGAAGACATGCAAATGGCAGCGCTTACAAATGCTATCGGACCTGTCCTTGGAGTCATAGTCCCGACTATCCAGCTTAACCATGTTATGCTTTTAATAATCGTTTAAGAATTATGTTTTCAAAATATGTAAGACATTAATGTTTCCACCACCTTTTCCGCTGCAATCAAATAGTATTAATGTTTTATGAAGTTTTTAAATTATTAGAAGTGTTCTATGTATCCTCGACTATGATTCCATTCTTGCTCACACCCGAAACCGTTGACCGGGGTGTGACATTCGGTCTGGGGGTCGGGTCTAGGGGTCCGGCCTAGTCGGGTTCGGTCGGTCCAGTCCGATCCGGGGGTCGGGTCGGGTCCGGGGTTCGGGTCGGGTTCGGTCCGGGGGTCGGGTCGGGTCGGTTCGAGTCGGGGGCAGGGGTCGGGTCGGTTTGGGTGTCGGGTCGGTTCGGGTCGGTCTGGGTGTCGGTCTGGGGGTCAGGTCTGGTCGGTCTGTGGGTCGGCTCCGGTCGGTCTGGGGGTCTGGTCGGGTCGGACTGGTCCGTGAGACGGGTCCAGTCGTAGTTTTTATTGAATTTTAATTTTAAAATTTAAATCCAATTCCTTTGGATTCCAATTCTTTTGAATTCCATAGTGTGTTTGGTTCGCGGACTTTAGTGGAATTGGAATTTGAATTTAAATTCCAATTCCTTTGAATTCCAATTCCTTCAAATTCCAATTCCTTTGAATTCCAATTCCAATTCCAAATCCAATTCCAATTCAAATTCCAACGAATTCCGCGAACCAAACGGGACCCAACTGACCGGACCCGATCCCGAGACCCGACTGACCAAACCCGAACCCCGGACCGGACCCCCGACCGTACCCGTCCCGACCCCCGGACCGGACCCCACCCGATCCCAGACCGGACCGACTGGACCCCCGAACCCGACCGGACCCCCGGACCAGACCGGACCGGACCGGATCGACGGGACCCCACCCGACCCCGGACCCGACCCAACCCCCGAACCCCGACCGGACCGCCGAACCCGACCCAACCCCCGGACCCGACCAACCGGACCCCACCGACCCGATCCCGGACCGGACCGGACCGACCGGACCCCCGAACCCGACCGGACCGGACCCCACCCGACCCCGGACCGACTGGACCCCCGAACCCGACCGGACCCCCGGACCGGACCCGACCCGACCCCCGGACCCGACCCCCGAACCGGACCGGACCGACCGGACCCCACCCGACCCTGGACCGGACCAACCGGACCCCCAAACTCAACGGGACCCCCGGACCGGACCGGACCGACCGGACCCCACCCGACCCCGGACCGACCGGACCCCGAACCCGACCGGACCCTCGGACCGGACCGGACCCGACCCCCGAACCAGACCGGACCGACCGGACTCCACCCGACCCCGGACCGACCGGACCCCCGAACCCGACCGGACCCGACCCCCGGACCCGACCCGACCCCCGAACCGGACCGGACCGACCGGACCCCACCCGAACCGGACCGGACCGCCCAGACCCCACCCGACCCGGACCTGACCGATCGGACCCCCGAACCCGACCGGACCCCACCCGACCCCGGACCGACCGGACCCCCGAACCCGACCGGACCGAGCGATCAAACCAAGCCCCGGACCCGAACCCCGGACCGACCGAGCCCGAGCGATTGAAACCGACCTCCGGTCCCCACCGACCGGCCCCGACCGCCGGACCGACCGAACACGACACCTAGACCGACTGGACCAGACCCTGGACCCGACCCCCGGACCGACCGACCCTGGTCCGGTTCGTTCGGTCAGTTCGGGGCTCGGGTTCGGTCTGGGGGTCGGGTCCAGGGGTCGGGTCCAGTCGGTCCGGGTGTCGGGTTCGGTCGGTCCGGTCCGGGGGTCGGGTCGGGTCCGGGGTTCAAGTTCGGTCTGGTTGGTCCTGGTCTCGGGTGGGGTCGGTCCGGGTGTCGGGTCCGGGGGTCGGGTCGGTTCGGGGTCGTGTCGGTCTGGGTGTCGGTCTGGTCCAGGGGTCGGGTCTGATCGGTCTGGGGCTCGGCTCCGGTTGGTCTGGGGTTCTGGTCGGGTCGGTCGGTCTGGGGGTCTGGTCGGGTCGGACTGGTCCGTGAGACTGGTCCAGTCGTGGTTTTTATTGAATTTTAATTTTAAAATTTAAATCCAATTATTTTGAATTCCAATTCCTTTGAATTCCATAGTGTGTTTGGTTCGTGGATTTCAGTGGAATTGGAATTACAATTTAAATTCCAATTCCTTTAAATTCCAATTCCTTCAAATTCCAATTCCTTTGAATTCCAATTCCAATTCCAAATCCAATTGCAATTAAAATTCCAACGAATTCCGTGAACCAAACGCCCCCTTAGTGTTTTATTAGGATTAAAGATTATCAAGATTAAAAGATGGTTAATTAGTTTTTAGTTATGTAACTAGAATGTTCAAATATTCAGAACAAGAGTTGGGAAAATCCCGCGCTAACAAATGATATTCAGAATAGTGTTTATGTTTATTGTTCAGTTAAAGGTTATGATTTGGGTAAATGTTTAATCTACTTAATGAGTCTTGAGAATTTACATTACAATACGTGTTTCAGGTGATTTCATGTAGGTTCAGCTTAACATTTCCGGTGATTCTGACATGACATTCTAGAGGATTGGTAACTTGTGTTGTGATTACATAAGTGAAAGAAGAAAAGTGTGGCTTAGTTAATTGAGTTATAGTTTTATTACTTCCGTCGTGTTTTGTTTTGAGGCGTTTAATCCCCAGTTGTGTAAAGTTTGAGTAAATCCAACATAATCAGGTCTGCCTAGGTTTTTGAGGTGTGACACGTACTTTTTCACGACCTCTATACTTATTGGCCGCTTTTACGGGCCTTAAAACCAAACCAGAAGACTCCCAAATTTTGAATTTAGCGTCTCAGCATGCGACCATGTGTCTCCATTTTCATCGACCTCACGCTTAGAGTTTTAGCCCATATGGTTTCTAGTAATAATGTTATTCGAACATTCAACCAATAATTAGTTGTAGCTTCGCATTCTAACAAATAATTAGTTGTAGCTTCGCGTTCTAACAATGGGGCAAATTGGGGGTTACGGGTTTTAATTGCAAGCCCCCACTTAGTAAATCTGAAAACAAGGGGCTGGCAATCAATGGAGGTGTCACAATGGGGTACCCACAAACTCGTTAGATCGGTTCAAACTCGGTCATTTCAGATGAACATGGTCACGAGTTCAATCAAAAACTAACACAAACTTATTTAGACTAAGCTCAAACCCGCAACTTATATGTTATATTTGTACCATGTCGAAATTCAAGTTCTACTTTCGATATAAAACACAAGAAATATAAAACAAATCTTTATAACCTTTATTCAATTATAAAACTATCAGATGTTGATAATATTCAACATAGATACGATTATACAAATCAAGATGCTAATGTGTAGTTTGTTTTTTAAGAGGTAAAATGTCTGATATTGATACGAATCAAGATGCTAGATACGATTATAAAACTATCAGATGTTGATAATATTCTTGTTGACTATTATTAGGGATTGAAATGGCGAGTTGTTGAATCTAAGTGACTTGTTTGTGACATACACGAACAATGTGACGTGTCAGGTGGTGCTAGGACGGAAGTACATCGGAGGGGATACCGGGAAAAAAAGTTTAAGCAACTTTTGAGGGACTTCCTTGTTGTATTGGGTTCCTTTAGTGTACTTTATGCCGTACCTAGCATGGGTTGATCAAGTCAACGGATTTGACAGTAAAGTTAAAAGAATCACCAGAGAATTGAAAGAATTTGCACAACGAGTTTGAAAGCATAAGAAGAGACATAGTGATACCACCACAAATTTTGTTACTCGATAAGACCAACGTAAAAGCACTTTCTTAAAGATACAAAGGAACGAAAGTTAAAACAACCCTTATCGAAGAGGATCTGAGAAAGATGAAATACTTGAAAGCGATAATCAAGGAGACTCTTCGGCTCCCATCTACCACTTCCTATGCTAGTTCCTAATATTGCATCAAGAGATGTAAACGTTATGGGGTATGATATAGCAAAAGGAACTACTGTTATGACCAACATGTTGGCGATAGGAAGGGACCCTACGCATGGGATGAACCTCATGAGTTTCGGCCCGACAGGTTTTTGAGCTCAAGTATTGATTTCATAGGGCATGATTTTGAGTTGATTATGTTCGGAGCTGGGAGGAAGATATGCCCAGGAATCCTGTTTGATATGGCTACGAATGAGAATTTGATCGCACATCTTTTATATAAGTTTGATTGGAAACTAGCTAACGGGGAGAAAGAGGAGGATTTGGATATGTCTGAATGATGTCTGAATGTCCCGAGATCGCTGTTCGCAAGAGGGTCCTCGTTCTAATACGCTTGTTTGTTTATCTTTGTTATCTTATGTTTATTGGAGTAACAATAAAACATAAGTTATTAATAGCCTATATTATAACTGGAACAAAGACCGTGTACCATGTAGTCGTGTGTTCAAGTCCCACAAATTGCTTTAAATGTTGCTATTTCTGTTGTCGGGGTCGGACCTTGGAGTTGCTTGGACCGCATTTAGCCCAAATAAGATTCCAGTCCTGTCCTACATTAGATACAACATACCTCTACAAATGTGACAAAATTTATCAGGGAAATAACGCTACAATCCCCACGTGAAAATCACGCACAAATAGAGAAAAGCTATGATCTCTAGGGAATTCTTCGAGCGTAAAAACCTGATCTTTAGTTGGCCCTTATTTCCTGAAGATAATGAGCTAGTTGTTGAACCCCGAGAAATAGCGCATCGGCAGCAAGAACTACCACAATCTGTGAAATAGATGTCGCTATTATTTAGTTTATAGTTTAATGGTGGCAGTTACAACTCGTTAAGTCATAAATAGGTTGATTCACGCTATATTTGTTAGCTCGATTAGCTAGGGTCAGATTAGTCAAATGGGTCAAAGTCGGCCAATGTATTTATAAAGAATAATTTAGTATTGAAATAAGATAATATTTGCAATCATATTAACCCATTTATTATTTGTAAAAAACGGTCAAAAACAGCCTAACCCGCCCATTTTGCCAACTGAACTTATATGTAACTAGACTTAAATGAATAAGCTTCGAAATTCGTTACCAATCGAGCAGTAAAGACTAGTCGGTAACCCCAACCCTCCTTGGCGGCTTGAGCTCTTTGCTGATCTGTCCAACTGCAAAATCAGCAAACTGAGAAGTAAGCTGCTAATTGACACACCAAATTGAATTCTTAATTTTACAATGGATTTTTTTTATCTTTTGTAATAAAAACAAAAAAAAAAAACAGTGTGTTTCATGATTACCCGAGGAACCCTGAAAGACCACCTATTCCAGCTAACTTAAACGGCTGAGGACCTTCCCTTTCAAGATCCTGCACCAAACAAGACTCGATTACTCTTACTAATTGTGTTCTTCGGTTTACAAAGTCGAAATAAGAATAAGGGAAATTAGAAAATAGAGATGGCAAAATAGATAGGATGTGTAACAAGTCAAAACACATGATTTGATATAGAAAAGCTTTTTGCCTTGTATAATAGTTGGTGTGTCAAATATGATAATGAAATTCTATTTTTCTCAATAACAATATTATTTTTTTAATAAAATGAACGAGGAGGTTTTAGGCATAAAAATTTCACTTTGGGCGACTTTCAACCCTTTTGATCCTTTCCTTTCCAAGCTATTTTTTAGTACACATTTGATTTGTTGGAGAAAAAAAATACCCGCATTGACACATTAAAATGCAAATTGTTCAAAATGGCCACCTCTTTACAAAATGAACTTCTTTTTTTTACCCTTAACCTTGTAGAAGGTAGAACACATTTCACAAACACCTTGATATCGCCAAGCCAAAGGCCCTTTGGTAAAAAAAAACTAATAAGCTCTACATAATGCAGCCTTAATATGACAATAAAATGATACATTTCAACTTTTGAGGTCAAACCTTGTACTTTAATTCTATAGTCAATGATACTCACAAATAATGAGTCTTATGTTTTTTATTTGAAAAGAAAAAGGTGAGACCCAAGGGTATTTCGTTCATTCTATGGAATTAATAGAGAAAATTTTAACATAGTTAGCGTCAGGCATGGAAAGGGTTAAAAAAAGAAATGGTTGATATGACAAAAATTCTCATTTTGGACTGAATTAGCCAAAACAAAGGTGTGAAAAGTGAACTTAACTCTTTACAATTTGGAAGTCAAAAGTTATTTGAATTAGCTTTGTACCTCTTCTTCAGAGGCCTCAAGGCCTCCTTGAACCCAGAAAAGATTTCTATAACCAGCATTATATAGTAGCTCACAAGCAGCTAATGATCTGCGCTAAATAATATTTTGTATTAATACAAATTAGAAAAAAGGAACAAAAGCCCATGAGTTTAATAAAAACATTACCTCAATCCCTTTTGACATGCAATAATAAGGTCAGTATCATTTGGGAATTGTTCTGTGACTTTCGATATGAACTGGCTGTTAAAAACCATAGCAGTTAGTGACAAATTAGAATCATAGTTCATGATTAGGAGCAATTCTTGACATACTTATTGAAAGATAGTGTAGGTACACCACTCCACCAACCTCCTGGAATCATATAAGAAACTTAGATAATTAGCATCGCAAAAACTATGTGAGCTTTTTTTAATAGAATTCTCTCCTTTTTTAGATGTGAAATGACAATTTTCATTTTTAATAAATGATTTGTTTGTACAGCACCATTTTTTTTATTCCGCACACCACCAAATCTCTTTCAACGTCATTCTTGTCTTATTTGATTTGGTGGTGTACCAAGTAAAATGGTGGTGTAAAGATCACCATTGTTAGTAATATAACCGGCAACTTTCATTATTAGTACTATTGTGTGGTTGCTTTATCTAACTTTGTTTGCTATGTTTTTGTACTATTTTCTGGTTGTATCTTTCCACTTTTGAGCTGAGGTCTCAGCGGAGAATCCTCGCTACCCCTTAGGATAGAAGGCTCGCCCACATCACACCCTCCCCAGACCCTGAAAATAGCTCATATGAATGTAACCACCTAAAAATGTAAAATAGCTATAAAGGAAGTAAATCAAACAGGTCGAAAGCCACCTAAAATTTATTCAAATGCCTGTCACTTTTCCTATCGTTTGAGGAATTAACCACTTGCATTTACATGAAACACAACGTATTTGATTTGATGATTTCTCTTATTTCGATAAGATATTATCAAACACGAGAGAGACCAGTACTATACCCATCATGTAACTCGTGACTTTTCTTGAAAGAGTTCCAGCATCAAGTTGAGTGTCGGCATCAAAGATCGGAATCCAAGTTGACCCTTTAACCCATGCCTTCAAAACAGGGGTAAGAATCACCAACTTATCAAGAACAACCAGTGAGGTTTCAATCAAAAGCAACATAGATATATTTGTATACACATTTAACTCGATAAAGAGCTTATCAACAATATAACTTATGAGATAATTGAAACTTCTTTAACAATAACAAATGATCAGACAACCAACACTCTTAAAACTGTTAATCTGTTGCATTGTAACAGAATAACCATATTATCAGTTTTCATAAGTAATCCCAATTCCCAAAAACTCATAAAACTGTTAATCATCAAAACACAGTAAGGAAATTATCAGCTTCAATAAGCAATCCCAATTCCCAAACACTAATCCCCAAATAAATATTCACCTTTTCATGCTCAATAGATGGGCGAACATCAAGTAGGGTTTTGCCAGTTAGTTGAATCGCATATCCAGCTTCCTTTGGCGTAAGAACTTTCACTTTTCCCTCCCTGACCTAATTTTGCAATTTCGAACGAAATAATTGACCTAATTTCGAGTTTAACAGCTCAATATTCAATTCAATTTGCATAAAAAGTGATCATACCAGTGCCTCCCATCTTTTCCTGGCTGCAGCCATATCTTTCACTTGCTTTAGCTCGTAATCTTCATCAACTGCTTGCGCTTTGACGATCCCCTTGTACTGGAATACAAAATTGAAGATATAAATCGCAGTAAATCACGAGACATTTTGATTATTGAAGCATGAACATACAGTTGATGTAGATTTGGATTGAAATTGAAGTGGTTTGTGATTCCGAGATGACGAGTTGAAGAGATTGGTTTTGCCAAGTCGTCGATTGCTGTTAGGATTAGATGAAATTGAGATGAGAGGTGAAAGTGAAAGACTGGTAGCTTCCATTGTTGGGAATGATGAATTCTATCGGTGAACAAAATAACGGATATGGTTATTCAGGATGATGATGGATATTGGAGTGAGGGGGTAGAGCGGTGTGAGTTCGGGTCGGGTCGGGTCAGGTCAACAAAAGTCAAATAATTTTTTAAAACCGGTTCGGATTGGTTTCAGTTTGAGGGGATGATAGATCGGGTTGAAATTGGGTTTTGAATTGCTTTTACACTTGTTGGTTTTAGGTTTGCCCGGGTTAAAACCAATTTAGAGATATAAAGTTAGGAATTGATTTCAACCTTACGGATTAGTTAGGTTGAGTAATACAGGTCGAGTTGTACAAAAGTGAAAACTAACCTAGATTGATGTCCCTGAGTAAGCACACCCAAAATCTCACATGTAAAAGTGCTTGCATCCCGTAGAAAATACACCTAAAATGAAATATCTATAAAAAAACAAAAACCTAATTTTAGTAAGCATCAAAATTTAAAACAAGAAAGTTTCTAAATAACATTCTGAATAGTTCATACAATAAGATATAATGATTCATAAGTGATGCGACCCATACAACATCTGCCTTCTAGTAGTAGCAGAACATAGAAGTTGATGAAGGGCTAACGCTATGGTGTCAACACCATCAAGCACCACAATATTGTTAAGTTAAACATGATGATCGTGTTTTTTTGAATTTAGATTCATTCTATTTGATATTAATTATATTGAAAATACAGCCATGTGAGTACACTGGTACAAATGATATTGATTAAATTAGTTTATATTTAGTATATTACAGAAAAAATGAGCTTAAACGATGTAATTAAGTTGGACACGAGCTATAAGTATCAACAAGTTAAACTTTCTAAAAAAATTTATGCGTATTTAGCTTAGAACAACTTGGTTAAATAAAAATATAAAAAGAAAAGAAAACTAAATTATATGTAATGTTCTTTACATTTTTTCTAATGGAACAGTTGATCTTTTCATAAACCACAACAGGAAGAAAAATAAATTGAATTGTGCTATGGCCCAATTGAGAGAAATCGAATGAGCAAACTTGAAAAGAGCAGCAAAAAAGGTTTTGGACATTCAAGAATTGGGAAGAGGAGGCAAACAACCTTTGGGCTTTTGTGCGATCGAACCAAAAACAGGGAAGAACTCCGATTATTTTGACACACAATAGAATGTACAAAATCCGGCTTTTGTGCGATCGAACCAAAAACATGGAAAAACTCCAATTATATTGACACACAATAGAACGCACAACCTTAGAGTGAGGTTTTATTGTTTTAAGTTTTAATTATATTGTAGAAGAATTTTAGTCGGTTAATGTTAAGTATTTTAGTCAGTTAATGTTAATGGGGAATATTATAATTTAATATTTTAGTCGGTTAATGTTAAGTATTTTAGCCGGTTAATGTTAACGGGGAATATTATAATGATACTATTTTATTTCTTTATTAATATTTTATATATACACAATCAATAACTTGTCACATGATTTTATACATAAAAAAATTTATTATATATAAATATTCTTACTTTACAACTAAACCTTTATTGTGTCGGTGGTAAAATTTGCACATTTTAAATCAATTTTTTGAAAGACTCGGGATCGAGTCACGCTATCATGCAAAAAAAAAAACAATTATTTATCTGGAAAATATACATGGCATCTTTTGTTGCGCAGTCAACAACCCATTCTTTTAGGACAATATACGTATCAATTTCTTAGCCCTCTTCTCTGTTTCATCTCTTTTCTCATTCCCCACCCATCCTCTCTACTCCTCTACCATACGAAACCAATCATTAATCGGCAATTAAACTCAGTCCTATCAAGTTACTGCTCTCACATAGGGTAAGTTCACAAAAGACGTAGGTTTTGAGGTATTACTGAATGAATTCCAGCATTTACTTAATAACATTGATGATGACATTATTCTTCATGAATTCCGATCTCCCTTTGCCGCCGTCACCGTCATCCTCACCATTCCGCCTCTCCTCTGTCACCCTCCCCGTCACCGCTCCAACCCACCTCTGCCACCACACCTTCGCTGCCTCCCCTCCTCATCTTTTTTCCCGTCACCGCCTCCCCTCCATCTCTAAACTCCCTTCGCCGCCTCCCCTCCATCTCCGGTTTCGCTGCCAGCCGCCGACACTAACCATCACCTACACCCTTGTCCTAACATCGACGACCATCCACTCCTATTTTTCAAAAAGTAACCGTTACCCCACTTTCCTCACTTCGCATGTCACTTTGTTGCCTACCCCCCACTTCGCCTCTCACTTCGTCATCCTTCCTCCCCACTTCCTTAACCACTTCGTATCCTGGTTCGCGCGTCACTACGCCTCCCGGTTCGCCCCACTTGGTGACCCAGTTCGGCCAATCCCCCCTCCGTTCGCTGTCCCGCTCGGTACCTCCTATTTGTGGTTTGTTCGCTTACTGCATTTCGTTTGGTTTCCTTTTCCCTCTCGGTGCCTTCCGAGCCGTTTCTTAACCCCTCCCCCCCTCTCTTTTGTTCGCTGCCCCTAGCTCGCGGGGTTTGGTTGGTGGAGATGTGATAAGTCCTATGGGCGGTCCGGGTTTGCCAACCATCTGTTGGTTTATCCCGGTGTGCTTTCTTAGCACTTTGTTTTGTTGTCTCACGTTTCAGCTCGAAAGTGTGAGTTTCTTTCGCCTCCTGGCTATGGCCTCCTCCTCGGTGCTGGCCAAGGCATCTGTACAGTGTCCTTTACGTTCCTTACATTGTTGCCCGAATGGTGAGGTCAGAGGCAAAGGGATATCCCGGTTAATTCAACACCTCAAGGCTTTTCATCTTTCTACTGATGAACGCAAAAGCACCATCCGGGAGGCCTTGTTGGCGGACGGGGGTGTGTTGTCTGCTATAGAGGTGACTTTAAAAGCTTGCGGGGGCAGTGCATGAAAATTTATGCCTTGAACCGGGGCTGTCATCACCTTGACGGGGTCGTTCGTTTGACTGTTGCCATTAATGGAAATGATTGCCATATTGTTGGGGGTCCCAAAGTCGTCTCTCCCCGTTATTGGGACCAACGTTGAGTGTCCGTTCCAATTGGATGTGGGCCTCCTCGACCGGGTCTTTAAGGCCCGTGTCGCTACTGTCAAGAGTATCCCTCACAGTTTCGTTTGGCTTTCTCCCAAGCCCTTCAAATTGCCCTTTTTTTTGTGGTAGCTCAACCAGGTTTGGCGGATGCCTGGGTGTGGCTGCTCCCCCTCCCCCGATGCACTTTGCGGGTTTTTAGACCCCATAATCGCCAAGACTGTTGCTTTGGGAATCGAAAAGTCTTGCAATGCGGGTCCATTTTGACGTCCTTAGCCACTTGGGGGAGGGAAGATGGTATTGAGCAGTTGGTCAAGAGCATTTTTTACTGCTCCAGGGGGGAGCATTTGGCCCCGTCGGGCGCTGGTTCCGATAAAGACGATCATGCGGCTCCAAACATCAGGCGGTGCCTTCGGAAAATCGCGAATGGTCATTTCACACTACGTCAAAAAGTGGCTTTAGCCACGGTTTAAAAAAAAACGTGGCCAAAGGTAAGAAACACTAGTTTCAGCCACACATATTTTGTACCTGTGGCCAAATATATAGCCTTTGGACCCTTTAGCCACGTATTTTTTTGTTTATGTGACAACAACAATCAGGTGTAGTGGCTTTAGCCACTGTTTTATAAAAACACGTGCCACTTATATGTCACACTTAAAAAAGAGTGGTGAAATGCACCAAACGGCCACAGATTTTTTATGATTTTTTATTCGTGTGACCAAAAAGGAATGTATGGCCACGCTTAAATAATGTTGTGTGACAGAAGAGTAGAATTTATTACTTAGTAAATTAAAAAAAAACAAAACTATTAAGTATATATTATGCGTGGCTAAATGTGAGCAATGATCACTGTTTTTACTTAGTTATGTGGCTAAAAGCTAGTACATATGGCCACTATTATTAGGTTGTGTGACTAAATAGTAGATGATGAATGGTCACGGTATGAAATTCTATGCGTGGCGAAAGGTAATGTTTCGGAAGGTTATAAACATTCATCCAGAATGAATGTTCTTCCGGAAAAATACATGAATCTTAATTTTTCCGTTGCAAATAGATTTTTTTTTATATTATAAATCATCATGAAGAACTCTTGTTCATCCGGTTCTATTCTTCTTCTTCTCTAGTGAATAACTAAAATTGATCTTGTTTAATTATAAATTGATGTGTCAATTTGGATATATAAAAATGTGGTCAAGTTAAAAATGGTAAATACTGAGTGACCAAATCACACACTAGGGCAAGCGTACCCGTCGTATGCAATATAGTATCAATAAGTACCGAGTATCAATCCACGGACGCGTAATCAGACTCCCGATAATGTATCATAACTAATATTTAACCGATGAAATTGGAATGATTTGAAATAAACAAACTAAGCAAGCAATAACACTAACAGTAAACAAACAGCAGATAACGCAAACGACAGAGAAACAGAATGAGAGAGATATCACCTAGCCTAGAATCCACTAAACCCAAATAAGACCCCCGGAAAGACCTATCAACATGAAACTATCACCAAATGAGAATAACCCAACCGAAAAAGACTATAGACACATCCTAAGCAGTAAGGCATTTTAAATGAAGCACAGATAGCAGTAAATGTGAATTTGCAAAACGGTTTTAACATCGTGATATCATGAGGACCAGCACACAACTGACAAAATTTAACATGCTGCTGAGTATCCTGTGGCAGGCTCATCTGTTTCTGACTCGTCTGCATCTCTTTCATCATCTGCGAGAGCGCATCGACCTGCGCTGAGAGAGCTGTAACGGGATCTACCTGATGAACCCCTCTTGTCTGGGGCTGTCTACTCGTACGCGTGGTAGACCACTGGTAGCCGTTCAATGCAAGCTCCTCGAGTAAATCACGCGCCTCCTTTGGCGTTTTGCTGCTCAGAGATCCACCGGCGGAACTATCAACAGTAGGTCGCGTGAGGACGTTCAGACCGCCATAGAAAATCTGCACCTGCTGATGCAACTCGATGCCATGAGATGGACATTTCCTCAACAACTCCTTAAATCTCTCCCATGCCTCATACAAACTCTCGGTGTCCTCCTGCACGAATGAATAAATCTTGTTTCGGAACATTGCGGCTTTAGACGGAGGAAAGTACTTGGAAACGAATTTCTGAGTCAAAGAATCCCAAGTAGTAATCGAACCAGGCGGTAGGGACTGAAGCCACGCCTTCGCTGCGCCGCGAAGGGAAAATGGAAAGAGTCTCAACTTAACTGCCTCCGATGTGACTCCATTGAGTTTGAACGTGTCACAAACCTCAAGGAAATTTGAAATATGAGCCATCGGGTCATCATTCGGAAATCCATCGAACTGAACAGAATTTAAGATCATGGAAATGGTCTGAGGCTGGATCTGGGAGTTGTTAGCTTCCACGGGTGGGCGTATGACACTAGGCTGCGCCACCGCGATGTCGGGACGAGCGTAGTCGGCGAGCATGCGTCTCGGCGGAAGTGCCATCAGAACTGGAACAACTAATGCCTCCAAACGTCAAAGTCTATGAAAAACCCTCTAAGGCTCGGACAACGGTGAAAAAGGACTCCGACGACGACGAATGCGCATAAACAGACGAAAAACGAAAAAGAAAACAGAAACAGAACATAAAGAAGCTAGACTAAGCTAATAAACTAACTAACACGTAGGTAAACACAGAAATAAGCAAACATGCTAGAAACATGCAAATAAACAAGTAACGGAAGCAAGTAAATGGCTAAACTACTAGCTCCGATAGGTCTCGAAAGCTGACGCGTCCCCGACAACGGCGCCAAAAACTTGATGTGTCAATTTGGATATATAAAAATGTGGTCAAGTTAAAAATGGTAAATACTGAGTGACCAAATCACACACTAGGGCAAGCGTACCCGTCGTATGCAATATAGTATCAATAAGTACCGAGTATCAATCCACGGACGCGTAATCAGACTCCCGATAATGTATCATAACTAATATTTAACCGATGAAATTGGAATGATTTGAAATAAACAAACTAAGCAAGCAATAACACTAACAGTAAACAAACAGCAGATAACGCAAACGACAGAGAAACAGAATGAGAGAGATATCACCTAGCCTAGAATCCACTAAACCCAAATAAGACCCCCGGAAAGACCTATCAACATGAAACTATCACCAAATGAGAATAACCCAACCGAAAAAGACTATAGACACATCCTAAGCAGTAAGGCATTTTAAATGAAGCACAGATAGCAGTAAATGTGAATTTGCAAAACGGTTTTACAGTTTTGGTCAAAACAAGCAAAACACGCATAAATCGGGAAACACCAAGAGAGGTCTCTCTAAATGAATCCTAATACATGCAATGACTCTAATTCCGATTATCTAGGACCTAGAAATCACTAAACACGAATAAATAGGCTCAAATCTCGTGGTCACAAGCATTCTAACCTATCAAACAATGCCTAGCCAATAACTAGCAAATGAAACAACTCGGTCAAGTTCATTCCATAAGGATGCATACAAAATCAGCCGCATATCAATGACATATCATCATGTAGGAGGTCTCCGGATCATGCATCATAGGGGTGAGCAAAAAACCGAATTAACCGAACCAAAACCGAAAAAACCGAAAAAACCGAACCAAAAAAACCGAAACCGAACAAAAAACCAAAAAAAACCGAACCGAAAAAACCGAAACCGAAATTCACGGTTCGGTTTCGGTTATAGATTTTTTCATAACCGAATTAACCGACCCGAACCGACTTTATTATTAGTTATATTTAATTTTTTATTTTCTATAAAATTTATGTAAACTAGTGGGCCAAATAAGTGCAGCCCAAATTAAATTGCAGCCCACAACTAACCTAAATCCTATAGGAAACCCTAAAATCGCAGCCACACTTCATCATATATTCATATCGTCGTTCACTCCATTCAACCTCCTAAAATCGCAACAGCCCCACAAAGAAAACCCTAACTTCGCAGTCGCATACCAGCACCAAGAACACAGAGACGCCGACTAGCACCAAGAATCTCTGAGACGCAGACCAACATCATTCATCTTTCTAGTTCTCAGTTAATTGTAAGGCTGTTCATTTATTCGATTTCTTTGTTTCAGATGATTTCCATCTATTTATTCATAATATACTGATTTGGAAAAAGTATACTCTGTACTATTCTCTGGATAACTGAATTTAGGTTTTCCTTTTTACTATGCGTTGAATCTGTATGTCAAAAGGATTTGTATCATTACTTTGCTGACTTTCGGGCATCTTATATTGGTCAATAGAATTTGTATCATAACAGCTGATCATCTTTTATGGAGTAACTAGAATTCTTTTATCTTTGGCCTTTGGAGCATGGGGTTTGAGCTTTCGAGATTGGAATTTGGCTAGGAGAATAATTAATGTAATATTGTTCATGTTGAATTCCAAAACATGAAACATACTACTTTAATACATAACTAATAAACCTTTTTAGATTTACATAATTAATACATAACTAATAAACCTTTTTTGATTTACATAATTAATAAATTAATTTCTTCTGCAGGTTAAGTTCAAAACTCAAATGGATATGGGAGATGGTAATGTTCAAGTTACCAGAAAGTCGTCAATGGTGTGGGAGTACTTTAACAAACCAAACTCAATTCCGACTGAAGGTGCGCTTGTCACATGTAAGCGTTGCAATGGAAGCTATTGGTATCACCCAAAGAAGGCTGGAACTAGTTCTTTGTTACATCATTTGAAAATATGTAGTTTTAAGGGAATTTGATAGGCAACTTGCTTTTCATGCTTTTATATATTTATTGCAAGCAAAGTTTTTTTTATATATATTTCAAGTGTTGACAGCCTTTGTCTAATCATTATGTATTGAATTATTGAGCTATTTGGACTGCTTCACATATATGATGTATTTTTTAAGGCTTAAAATTAGAAAAAAATTGGGCTAACTTGATCAGGCCTAGTTAATTTAGGCCCAACCAGGATACGGTTAACCGACCCAAACCGAACCGTATTGATATTGAAAACCGATTAACCATAACCGACATTAACCGAAACCGACGGTTAAGAAAATCTGATTAACCGAAATTTCGGTTATGGTCATGGTTAAGGGTCAAAACCGACCCAAACCGACCCATGCTCACCCCTAATGCATCAACCCAAAAACTCATTTAAGTCTATGGATTAACAATAAACTAACTAATAATGGTTGCAATTCCACAATCCCTATCAATTAGTCCACATAATACATCATTAACAGCAGCTAATTAAGCACACATAATCATCCCAAACAATCAAAACTAGAATCAAGAGCAAAAATCACATAATCATGTTGAAAAGTCAAACCGAAAAGTCAAAATGGGTAAAGCTTCATCTAAACTAAGTGATAAATGAGAAATCAGCCACAAATCATGTCTCTAATCATGAAATCAGTCAAATCTAAGGAAAACATGAACAAACAATCAACAACTAGGAAGAAGAAACCGATTTAGATTAAGAAATCTCCAACCGAAGCCTTCAAATCTTCAATCTAAGCTTCAAAAGCTTCAATCCGGCCCTTGATTGCTCCAAAATGACCTCTAATCTCGAAGATCTCTAAAAAACGTGCTCTCTGGTCGAACTCTCTAAACCCTAATCTCGAAGATCTCTCAAAACACAACAGGGGGAAATGATCATAAAATTTCAAAAAATTTCATAATTTCAAGCAATTTCAGTTCAATTTACCCTCCTCCCCACACTTATTTCGTACATTGCCCTCAATGTACGGTAAATCACAAATCAAGCACAAAAAGAGGTAAAGGGAACTGAAATACTCTCCTGATCACTGTCGATGTGCCAGTGAACCGTATAATGAATCTCGAACAGCTCTCGACCAATAAGATGCCAGAACTGTCGGAAGATGTGCCAAATGAGCCCAAAATATCTCCAAAAATGAATGATGAAACAGCTCTCGACCAACAGGTGCCAGAACTGCTTATCAGGTAAGTATCTAGTCAAACACAACACACATCAAAGCCAACATCAAATAGATACATAACAGTGCAGAGTATCAAGTCAACCCAACCCATATACAAAAATATCCCGAGTTTGTATGAGATAAATACATCAAAATCAAAAGAAATAGGATACAACTCGGATAAGAAGTAACCGATGTCTCAGGGCTGCTGATTTGGTGGAGGCTGGACGGACGGGAGGCGGTGGGGGCTGAAAACCACGAACGGCTGCTTCTTTGATGCCTTGCACTTCTTGCGCTTCTTCCGAGCGCGCGAAGATGGAACCTGATCCGAAACTGCAAAATTTCTCAACAAAATAATGTTAGTACAATGAAGAAAATGAGAAAATATAAAAATTAGGCTTCAGACGGGCAATAACTGAGATAATCAGCAAAGTAATGTAATCTGATCGAATGCAAACCGCGAGAATGGAGATTGAGTACCCGACAACTTGCATTAACCAGACCCAGCTAAACCCGAGAGAAACCCTAACACGAACCGTCCAATTGTCGTTTATAAAGAGAACGGTTCGCATGTCAAGCCAATGTGATCAGAAAACAGGGCGGTGAGTCGCTGGAATGGGGATTGATTACCAACGACTTGCAGCCACTGAACTAGTATGCACAATCACAGTTTTACCTAAAACGGGCTGTTCATTTGTCATTTATGAAGGGAACGGCCCGAAATAAGCAAAACAACAGAAAAACCGATGAAATCCTAGCACAAACCGCCATTTGTCACTTATGAAGAGACGGCTTGCGCGATGACTAAATCCAAAAGCTTAGAAAACCAGTGTGTGGACGTTTGTTTAAAAAATTATGAAGTGAACGTCACACAAACTGGAATTCTAAACAAACCCGAGAAATTATACCATCCTACGGACCACTGGAATGGATATTAAGTACCAATGGCTCGCATTACGGCACAAAATCTCTCGAAAAACGGGCATAACCCGTTCGTAAAACCGACTAAACCAACACCACATTGGGTGTTCAAAACAACCAATCAGACAAAATCAAGCATATAGGCATCAAGGGCATCCAGAATTGAAACTTTAACAATTAAAACCTAAAGGTAACAAAGATAAACGAGAAACTATAAAAACAACTAATGTAAACTAAGAATCCTACAAAGTAATTAAAACTAAACCTCAAACAAACGAGCAAAGCACCTAAACGAGCAAAGTGAAAACATGGAATTAAAACAACGAAGCCTAATTAATTAAACATGTTTTTTTTGATTTTTTTTGAATTTTTTTTATAATTTTTTTTTTGAAAATAAATATAAAACCAGCCGAAAGCTAAGGGTAAATTGAGGGTAAATTGAAATTGAAATAATTTGGGGGGTTTTAAAAGTTTTGACCTAATTTTGACTGGGGCAAAATCGCGGACTGCTAAAAATACTTTAGAAAATTTGGCGGTCGGCGACTCGCAAGAAATTATCAGATTTAGAGATGGGTCGCGGACTGCCAGAAATTAATCAATAAAAATGGCAGTCCGTGACTGCTGTGCACCAGCAAACTTCAAAAATTTTATAACACTCAAAACCAACCGGAATCGTGATTAAACTAAACCGAACCATCAAGAAGCAATTAAAACTATTATAAAACTTGCCCGGGACTGTTCGGGACTCAAAAATGATATCACAAACCTGTTATGCTCGTTCTTCACCCGAAACTTATCCAAAATTCCAAAAATACCCATATTTTGCAAAGTCTTCAACTTGGCACGCAAAACGATGCAAACCTCACCCGAATGAACCTCTTTTCTGCCCCGGATGCATCTACCAATCTGCAAAACTAAAAACCACGCATAAAATGGAAAAAGAAAGATCAAATGCAACTAAATTAACCTAAAATTACTAAAAAGTCAAAGTAGACTAAGAAAAAGTCAAACTAAGCTAGAAATCAACCAAATAAGCACCAAATACCTAAATCAACCTCAAAACCTAAACTGGTTGCCTCCCGCAAGCGCTGAATTTATTTACGAGTCGTCAGCCCGACTCGGCCCCGCGATCAGGGCGGAACGTCCAAAAGCCTAACAACCTCCTCGTTCGCGTTAACCGGATCTGACAAGTAGTGCTTTAACCTATGTCCGTTAACCTTGAACGAGGTACCGTCGACTCCCTCAATCTCAACCGTTCCATACGGAAAAACCTGTTTAACCACGTGAGGACCGGACCAACTAGACTTCAATTTACCCGGAAACAGTTTCAACCTCGAATTAAAGATAAGCACACGATCTCCCGGTTTGAAGTCTTTCTTCCTAATATGACTATCATGAATCCTCTTGGTCCGCGCTTTGTACGAACCTGTTGTCTCGTATGCGTGATCGCGTAACTCCTCAAACTCGTGTAACTGAAAGAATCGTCCTCGAGTCGCCTAATCTACATCCGGATTGACGGCCTTAATAGCCAAATAAGCGCGATGCTCGATCTCAACTGGTAAATGACACGCCTTTCCGTAAATCAACCTGAACGGTGTCGTGCCCGTAGGTGTCTTGTAAGCCGTACGGAAGGCCCACAATGCGTCATCCAGTTTCTCTGCCCAATCCTTAAGGTTCTTACTAACCGTTTTCTCCAAGATTTGCTTAATCCCACGATTCGTAACCTCAACCTGCCCACTCGTCTAGGGATGATATGGTGTAGCCAATATATGTGTAACCCCATAACGCTGCAACGCCTTCTCCATCTGCGTTTTTTCAAAAGTGGGTGCCACGATCGCTAATCAGTGCCTTCGGCACTCCAAATCTCGCGAACAGTTTCCTCAAAAACCTCACGACAACTCTCGCATCATTAGTGGGGAGGGCTTGTGCCTCGACCCACTTCGAAACATAATCAACTGCAACGAGAATGTACTTGTTCCCGCGAGATGGCGGAAACGGACCCATAAAGTCGATACCCCAGATATCGAAAACCTCACATACCTGAATACTAGTCTGGGGCATCTCGTTTCTCTTTCCTAAATTTCCTGCGCGCTGACAATTGTCACATTTGCTAATTAACTCAAACGCATCTCTGAAAATGGTCGGCCAGTAGAATCCCGACTCAAACACCTTCTTTGCGGTGTAAAGCGCTGCGTAGTGTCCTCCGGTCGGACCCTCGTGACAATGTCTCAAAATCTGACGTGCCTCACGTCCATGCACGCATCTCCGGATCACAGAATCATCTCCAACTCTATACAAATGCGGATCCTCCCAAATATAGTATTTCATACCCGACAAGAGCTTCTTCTTCTGCTGAAATGAAAGTGCTTTCCGCAAAGCACCAGTTGATAAATAATTCGCCAAGTCGGCGAACCACGGCTCCTCTGGATCATCTCTCGCCTCCACAAAATCAAGCAACTCATGGGGGAAATAGTCATTTATGGGAATCCCCTTGAGCTGATCATCATCAGAACCCTCTAAGCACGAAAGATGATCGGCCGCAACATTCTCGGCCCCTTTCTTCTCACGGATCTCAATATCAAATTCCTGCAACAGCAGGATCCATCGAATGAGTCTTGGCTTAGCATCCTGTTTGCTGAACAGATACTTAATAGCCAAATGATCCGTATACACAATAGTCTTGGACAGGACAAGATATGATCGAAATTTGTCGAAGGCAAACACAACAGCTAGGAGCTCTTTCTCGGTCGTGGTGTAATTCTCCTGCGCATCATTAAGAGTCCTGCTAGCATTGTAAATCGGATGGAAGTGTTTGTCCCTCCTCTGTCCCAAGACTGCTCCCACTGCGAAATCGCTCGCATCACACATCAACTCAAAGGGCAGCGACCAATCGGGTGCAACCATGATCAGGGCGTTCACCAACTTGTCTTTGATTGTCACACCCTGTAAGATTTGTGTCGGGATGCGAAAAAGGTTATCACAGTCAAGGTTACGAACGTACTCTGGATGGTTCAACAACTAGAGTCGTTTTGGAAATTGTTAATTTGTTGGTGTAAATAGGAGTTTTTCCAATATCATTACGCAGCGAATTAATTGTAATGAGAAAAGTAAATAGTTTTAAATTTACAACACATAAGTTTCAAAAGATTTTTAGGACATGACACCGTTAGATGTTATGTCAGGAAAATCTCCAAAAGCTAAACCATACTCCAGAAACAAATGAAAAGTCCTAAGATGCAAAGGCAGGAAACAAGCAAGCAGGTCCGATGCATGCACAGCAGTTAAGTTTAAGTACCTGAGAATTCATACGAGAAAACGATCAACAAATAATTGTTGGTGAGTTTCACAGGTTTAAAGTGCTAGCAGTTAAAGGTTAAATGAAAATAGTAATCGGAAATAGTTCATGTTAATAAATGACAATATTTGATGAGACTAGTTGATAATGTTACCATGTACCCTGAATACCGAAACTGACTGTTTACCCACTCTTGGTACCTATTGTCAGGTTGATACCGCATAGATATGACATAACAATTTGTACTCTTTGACAAAAGACGGAGTCACGATTGGAGCGACCAATCAGAGCAGGGGCGTTAACCCAATAGATCTATTCAAACGTTACCGTTTGCAAATGATAATTAATCGGATTCAGTTAATAGTGGGGTTTGGGTTACAACATGAATGAACATGAGATAACAAGTATGGACAATGGAAAGGCACATGAAACAGTTATGATAACAAGGTCTAATTGTCTAACATGGAAAAGATGTATATATGAATTCTCCCCCAAAAATAAAATAGTTAAAGGAAAAAGAGGCCGTGAAAACTCACATGATTCAGAAACAGTAGTCGGAAATATGATTAACGGGAAATGCAAGCCTAGATAATTATAAGACATGCAATATAATAAGTAATTGGGTTGACATTAATGTCACTCCAATTAGGTAGGTAAAGTCTTGACGTCATGGTAGCCTTAGGGTTAAGTGATTTGAAAAGTCAAGGGAATATATCCGATCAGTTATTTATTTGGAAATAATGTAAAATATATATTTTTAATTAAATAAAATATATAAAAATTCCCAAATAATATTTTAAGATGGTAAATATTTATAGAAATAAATATTAAGTCAAAATGAGGGTTTTTGTATGAAAATTGGTTATTTTGACAAATTAGCCAAAAACCGGGCGATTTCGCGGTAACCGCCGATTACACGATACTTATCCGTTTAAGTTAGAAATCAATCAAGTTCAATAAAATATAATTATTTTCTGTCCAAAATGGGTGGATAATGATTTTAAGTGTCAGTTTGCATTAGTTTGCCGGTTTTGTGTATTTAGTGTTGGTTTTGCCGTTTTGGTCCCGTTTGCCCGTTAAATGACACTGTTAGGTTCCTAAATTTCACCATAAGCATTTGTAAACATGTTTGCATCATTAAAATAACCCTATGAGTTCATTTGGACCAGATTTGGATTTCTTTACAAAAATGGTGTTTCCGGGTCCGTCAGGTGTCGATTTTAGTCTCGGTTTGTGTCCAAATTTAAGTAATTTATAAAGGGATCTTTTGGCCATGTCTTAGGTTTACTTTAACCATCATAACCTACTGTTTAAAAGTCCAAACTTTCTGTTCAAAACGGATCTATAGCTAAAGGCACTTTTTAGGGTTTTTAAAGTGTACTTTTGTATGTAAAAGTTTGCTATGGTGAGTTTAAGCACTAGTAACTTTTCTAAAGTCCAAGATATCATATTTTGACTATGTTAAGAGTCTAAAAACGTGTCATAGGAATCAAGGGGTCCAAAGTTACAAGATCTACACATAATACATGATAAATACAAAGTTATTGTCTAAAAATGCAAACTAAGCAAATACTTGTGTAAAAGTCCAACTATGCTAAGTTTTGCACATAATATTACAAGTAAACACTATCATGAGTTTCTAGTAGGTAAATCCATGGTGGAACATGAAGTTAAATACATGTAAGTAAGCATTTATGTGGTAAAATGATGTTTAGACAACAATGTGAGTCAAGACTTGCAAATGGAGTGATCTAGTTATGAAAGAATACTAGTAATACTTGCTAGAACAAGATTTAACTAAGAAAAGTGAAGGTGAAACCTTGTTAGGAGATGAGAGAGGCCGAAAATGATGATGATGAGGGTTGTTCTTGAGTTCCAAAGCTTCCTAACACCATGAATCATTAAGAACATGAGTGTTTACTCAAGAAATCTAGAGAGAGAGGACTTACGGATTGGAAGGAAGAGAGAGATGAGAGAAATGTTCTTGAGTTGTGAAAGTGTTAAGTGAGGCTAGGGTTCTCTAAAAGGTGAATAAGTATGGAAATAATTGTGAAAAGGGGAGTGTTTGGTTAGTGTGGGGGTGGGTTTCGGTCCAAATGGAACCGAGAGAGAGAGAGGGCCGAGAGAGAGTAGAGAGATGGAGAGAATGAGAGGGTTTGTGTCTTGGTTTGTAGATAAATATCTAGTAAGTAAAGGATTAATAAAAGTCTAAGTATAAATGTGTGTGTGTGTTGTGTATGGACCGAAAAAGAAGAAGAAAAGGGCTCGGGTTCGAGTCCCTTTACTTGGACCGGTTCACTAACTCACAAAGGAGAGCCAAGGGGTGTTTAAACTTGTGTTTTATGTGTGTGTATGGTATATTTCGGCCAAGAGAAAGCAAGAGGGAATGGAAAAGAGTTTGGAGGGAAATGAAGAACCATTGGTTAAAAGGTTTGTTGGTTATGGAGACAAGTTCTCCCTATAGTTGCTAAAGTGGGTGTAGGGTGCAAGAAACTTGTCTAACCTTGATGTGAATGGGATCTAACTTGGTCAAATGTTGTACTAGTAACTAACTAGATAGATTAAATAGTAATGGTGGTGGTTTGGTTTGGTTGTAGTAACCGGCGAGGAGAGGAGGGAGATCACGGGTTCGATCCCGTGGCCGGCCGGGTCAAGGAGAAAACGAGGGGGACGGGTCGCGAAGGAGAGAGGAGAAGAGGAAGGAAAAAGGTGACGGGTCAAATACTACGCGGAACGGATAAAATAAATAAACGAATCGAGTGTAACGAAGCATTTTATAGAAATAGTTATCCACGACGTTTAGAAATTATAAAATGATAACTTAGGTGGACTCAAAATATTACAAAGGTTTATATTTTGAAAAACTTACGTTGCATGTATATATATATTGCTTGCATGTAAAGATACATTCGTCGCGAACATTAATAAGGTTTAATAAAATGTTTTGGACGTAAAATATATTGAGGTTTACGTGAGGAATGGATCACAAGTCTCGTTTCGTTGTCATTGTCTAAACACGTTGTTATTTGTCATGAAATTGTTTATATAAGTTATATATATGAAATGTGTGTCATAAAATGACAAAGGTTGATAAAAGGTAAATTAAAGTTTAATGGTTTAAACGAATGTAAAATGAAAATGAAAATAATGATAAACTCCAAGATGATGGGATCATGTTTAACGTTTACCACATAGTTTGGTATACTTGATAAATGAATTTGGTTAGTCGCTTTATTATTATTGAAGTTCCAGCGACCATTTCGTGCAAAGAAATCATCATGTTCACTTATTGTTTACAACATGAGTTAAGGCTACGTCAAGGCTATTTTCCTATTGTAAATGAATGTAATTATGTTAAAATTGGCACGTTGCAAGTAAACAGTTACGTAACACAGTTAACACATAAGTATATATTATCGGTTTAAGTCCTTGGAAACTTACGGGTTGTTACATTGATCAAGTTGAACGCTGTCAAACACTCATCAGAAAACACAAATAGAGCATCTTTCCCTAGGAGCTGTGTCATCGGCCTGGTGATCTTCGAAAAGTCGCGTATGAATCGGCGGTAGAATCCCGCGTGGCCTAAGAAACTCCTAATCGCTCTAATAGAAGTGGGAGGTGGAAGCCTAGAAATAGTATCAACTTTGGCTCTATCCACATCAAGCCCTGCACGTGAAATCTTGTGCCCAAGTACAATACCCTCGCGAACCATGAAATGGCACTTCTCCCAATTAAGCACCAGGTTCGTCTCCTCACATCGAGCTAACATTCGCGATAAGCTCGTCAAACACTGATCAAAGGAACTCCCAAAAACAGAAAAGTCATCCATGAAAACCTCCATGGAGTCCTCGATCATATCATGAAAAATCGCAACCATACAGTGCTGGAATGTCGCTGGAGCGTTACATAATCCAAACGGCATGCGTCGGTACGCGAATGTGCCATAAGGACATGTGAATGTGGTTTTCTCCTGATCCTCCGGTGCGATGGGGATCTGGAAATAACCTGAAAATCCGTCAAGAAAGCAATAATAACTGTGACCGGCTAAACGTTCCAACATCTGATCAATGAACGGTAGGGGAAAATGATCTTTCCTCGTAGCATCGTTGAGTTTGCGATAGTCAATGCAAACTCTCCACCCCGTAACCGTGCGCGTAGGAATCATCTCATTCCTCTCATTCACAACAACTGTCATGCCCCCTTTCTTGGGCACAACCTGACCCGGACTAACCCACGGTGAATCAGAGATAGGATAAATCAATCCAGCATCCAAAAGCTTCAAAACCTCTTTCTTCACCACATCCTGCATGTTCGGGTTCAGTCGTCTCTGCCTCTGCACAACAGGCTTAAACTCATCCTCCATCAAAATCTTATGCGTGCAGAAAGAAGGGCTAATCCCCTTAATGTTCATAATCTTCCACGCAATAGCCTGTTTGTGCTCTTGCAAAACATCTAACAACCTCGATTTCTCATCAACCGTCAGATCTGATGCAATGATCACAGGAAGTCTCGAATCCGTCTCCAGAAATGCATACTCTAAGTGAGATGGTAACTCCTTAAGCTCTAATGCCGGCGGATCCTCAACAGACGGTTTAGATTTGGCCCGCATAGTGTCAATGACCTCAAAAACCTCCGAGCTCAAATCTAATGTACTAGTCTCCTCACTAGTCACCTCACACGCAGCAGCAGCATACACACCAAGCTGCGGGTCAACTCCACCCCAAAGCTGTGTGTCCGAAATACCTGAATCACAAATGTCCTCAAAATGATCACTCACGTGTGGAGTGATAATATCAAAAAAGTAAAGGGTATCATCCTGACCCTGAGGACGTCTCATCGAATCACGAATTCAAAGGTCACCGTCTCGTCCTCGACGCGTAAAGTGAGCATACCGCTGAAAACATCAACCAAAGCGCGTGCGGTAGCTAAAAATGGGCGACCTAAGATAAGAGGCACGTGCTCGTCCTCATCCATATCGAGGATCACAAAATCGACCGGGAACACAAATTTATCAACTTTAACCAACATGTTCTCCATAATACCCCTCGGATACTTGACCGATCGGTCAGCAAGCTGAATGCTCATGCGCGTGGGTGTCGGCTCACCTAGGTCTAGTCTCGCAAAAACAGAATATGGCATTAAGTTGATGCTAGCACCTAGATCAGCAAGAGCATTGTTGACGGACAAGCTACCAATAAAGCATGGAATCGTAAAGCTCCCCGGATCTTTCATCTTCTGCGGAAGCTTGTTCTGGAGAATAGCGGAACACTCCTCATTCAATGTAATAGTAGAAAGCTCCTCAAGTTTCCTCTTGTTTGTTAACAGATCTTTCAGAAACCTGGCATACTTAGGCATTTGAGCTAATGCCTCCACAAATGGCAGATTGATGTGAAGCTGTTTGAACAAGGCCAAAAATTTACTGTAATTCTCCTCAGCTTTCTCTCTCCTCAATCTCCCAGGATATTGAACTGGAGGTGTGTACTCTCGGACTGGTTCCTTAGGACGTGCTGTACTTACTGGGCGTAGCCTCGGTTGCACCTGCCCAGGAACATCAGTCTCAACCTCAACATCTCTCTCCTCAGTAACCGGCTCAGCAGTGGCTGGCGGTACTGGATCCTGAGTGGTCTTGCCACTCCGAGTGGTAATCGCCTTAGCTGTTTGGCGAGGATTTGTCTCGGTATTGCCTGGAAAACCTCCCTGCTGGCGCTCTGACATAGATTTGGCAAGCTGGCCCATCTGTCTCTCAAGATTCTGCATATGAGTGCCCATGTTTCCCATTTCTTTCACAATAGTGGAGATATCCTGCTCGTTTTTAGAAAAACGCGATTCATTCTGCTGAGCAACTTTCTGAATATCCAAGGCTGATTTCTGATTCTATTGCATCATCTGAGCCATCATATCAGTAAGATTCTTCATGCCCGTGTTCTCAGACTGAATCGGGATCGGTCTAGTGCTCTCATGGTTAGGATTGTAGAAACCCTGTTGTCTCTGTGGCGGTCGTGGCTGAAACCCTGGTGGGTTCGAACTACTAGGCTCCTGCCTCCACCCCGAATTCTGGTTTGGTCTCCAAGCCTGATTGTAGCTATACTGGTTGGGCGGTGGGCGGGCCTGGCTAGCCATATAATCGACCTGCTCAGGTATCGTGATATCATGAGGACCAGCACACAACTGACAAAATTTAACATGCTGCTGAGTATCCTGTGGCAGGCTCATCTGTTTCTGACTCGTCTGCATCTCTTTCATCATCTGCGAGAGCGCATCGACCTGCGCTGAGAGAGCTGTAACGGGATCTACCTGATGAACCCCTCTTGTCTGGGGCTGTCTACTCGTACGCGTGGTAGACCACTGGTAGCCGTTCAATGCAAGCTCCTCGAGTAAATCACGCGCCTCCTTTGGCGTTTTGCTGCTCAGAGATCCACCGGCGGAACTATCAATAGTAGGTCGCGTGAGGGCGTTCAGACCGCCATAGAAAATCTGCACCTGCTGATGCAACTCGATGCCATGAGATGGACATTTCCTCAACAACTCCTTAAATCTCTCCCATGCCTCATACAAACTCTCGGTGTCCTCCTGCACGAATGAATAAATCTTGTTTCGGAACATTGCGGCTTTAGACGGAGGAAAGTACTTGGAAACAAATTTCTGAGTCAAAGAATCCCAAGTAGTAATCGAACCAGGCGGTAGGGACTGAAGCCACGCCTTCGCTGCGCCGCGAAGGGAAAATGGAAAGAGTCTCAACTTAACTGCCTCCGATGTGACTCCATTGAGTTTGAACGTGTCACAAACCTCAAGGAAATTTGAAATATGAGCCATCGGGTCATCATTCGGAAATCCATCGAACTGAACAGAATTTAAGATCATGGAAATGGTCTGAGGCTGGATCTGGGAGTTGTTAGCTTCCACGGGTGGGCGTATGACACTAGGCTGCGCCACCGCGATGTCGGGACGAGCGTAGTCGGCGAGCATGCGTCTCGGCGGAAGTGCCATCAGAACTGGAACAACTAATGCCTCCAAACGTCAAAGTCTATGAAAAACCCTCTAAGGCTCGGACAACGGTGAAAAAGGACTCCGACGACGACGAATGCGCATAAACAGACGAAAAACGAAAAAGAAAACAGAAACAGAACATAAAGAAGCTAGACTAAGCTAATAAACTAACTAACACGTAGGTAAACACAGAAATAAGCAAACATGCTAGAAACATGCAAATAAACAAGTAACGGAAGCAAGTAAATGGCTAAACTACTAGCTCCGATAGGTCTCGAAAGCTGACGCGTCCCCGACAACGGCGCCAAAAACTTGATGTGTCAATTTGGATATATAAAAATGTGGTCAAGTTAAAAATGGTAAATACTGAGTGACCAAATCACACACTAGGGCAAGCGTACCCGTCGTATGCAATATAGTATCAATAAGTACCGAGTATCAATCCACGGACGCGTAATCAGACTCCCGATAATGTATCATAACTAATATTTAACCGATGAAATTGGAATGATTTGAAATAAACAAACTAAGCAAGCAATAACACTAACAGTAAACAAACAGCAGATAACGCAAACGACAGAGAAACAGAATGAGAGAGATATCACCTAGCCTAGAATCCACTAAACCCAAATAAGACCCCCGGAAAGACCTATCAACATGAAACTATCACCAAATGAGAATAACCCAACCGAAAAAGACTATAGACACATCCTAAGCAGTAAGGCATTTTAAATGAAGCACAGATAGCAGTAAATGTGAATTTGCAAAACGGTTTTACAGTTTTGGTCAAAACAAGCAAAACACGCATAAATCGGGAAACACCAAGAGAGGTCTCTCTAAATGAATCCTAATACATGCAATGACTCTAATTCCGATTATCTAGGACCTAGAAATCACTAAACACGAATAAATAGGCTCAAATCTCGTGGTCACAAGCATTCTAACCTATCAAACAATGCCTAGCCAATAACTAGCAAATGAAACAACTCGGTCAAGTTCATTCCATAAGGATGCATACAAAATCAGCCGCATATCAATGACATATCATCATGTAGGAGGTCTCCGGATCATGCATCATAGGGGTGAGCAAAAAACCGAATTAACCGAACCGATCAAGAGCAAAAATCACATAATCATGTTAAAAAGTCAAACCGAAAAGTCAAAATGGGTAAAGCTTCATCTAAACTAAGTGATAAATGAGAAATCAGCCACAAATCATGTCTCTAATCATGAAATCAGTCAAATCTAAGGAAAACATGAACAAACAATCAACAACTAGGAAGAAGAAACCGATTTAGATGAAGAAATCTCCAACCGAAGCCTTCAAATCTTTAATCTAAGCTTCAAAATCTTCAATCCGACCCTTGATTGCTCCAAAATGACCTCTAATCTCGAAGATCTCTCAAAAACGTGCTCTCTGGTCGAACTCTCTAAACCCTAGGCTCAAAAATTGCTTAAATACACATTTTGGAATTTTTACCCGACTGCCCAGTAGTCGCGGACTGCCAAAATTCTACTCTGGGACTGGCAGCCGGCGACAGGCACTTTACTGTTTTCTGGGAACAAAACTCGCCGACTGCCAGAATTTCAAACAAAGGAGTGGCCGTCCGCGACTGGTACTTTTCTTCTTTTCCAAGCAAAAACTCGCGGACTGCCAGAAATTAATGTAAGAGAGTGGCAGTCCGCGACTCGGCTACTGTAGCAAAATTTCAAAAACTTCTATCTTTTTCTCCCGGGCTTCGATTCACGTTCCGTTTTCGCCCGAATCACCACAAATCAACCAATCACCACCAGATCACCTAAAATTCAACATATGAACTATTAAGTACCAAAATCTCATCAAAACTTGAACAAAAGCCAGATAAAATGCGGGATTAATCACTCGAAAACATGTATAAGATGCGGTGCATCATAAATCATCTCAGTCCGCCAAGGCAGTGAAACAGTTGTCTAAAAATATCATCCAGTTCTGTTCATCTGCTCTCATTCCAGATGAACTCTTCTTCTTGAGGAATTCTAGTTCATACAATTTTGTTCTTGTTAGTTCATACGGTTTTGTTCTTGTTAGTTCATACGGTTTTGTTCTTGTTCCAATTTACTGAAGAAGTAAAATCTATCCAGTATTAATCATGTCATCCACTATTAGACAATCAAAAAATTATAAATTGTAGCAAACAAGGCTTGAACCTGGGTCAGTCAAAAAACAAGGCTTGAACCTGGGTCAGTCAAAAGAAAGGAACACACTACAAGATTAAGAAGAACCATTGAGACAGAAGTGTTAATTGGTTATATTTTAACCAGAACTTATTTAATTACTTGCATCACATAAACAATTATTGATCAACAAAATTTGCGTTGCTAAAGGTAATAAATAGACACGGTAAAAACATGATTTGCGTGGTAAAGGTAGAAAATATACACGGTTATCGTGGCCTAACCTTTCAAATTCTTCCCACCATAGCTGGTAGCGTGGCATGTCTGCCTTTAAATTTCCACATTTTCGTCACCAAAATCTTTTGTACGAACTCCTGATCATCAAGAAAAAAACTTCGATCGATCAATGGCTGCCTTTGGTAAACAATGGAGGATTAGGGGTGTTAATGAACCAGTGCCCTACTACGGCAAGACTCCCCGTAAGTGTATTTTCACTCAACAATGGCTGTAAGTTTTTATTTTTAGGGTTTTATGTTTTATAATTACTTACTCTCTACAATTTGGGTTTTTTACAGGTGGTCGGAGGTTCACCCTCAAGATCCATCACTGTGGCGATTTCCACCGGAATTCCGCCGGCCAGGATGTGTGGAAGGGAAAGGTAGATTATGTCGACTATGTCGACTTTCGCATGTTTGATTGTTATGATCTGAGTCAAATGGTGCAATACCTAAACCACACATCGATTGGCTATTTCCTCATTTACTGGAGGATCCCACCTCTGTCCATCACATACGGGCTTGAGTACGCTGATTTCATCATTGCCGAAGTTGTAGGGGATATGAAACTTCATCTCGGGGGACCAGAGGGGGAGAGAGAGCTGGATCTGTATTTAATCCAGAACAGGGATTCCACCTACACCTCCGAGTTGGGACCGAGATTGCCGCCTGGTCAAAAGCTGTTTCCTAATGATAGCAGCAGCAGCAGGAGCTTCTTTGATGATGAAATTATATGTCGGATGCTACGTCTTAGCTAGTTAGATGGATCTTTGTATAGGATCTGATGAAAATATTTGTATATAGATCAATATATATATATATATATATATATATATATATATATATATATATATATAGGAGAGTTAGGCTACATCACATAAAAAGCCTACATCCATTGCGGATTGATCTGGGGCGTCCATCAAGATCATCCAACATCCAAGATCTATGGTGTTTTCGCCTATGGCGTTTTCGGTGGGGAAAAAAAACACCATAGGCGGAAACACCATAGATCATGGCTGTTGGATGATCTTGATGGACGCCCCAGATCAATTCGCAATGGATGTAGCGTTTTTGCTTGATGTATTTTACCCTAAACCTATATTAAAGTTTTTGTTAACTCTTCCTCCTGTTATGTTTTGGTTCACCCCATTAATTATATAGATAGATTTTATTTCAATCATTAAAGTTGATTTTATTCTAAATTTGATTATTGCAAATAGATTTTATTGTGAACTGATGTGATTTTAATTTTATTGTGAACTGGTTAACCATCCTGAAGAACTTTAGAACTGTATTTTACCCGGTTCATCTTGAAGAACTCTAGTTCATCTTCTCTCAATACTCATGAACTCTTCTTCCTGAGGAATTGTAGTTCATCCCGTTTGTTCTTCTTCCAATTTAAAAGTAAAATTTATCCTATTTATAAATCATCTCATCCCACCATATCAAAATGCCAACATATACTAACATAACATATGAATATATACTTCATGTAAGATCACAGTTACGAGTAAAATGGAGTATGCTATGATTCATTGAAATGTGTATGTTATTATAGATGAAAACTGGTTAACCATCCTGAAGAACTTTAGAACTCTAGTTTATTCGGTTTATCCTGAAGAACTCTAGTTCATCTTCTCTTAATACTCATGAACTCTTCTTCCTGAGGAATTGTAGTTCATTCGGTTTTTGTTCTTCTTCCAATTTAGAAGTAAAATTTATCCTGTTGATAAATCATCTCATCCCACCATATCAAAATGACAACATATACTAACATAACATATGAATATATACTTCATGTAAGATCACATTTATGAGTAAAATGGAGTCTGCTATGATTCATTGAAAATGTGTATGTTATTATAGATGAAAACTGGTTAACCATCCTGAAGAACTTTAGAACTCTAGTTTATCTGGTTCATCCTGAAGAACTCTAGTTCATCTTCTCTCAATCGTCATGAACTCTTCTTCCCGAGGAATTGTAGTTCATCCGGTTTTATCTTCTTCCAATTTACTGAAGAAGTAAAATTTTCCTGTTTATAAATCATCTTATCCCACCATATCAAAATGCTAACATATACTAACATAGCATATGAATATATACTTCATGTAAGATCACAGTTATGAGTAAAATGTAGTCTGCTATGATTCATTGAAAATGTGTATTTTATTATAGATGAAAAGAAATGAAGAAAAATGTAACAACTATCACGTTAACATACAAACTGGAACAACTTATGCAATTGTACACAAATACAGGGATCAACTCTTCTTCTGGCCAAGTTCATCCGGTTCCCATTTTGTTCTCCTCTTCAATAGCTTGTAACCGAAATTTGGCCTTTTGAAATAGGAGACTTTCACGAAAGGTCCGTGTCAATATTCTACTCTCAGTATCACCAATCCTGACAATATCTCGTATCTCTGCTTCAGAAAGCCCATTTAGAGCATCTTCTAAGCTTCTAATTGTCTCGCATGTTCACTAGTGAAAATGTGATACATGCCTGTTTCTTTCTTATACTCCCAGTTGGTCACCTGTTTTCTCTTAACCACATGAAGCCTGTTAGTTATCATTATTAAATGGATTCGGTCTTTGTCAGCCTAGCTCCATTCTGGATTTGGAACTGTACTATGCGTTGTGAATGACCCATCAGCTCTATAGACTACCAACTTTCCATCCTTATCAACTTCAAGCATCGAAACAGGATTGTCAATGATGCGTCGTGTGGCTTCATCTACTTCCCTGTATAAGTCATCCAAATACATCTTTATCCTCAACATTAAGATTCCTCTTGTGAACACGTACCCTTCATATCACCACGTAACTGTCTAACATCACCCAACTCATGATCAGTGAGGTTGTACATAGCTTCTTCAGCTGTAAACTTTAATACCTCATCTGAACTGGTTCTGAACAGGTATACTTTGGCTTGATCATCATACCTCCAGGAGATGATTCTTCTCCTTTCAGCATGGACATCTCTGTATTCATCCTCCTCATTGATCACTTTTCCTTTTCCCTTCTTAGCCAGTGACTTCATTCTCTTGGTGGGGGGTTTTTCTGGTGCCTTGGGTGGAGATGAGGGTTTTGGGGGTTTGTTTAGGTGAGGATATGGAGATGGAAGAGTATGACCACTTCTAGGTTGTGGTATAAAGGGTGTGAAGTTGTTTGTTCTAAACTTTGGTGGAAGAGGCTTTAATATTACAGGTTTAGGAGGCTTTACAGGTCTACGCTTTTTTTCTGGTCTACTAGTTCTAGGAGGGTTTCTTCTAGGTTGCTGTGAGGCTAGGGTTCTGTTCAAATTAGAAAATGCACCTGGTGGTATTGGTTCACCTGTAACCGTTGAGACTTTGTTTTGTTCATGTATGGTATTTGAATAAGTGATTCTCAAGCTATTAATACCAGAAGGTTGATCTTTTTTGGGTCCTCCCCCTCATCTTAATGAAATAGCATTTAAGAAGCTTGAGTTCTTCTTCCTCTATCATAGATTTTTCTAGGATTGTATCTCTTCTTCCCTTTTTATCTTTCCCTGCCTTTCATCAGCTTCTATCTTTTCCTTCAGTTTTAATTCACCATCCTCTTGAACAACCATGGACATCATATCACATAACTGATTAGCAGTCATTAAATTTGCTTGTTCATGAGTTGCCCATCCCCTGGCTATGATAATATCTATGAACTTCATAAGGAGTTTGCCATTCTGAAGGTCATCTGACAGTTTGATCTTTTCTTGTTCAGCTTTGATCTCCTTGTCAGATTCCGTGGCCATTCTTCTTTTTCTTGTTTCCTTGTCAGAGTCCATCGTTGCCATTTTCTCATCAATAGACCTTCTCTTGGTTTCATTTATCAGACCCATTATTACTTTATCATTTGGATAACGCAACATGTCTCCTTGTAGTTTGAATGCCATGTCTCCATCCCTTTTTATTTGTTAAGCTTTCTCAGCATCTGCAAGTGCCTGTTTTATCATGTTTACCTCATCTTCTGGGAGATATACCTGTTGATCATGAATGAATGTCGGAGGCTTTGTCTTCTTAACAGCTGCAAACACCTTGTCAGAATCTGATTGGTACTGGGGCATCACCATTTTTCCTTTCCTAAATCTGATTGCTTCAGCAGAAAAATCATTCTCATCAGTAGGTTCTGTCTTTGGCTCCATAGGCTTTGTCTCTTTAACAGGTGCAATCACCTTGTCTTTGACCCCGTCTTCTTCAACATCAGCTTCAACAACCTTTTCTGTTTCAGGAGTATCAGGGGGAGCACAAGGCCTTTAAAACATGAATGATGGGTAGAGATTGAGCACTAGGCTTTAAAAGAGGAATGATGGGCAGAGATAGATCACTAGGCTTTAAAACAGGAATGATGGGCATAGATGGAGCTTTAGGATCTATCTCGACATTTGTGGTTTGCAGATCACTCACCACACTTGTGATAATTTGATTATCAGCAGTCACTTGCACCGAATGAAGCTGTTCAACCGGATCAACTAGTTCAACCAGATCAATTAGTTCAACCCGATGAAGTTGTTCAACCGGATCAACGTGGTCTTCTTCCTCCGGATGAAGTTGTTTAACCGGATCAACTTGTTCAATCGGATCAACATGGCCTTCTTCCTCCGGATGAAGTTGTTCAACTGGATCAACTTGTTCAACTTCATCAACATCTGAGGAAGACACCCTGTGCAAGATCCTATTTTGAATGAAATCTAGTTTGACATGTGAATTTCATTTCAACGTATGGTTGACAACCTTACCTATCAGTGGCTTTCACAGATTAACCTGCTTTCAACCGTTCAATTTTTCTTCTCCTTGAGCTCTCACAATTGCACGGAGAGCTGCTAATTCATTTTCAAGTTTTGTACATCGAACCGTCAATTCAGTATGTTTCATGTTGCTCTCAACTGGTGTGTTGCCAGTATCTTTGAGCAAAGAAGAGCAAACAAGCCGACCTTGTTCATGCTCAGCACCCATGGTTCCTTGGTACCTGGGATTCCTTTTGTCAATCAAAGGTTCCTGAATAGGTTCCCTGACAGAAACAGTTGCCGTGGATTAGGTCTTAATGATGTTGGCACTGTCCTTAGGGTCCAGTGGGACTTCATGAGTAGTGTCAGCCCTTTCCACCTAACTTGCTTCATCACTACTGCAAGTCAGCTTATCGGAAGAATGTGGGTTGGGTGATTGAACCAAGTCCAGCAGTATATTCCCTGCAATAAGGGTTGGGGAATCTACTTCATGTGGCCTAGGTGATATATCACCCTCATTCTGAGGTAGTCCTGTGGAGGGTATAGGTAAAGGAGACCTAGTCCTCTTCCTTTTGGGTGATTGTGGAGTGCGTGTGGTATTTTTGGGTGTGGTTTTTTATGTGGACATCCTCTTCCTTTTGGTGGGAAATTTTATATCAGTGGAAGAGGATGGTCGGTCTCGTGTGGGCTCAACACTTATTGGTGTAACAATGTTGTCACTAGGAGCAGTTTGCTCAGGAGCAGTCCTGGCCTTAGGCATAGGGTGTGATGTGTCTTTACCAAGAAAAACAGTTTTGTTCACTTGCATGTTAGAAAATGTTTTACTTGTAAAATATTTTAGTTCAAGATGTTGATCAGAGATTTATAGATTTGGAAATTCACAATTGAGAATGTGTTGGATGAATCTGGGGTACATGTAAAAGATCATTTTAGGTTTTAGATTTTCCAGCATTCCATCAAATATCATTTTTGAAAAGTTAAAGTTGAGCCCATTTACCAATCCATGAAAAGCGGATGATTCACGTGCAACAAGTGCATCCCACGCAGTTTTCTTGTGAGATAGGCAGTGGAGAATGGTATGAGCAAGATATCGCCAAACATAGGGTAGTTGTCCCTTTTTTATGGTCCCACAAGTTAAGTCACCCCCATACCTAATTGCTTCGTACGTCTTCAAGTACAATTCAGACTTGTAATCAGGATCACCTCCTACATCACTGAATTTCATGTGCTTCCGGATCATTTCTTCAGTCAAACTAATCTCATTCCCATTGACTCTAGAGTCAATTTTACCAACCCCGTTGCTATCAACAGATTTTTTGGCCGAGTCCTAAAATCCAGCAATTCTCACAGTTAAAGCAAATTGAGTGTTGGATTTCTTGAGGAAATCATTCATTTCATCAAATAGCTTTGACTTATCAGACTTCTTGAAGTATGCTACAACATTGTGTTCGGCGAAGAACAGTTGAGTAGGCTTTCATGTAGCCTTTCGATTCAATTTGGGTGCCATTTGTGAGAAATTAGAGAGTAAGGTTTAGGTTTAAATCGCCAATTAGGAACCTAGAGAGAAAGTAGAGGGTAACCGTTTCTCGAAAATGCAGTTTTATACTAACGATAGTTCTTCTGGATCATAATGAACCCTAAGAATTGAAACAGGGTAAGTTATTGGAGTTTTCCCATTTAGTTGAAATTGGGATGGGGGAATTTTTGATAATTTAATTTGGTTTAAAATAATATTATTAATTTATTTTAACTGAATCCACATCAATTAGGGTCAATTAGGACCGATAAGGACAAATGAAGACAAAGTAAGACCAATTATGACCAACGAAGCCACGAGGCCCAATTAGGGTAAATTGGGGTCAATTTGGGTCAATGAGGATCATTTAGGGTCAATAATGAAGACTAGTTATAACTAACGAGGGTCGATTTTACTCAATGACGCCTTATGAGGACCAAATATAACCAATTATGGTCTATTAGGCCGATTGAGGGCCAATTACGCTCAATGAAGACCAGTAGACTGAATTAAGGTCAATCATGGTCATTTATGACAAATGAGTACCAATGAGGGCCAGTGAACACTCATTTAGGATGAATTAGGGCCAATGAAGGTCAATTATAGTCTATTAGGCTCAGTTAGGTTCAATGAAGATCACTTACGGTCAATTACGACCATTTAGGCTCATTTAGGACCAGTTATAATCAATTGGGGTCAATTACACCTAATTGACTTAAATTTGTATTACTTCAAAGTAAATGGTCTTCGATGAGTCTAGTCAGTCCTTATTGAGGCTAACTGACACTAATTGGTCCTTATTGGTCCAAATTGTGCAAATTGCTCCTCATTAACCCGAATTAAGCCATATTGGTACTTTTCTGTCTAATTGGCCCTCATCGGTCCTAACTGGCCCTAATAAGTCATAATTCATCCTTATTGGTCCTAATCGAGCATATTCGACCATCATTGGTCCTAATGGGTCCTCATTGACCCTAATTGAACCTAATTGGTCTTAATCGACCATCAAAGCACATGTTATTAAAATCTTGTTTATTATAGCTAAAAGTAAATAATAAAATTAATATTAAAATATTATTTTGTTAGGGCTTTTAACTCCGATCGTCGTCCAGATCTGCTTAAAGGATCACAATTATATCAACCGTAATTGATGTACTCGTACAATTTCACAATTTCATTATTTCAACACCTCAGGAGGATGAAGCTCATCTTGAAGAAGAACCTGCAAACCCACAAGAAGAGGCACTTGAAGACTTTTACGAACTGGATGATGAAGTTCATCTTGAAGAAGAACCCGCCGGAAGAGCCACGTGGAGACATTTAATTAATTAATTATGTTTATGTTTAATTTTAAGTTTAATTATGTTTAATATACATATTGTTTATATTAATTTTGGGTTTTATTATCAGTTTGAACAATCCCCCCCCCCCTTTTAATTAAAAAATTTCACCAAAAAATTTGAATTTCCCACCATTAGTTCAGATTACACCCAAAATTTCAAACTAAATTTACATATTATTGATTCATAAGATACTTTTCACTCTCACTTTATCAGAAAATTTCCAGTTAAACGCCTCCAGCGAATAACCGAGTCTTCTTTCTCATCCATATCATTCACATCTTCCATGGAGCTTCAACAACGAATAACTTCAACAGAAGCGCTAGCGATTCTTCAAAATTCCATGGGATTTGGGAGACCAATCAGTCCAGAAAACGGTAATTGACAAGTTATTCCGTTTCATTAATTACAATCTGTTTTCATAAAATTGTTTGTTTTGTTTATTATTGATACACGTTTAACTTGGGATCCCTGTATTTGTGTACAGTTACAGTTACAAATCGATAAAATTTCGTTTCATACAGAATTAATTAGGAAGGGGTATATATTGCAGAAATCCTCTCCATTCATTTTAACTCATTCATTTTATGCTAAATTAGTTATTTACCTTCTTAAATGACTATGAGAGCATGCTAAATTAGTTATTTTTATGCTAGGAATGTTGAGGTCAAGCATATGCACATGTTTGTAGATTCATGTTACTGGTGAACCTCCTTTCTTCTCTACGTACACTGCTAGAAATGGTCAACTGTTTATTTATATCTACTAAAGACATGATGTGTTCCGCTCTTCCATTTAGATGTTTTCAATTTGTGTATAACATATCAAATTATTAATCAATAGGGTCTTTATGTGATATCTTAATAATTAAGAACTAATTTATGTTACTCTGGTCATTACTAGCTAGGAAATGATCCTAGAGGACATATATAAGAATGTTTCCAACATTTTTTGTAGGTTCATGTTAAAGGGGTACAAAATACAGAAATTGTAGTTTAAATACCCTGTAGAAGTATAGAATAATGTTGATGTCATGCATCTGCTACTTTGCTAGAAATCGTAATTTGTTTATATCCACTGAAGACACGATGTGTTCCACTCTTCCCTTTAGATGTCTTTAATTTGTGTATAACATATGAAATAATTAATCAATAGGGTCTGCATGCTTTCCTATATATGTACTTTGTTAGAAAACATCAAACTACATTCTGTTAATTGTACAAAATTCAAGGATCGATCCAAAAATACTGATGGTCAATTGGAAAAACTTGAGTTCGAACTTAAAGAGGAAAGACTTCTTAGGGATGAAAAAAATGAACAAGTTAAGGCCCTCTTCCTGAAGATTGAAGAATCGGATAAAAAACTTGATCTACTTATAGCTCATCTATTTGCACTTGGAACACCGTTACCACAACAACTTAATGCTTCGGCATCTACAGAGGTAAATTCTTTACATCACACCTTAATCATACTATTCTCAAGTACCTTATAATAACATAAACTTCTGTTCCTGAAGAACACAATCCGGATGAACTCTTATTCCTGAAGAACACAAATAGATGCAAGTTCCTGGTACATAAGAATATATACTTCATGTAAGAACAAAGTTATGAGTTAAATGGAGCTCTGCTATGATTCATTGAAAATGTATGTTAATATGAAAAAAATAGAGTATATACATAATCTGTATGAATAAAACTGGAACAACTTATGTTAGATTAAAAAAACAGAATAAATACTTTCATGATAGGTCCGCGTCATTATACTGCTCTCACTTTTTACTAATTCAAAAACGTTGTTCTAGGTAAATTCTAAGGAGATTTTTGTTGGATCTAGCCACAGCACTAATCATGCTGACATACACACAACGGTTAGTATTTGTCAAACTCATTATCGGTTTGATTGCTCATTTACATAAAGTAATTAATTGAACTATACGGCGTGAAATCGGTGGTCGACCAACCTCGTCTGAAGCGGTTGAAAAGAAAAAGGTAAATATTTGCCAGTCAAGTTTCATTCTGTTCTATAGTTTCACAGTAATCTGTTTGGTAATGTCATGTAGTCCCATTTTAAATGTTATTTGGTACCTCAAACACTTGGGCTAGCTAGGGATTGTTGGAACAAATGGTGAGATATGTACCAAATAAAGTTCAACTGACTTTGAAGTTGATCCGGAACTTAATGTGATGTTCATCCAAATGTTTTAAGTTCATCTGGAAATCAATTGAATTGTATGACCTGATGACCCATACTACTTTCAATAAAATGGCACTCCTCAGTCCATATCTATTATGGTGGTAAGTATTTCAAAATTGCTATATATATTATGATTAATTTCCATAACCTAATTATCAATTATATGTTTTGGTATAGGAAGGAATACAAGAAAAAATGGTCCCAATTAAGCTCAAATCTGGATAGTTGAAGATGAAGACCACGTGGTAGTGTTGTTGGCTCCCGGATTGAAAATTAAATTGAGAATAATGCTTGTATGCAGTGTAATTTTCTTTAGTTTTTTATTTGTATTTCATTTGTATTTGACTTGTAATTGAATTTTATTTGATTTGTAATTAATAATTTGTAATAGCTTTTAAATTAGCCACGTGTATAGCAAGGACCCATCTGATTTCAACAACCTTTTGGTCACTTTTTCTTCTTCCCAAATATATGTGGTTAAAACACAAATATACGTGACCATATAATACCAAAGACCATACTTTTTATATGTTAACGTGGCCGTTGCCACCATTTGGCCACGCGTATTGGGTCAAAATATCTTATTTCAACTACCCTTTGGCCATTTTTTTTTTCAAATATAAGTGGCTAAAACAAAAATATACGTGACCATATAATATCAAAGGCCACACTTTTTATATTTTAACGTGGCCGTTGCCACCCTTTGGCCACGTATATTGGAACAAAATGTACGATTTCAACTACCCTTTGGCCACTTTTTTTTTTCTTTCCAAATATGTGGCTAAAACACAAATATACGTGACCATATAATACCAAAGGCCACACTTTTTATATTTTAACGTGGCCGTTGCCACGCTTTGGCCACGCATATTGGGATAAAAGTTATAATTTCAGCAACCCATTTTCCCACGTTTTTCTATAACATATGTGGCTAAAACACAAATATACGTGACCATATGATACCAAAGGCCACGTTAAACAAACACATGTGGCCGTTGGGACCCTTTGGCCATGCTTTTCGGAAGAATTGTTTGATTACAACAACAAATATTGGTACCCTTTAGCCACGCTTCTAGGTGGCTTCAGCCACTGATATTGTAATGTGGTCGTAGGATACATAAGGTGACGGGACCTTTGGTGTCGATTGGAATGGAACAAAAAAACGTGACCAAACACCTTTGGTCACGGTTTTTTCCGTGGCCAAAGGTGAATTTTAACGTAGTGTCACCGTGGCTGTGAAGGTGCTATCTTCTTTCGGGGTTGCGTCGTACTGCGCAGCTATCACGTGCGGTTTTGAAGCAATCACCCGCATATGCCGCCCCCGACCTTGCCAAGTGTCCCCCTCTCTGAGTCCCCGTTAGTCGCAAGCTCGGACCAAATTCTAGAATGTATTAAATCATTTTCCAAGGGGACGTCGTGTGGTTGGGACGGGCTGAGGGCCCATCACATTTTGGATAGTCTATGTGGGGAGGGGTCTATAATTGCCAATTATCTATTGGGAGCTATTACTTTAGTGGTTAACCTTTGGTTGGGGGGAGATGCCCGCTAAGTTTGGCCGAACTTGTGGCATCGACTCCCCTCATGCCGCTCCTAAAGCATGACAATGGGATCCGACCGATTGCGGTAGGCACCATTTGGTGGCGGTTGGTCTCTAAGATCGCCATGCAGGGGGTTTGTAGGGAAATGGCCAGGTACCTTCAGGATTTTCAGTTTGGAGTTGGTGTGTCAGGTGGAGCTGAGACTATTGTGCATAGTGTTAACCGCCTTTTGGGGGAACGTCACCGGGATGATTCCCTCGCCATGCACACTATTAATTTTCCAAACGCCTTTAACCTGGTTGACATATCGTCCCTTCTCCGCGAGGTTAGGTTGCGGTGCCCTTCCATTTCACCTTGGGGTTGATTTATTATATGGGCAGCCGGCACGTGTGTACCTGGGGGATGATCATATTGGGGCCACCACTGGGGTCCAAAAGGGTGACCCGTTGGGGCCCCTTCTGTTTGCCCTTGTTCTCCACCCCCTTGTGCATCAAATCAGGGACAAATGTCATCTGCTCCTCTAGGCTTGGTATCTCGATGATGGTACGATTATTGGGGAGTCCGAGGAAGTCGCTAAGGTTCTCCGAATCATTAAGGAAAAGGGTCCGCCTTTGGGTTTGGAACTCAATAATAAGAAGACGTAGCTATTTTGGCCATCTTGTGATGGCAGGAAGGCCCGGCCGGGTCTTTTCCTCCCAGACATTGTGAGCTCCTCCTACTTGACCCACAATGTGAGCTCCTCCTACTTCGATCATGTATGGGTATTGCCAAGCTCTTATTTGGCTTAAGAACCTACCCCCCTGCCCACATGGCGGAGGCGGCATTGGGCTTCGATAATGATCTGCGTTCGACAATGAAGCATATAGTCATGGGCGGGGGGCCCTTCTTTGGGGACCTCTAATGGCGGCTTTCCTATTTGCCTATCTGGGAGGAGGGTCTTGGGGTTTACTCGGCTGTCGAGGCCTCCTCGTACGCCTTTGTGGCTTCGCGAGTCCAGTCCTGGGAGCTGCCGGACCACATCCTACGGGAGAGTGGGGTTTACGACATGGACGCAGAATAGCATGTGCTCTGGCTAGTCTCCATGATATCATTCCGGGCTTTGATGTGAGCGGTTTCACTAATAAGGACACCCCCCCAAAGCCCAACATATTTCGGTGAGTGCCTTCTTTAGTAAAAGTTATGCAAGAATTGGAAGCCACCTTTGAGATAACAGTCAGGCAGAAACTCGTATGGGAATTCCTTAGACAGCCGCATACCTAGGATTTCCTCCTTGCTCTCCCTACTGACGGACTGGGCCAGCACATGTCGTCGGTTGAGTATCGGTCTATCCTCAAATACCGCCTCATGATCCCCCTATTCCCGGTTGATGAGAGATGCCCAGTATGTAACAAGGCATGTTGATGTTTGGACTTGTTCGGTGAGCATACCGTTCGGTTTGACATTTTCAAGAGGGCGGGGATCTCAGCCAAAAAGGAAGCGCCGGTTAATGTTTTGTCTGACCCTTCGGATGGATGCTCAATGCTCAGACTGGCTGACGTTCTTGTTTTTGGGTGGAAAAGAGGGAAACATGCTTGTGTTGATGTTACTATGGTTTCCCCTGGTGGGGCTGAGGCCCGAATCTATCAAAGCTGGCCATGCTGCGTCTAAAGCGGCAGCTGGGAAGGTGGACAAACACGAGAAAGAGTGTCTTGAAAATCAACATGTGTTTGTTTCCTCCGCGTTTGATACGTTTGGGCACCTCGCATTGGAGGTCGTGGATACGCTTGACCGTATCCAAAAAGTCATGCTCAGGAATATTGCGTCTCCTAGGTCAATGAACGTTGTCTTTACACGTCTTGGGTTTGCTATCTAGAAGGGGTTGGCGACGCAACTTGTTGTCTATCTTCCTTGTATGGTGTCTTGAGTCGTGTCTTTGTACTCCCTTTATGTTTATTAATATTCTTATTTTGATTACTATGTATGTTATTGAATGGGTTTAAGCCATGGTGTTTGCATAATCAAGAATGAAACAAGACTCTTCAATGATATTTATTGCTTCATGTGAGTTACTAATCTATGGGTTATACATGAAGCTCTTCTAATTTGATGCCATTGAGGGTTTGATTAACAATATTATCTTTAAACAGTCATTGCCCAAGAGTGTTGAGGATCAGCATATCTATCTAGGTTAGAGTTCAATATCATTAGAGCCGCTATAAATTAATCACAAAATCAAGTATCCGTGTGCATTTCTGGCTGTAATAATATAGTTTTAACTCCTTTGATACAAATTTGGCAAATTGTATTTAAATAATCCGAAGTTTCAACTATTGGTCGGCATTAATCCTAGCTATCAGATTGTTTACCAACACTACCAACTTTCAAACTATTTTTCCTCATTAAACCCAAACTAATTATAGTGTTAAATTTTTGCTTATGTGGCATTCCAAGTTTCCAGCTCACCTAACTTAATGATGTGGAAATCCAACTTATCCAAACACATTTTGTACAAACTCCTCCTTTTATACTAACTAAGCCAAACACCACCCCAACCACCAACACACCACCACCCCCACCCTTCTCGAGTGAGCAGACGGGAAAGGAGGTCGATGACCTCCAACTCCGGCGAGCTCCGCCGCCGTCACCATTCCGTGCGCCGTCGTCACCGGCCCATGCGCCGCCTTCACCATCTGGAATTCCTCTTCACCGCCGCCGGAAGCCCAGATTCTTCAAGATTCAACACCTTCACAACTCCACCTTCCATAAGCATCGCATACCTCCTCGACCTAACCCCCAATCCAATCGATTTATCACTCAGAAGAAGCATGATCATGAGTACTACTAGTGTTTCTCGAGAAGAAATCCAATTCGCAATTGATGGATGAAGATGTTGTTGGGTTTCAACAGTGGTATACTGTTACACCCCCCTCCGCCGCCCCCTGTCAGGTGCGGGGGAGGGTGTGGGACCGGCTGTCCGTATCAGTTCACTTGGCACCAACAATTTTATTACAAAATAAAACACAGAACAAACATGGACGTCCAGTCCTCACAGAGAAACCTTAGATCGACTTTGACCGAGGATGCATTAAGCACCTCATAGCCGACCTAATGGAATCGGTAGCCCCGGGTACACCCAAGACTGAATAAACAAATGATACATATATCAAGGAATTGTAGTCATAACATGCACTGAACAACAGACGTACAATAGTTAAGTTGTACAAAGCTCTAACAGATAGCCACAACTAACACCTCAACTATCCCGTACAAATACATCATCACCTGCACACACTTACCTGCAACATAAGTCAACACAGAGTCAACAACAAACGTTGTTGGTAAGTCTTAACTACCATCATCACATTAACAGTTTTCAAATACATATGCATGTTATGAATTATCAGATCGCACCCAAGGTCAACACTCAGATACTCTACGGGTACGTTGAGCGTAGCCGTACACCCTCTACGAGTAGATTTTTAATTTCAACATATAAGTACATATGCCCCCTAATAAATTAATATTAGAGGATCTGGGTGAATATGGATCGTTCAACTATAGCGACCGCTATAATCCCTTATATGCCTAGTGGTCTCAACCTTAATGACCAAAAAGTCTCTAATGACCCACACAGGGCATTCCGACTCACAGTGTTCGACAAGATATTCATAACAAATATAACAGATACATCAGAACAGAAGTATTATATCAAACAGTTAAATAACATGAGGGAAGTCAGAGGACTCACAGATTTTCGAAATACAAAGTCATACGGATAGGATTGCGTACAATCCACAGATGTCACAGATGCAATGCCTAGACAAAGCTTAACGTCATGTTAAGTTTGGAGAATCCACTGACCTAAACAAGTATAGGTACACTTAAATTTAACACAGTAATAATACTGGTTAGGCTCGGTTGTGCTCCGTGCCTTAAACGATACGATATGTCCATAGATTAAGGTCCCGATACGATTGGATGTCCCAATACAATCGTATGGCCTAAACCCGAATACTTTCGTATTAATTAGATAATTTCTATTAAAACAAATTGGACCCGATACGGTGGTATGCTTAACGATCTCAATACAACCGTATGGCCTATTTTAACTGATACACGAGTATTATTATAACACTCGAATCTCGAACGGTTATTGTTCCACGAATCCTTATATTGTTGCAGAAAATCATAATATATAAATACATGAATATAAATATCCGTTTACAAATATAATACAATGCTTTGGTTTACAATAACCGTTCCTCACATATCGAATATACGATATAATTAGTATGATACAATACAAGGAACACGGTATACCTCCTGTCGGTACGCAGACTCGAGCCCGGTTAACCGAAAAACGCTAAACAACTCTGATTTCGACGAAAGAGTAGTCCATTCCAAGTAGAATTTCGCCACGAACAATAATCCATGCTTGGTTTTCTGGTTTGACCTCGTTTGACCATTCAAAAACGTTGACCATATTCGTCACGGGTTTGACCCGGTTGACTTTCTTTGACTTTCTTGACCCGACACCAAAATTAATGAATAAGTAGTCTATCCCGTAAGATTTTTCGTCATGAAGAATACTGTAAGCTCGGTTTTTAAATTTGACATTGTTTGACCCGAGATATTTGTTGACCAGCTTGTTTACCGAGTCGACTCGGTGCCGAGTTGACTCGGTGCCGAGTTGACTCGGTGTCGAGTTGACTCTATACCCCTAACTCAGTCCAAACACCACCCAAAAGCATTTCTATAGACAAACATCACCTCACCATCATAATCTATAACGATCCCGACAGCCGAAGGCCATGGCCGCCGCCGGTCGGCCAACCACAGCCGCGACCCACCATCACCAACATCCTAACATCATTACAGTCTAGATTCTGAGCAAGAAACACACATGTTTGTCACAATCGGGGATTTTAGAACAAGGAAACAAGATGAAAAGAAACTTAAAAGTCAAGATTATCACCACCACTTACCGATCTGTGGTTGAGGAGACTGATTCACGACAACAGAGGGGTCGTCGGACCTCTTTTAGGTGGTCCCGACCACCGCGCAACCCTAACCGCAGCCGGCGAGGGTGGACTCGAAGGGAAAAGGCGACTGTTGTCGTTTCTGTTGCGATTCGCGACATCGAACGAGCTCGTGGACCAGGAGTTAGTACACTGGAGAAGAAAAGAAGAAAGATCGGGTCGGAAATCCGGGCCGCCGCCTTAGCGCCGCCGTGCGCCGCCGTCACTGGCCGGAATCCGGCTGCCGGAAACCAAGGTCGCCGCCCCTTGAGCTCTCTCCCTCTCGGCACTCTTTCTCTCTAAAACACACATATGTGTGTGTGATGTACCAAAGAAAAGAAAAGGGACAAAGTACTTCATATGTACTTCTCCCAATGTGTAGTACACTTTGATAATTGGGTATTATACCGCGATCTCCGAACACGTTAAATACTGAATATTAAGTAAATAATTCACAATAATTCCCGACATGTCTGTAATATTATATGAGCCTCGTAAATATTCTCAGAACGCTTAAAACATTAGATTATAAATAACCTGATAAATATTTAGTAGGACATTCGGGATAAGGTGCGTATCCGACGCGAATCCCATTTATCTCCGTTTTACGAACCGTGTATATCATTACGATTATAATTATCAGTAAACACTCAGAAAAGTGTTTACTACCTTACAGAGTCGTTGAAACTATATTAAACGATTAAACAATCAATTCCGGTTAATCTCAAGTAATCGAACAGTTTGCTGACTTCACCGTTTCTCTCTCCAATTCATACGGTTATCCTTTCTAACAGTCAGAACTTCACTGATCAAGTATCTGGCAATACCAGATACCCTAATCTCGTCTCAGTGACCCCTCTGTCACTGCCGATAACATAAGTGCGTTAAGTGTCGTTTACCATTTCCACACACGCACTTCACTTGTAATTGTCTGAACGGACTTTCTAACATATATTAACATATATATGTTAATATATCTATCATCATAACTCATCGACTCAACGTATATATGATAACGTGCGGTTATCGGCACGTTAATCGATTAAACAACATAATCTGCCAATTCTATCCAAACACAACTTTTATCAATCCGCAGCACCTTGGATCTCATAATGAATTGTTAGAATATCTCTAACAACTTATCCGGACATCAAATACATGGATTGGGCCTTTGTTGGGCCACAAATCCATTAATGGGCCTAACGAGCCTAACTGGGCTTATCGAGTCCAGTTCATTTAAATAAATAAAAAAAATTCCCCACGATTTACCAGAATTAACGAGGTGTTACATATACGGGTGCCCCGTGACGTAATAAAAAACTTTTAGGTTAGATTAAAACATTACCGACCGGGTTTAGTAAATTAAGAGTTAAAACAGATTAACCCGGTAATCCGTTTATGAAATGGAATAAAATACTTCTACTAATTAAGACGCGTAAACCGTTGGTGTTGAAATCGTGTCAACAGGATCACGATCACCAAAATCACACGAACACCATTTTACGTTAAACCGGTTAACGCGAAAACACTAACGATTACATTAATCAAAATTAAACATCTAAAATAGAACTGAGTTTAGATATGCCTTCGCGGTGTTCTAACAAACATTAGAGACACCGAGGGTCAACAAGATGACGCTAGGGTTTCACGAAAAAAAAAACAATCCGAACCGGCAGATTAAATCATTTGCAAATCGCGAATACCGTCTCAAACGGATTCGTTGAGAATAGCAACGATACAGTTTGTGGTGGCGACAAGCGAGCACCAATCGAATCGAGACGGTGATGGCGGCTAGGGTTTTGCCGGGCGATTACCCCAATTATTACGACGAGGGCTCGCACTCATAAAATCGTGACGAAGATGATTTACCGGTAAGTGGTGATTAAAACGCGTCGTGGTGAAACGGAGCTACGCTAGGTCGCGACGGCGACCAAGGGTTTTACGGAGGCGACGACCCTATGAAAGGGGTTGCCATCGCGTACGGTGATTCATGGGACGATGGTGATTATCTTACCTTGATCAATCACGTGAAAGGGATCGTCCGGTCGCTTCTCGTCTAACGCCATCTTCTAGGGTTCCATGAAGGAAGTGCGACGACAAAAGATGATGAGGTTGGTTGCGTGGAGGAGGGACGAGAGAGAGAGACAGAGAGAAAGAGAGAGAGAGAGAGAGAGAGAGAGAGAGAGAGAGAGAGAGAGAGAGAGAGAGAGAGAGAGAGTGGCGGCACTAGGAAGTGGCGCAGAGAGGGAGAGGGTGTGAATAAGCAACCAAAACCCTAATCCCTAGCCCTCCTTATATAGGCAATATAGTTGCATCTAGCCCCCTCGTTTTTCTTTAATTGCAAGCAACCACCAAAGTTTACAGATTATTAATAAAACATATTTTATTAATAATCAGTTAATCACACATGTCATAAACTACGAGAAACACAAATAACTATTTATTTGTTTCACCGTAAAACACTAATCGATAAATCGAAATGTTTTTCTCCGTTTATTATCACAAGGATAATTATTCGTAATTAATAAATGTTTATTAATCATGAATAAACATTTAGTTAATTATATATATTTCCATAAATTACCGGTTAGCCGAGTAAGCAGATTTTTATCTCGTTGCCCCCAGTGTAACTCTTTACGGGTCTAACCGGGTCGGGTTCTTGGTGTTGTCGGGTCTGGACATCCACTATCCAACAATCTCCCACTTAGACAGAGTCCGATAATATTTGAAGAAACAATCAGAGGTGCTCTAGCTACACATGGCTGCCCCAACGAGTTATGACACTTCAAGTCAGTAACCAAGGTATATCTACAAACTCGCGTTGTAGTTTAGACTTATGGTTATTCAAAGTCATTAGTTCCTTTTCATATAAGACATCAATTGAACAAGAGACATGGATTTAATTCATTCTCTTTAATGTTTAATCATTTTATTCCTCGTGTATTAGTTCGAAGTGTTCCAAGCAAACACACAGTAAGTTTGGGTAAGGCCTTACACTTAACACTTGGAACTCACGAGAGGGCCCATGATGTCTAGCTGTTGCAGTATTAGTGGAAGAGTACAGAATCCCATCTTGACTACATACAGCTCCCACTAAGCCTCAGATTCATTCCTAAAAGTAGTCTTTTCTGGCAGTTACGCGACAACGTATACTACAATCAAAGAACAGTCTTCGGCAAACAGGAGGTAGCATATGTATCTCAGGTCAAAGGACGCTATTGAGTATACCATTTAATCAATTCGTCTTATGATTAAATCCATGAAGACAATTTGATACGAGTTACGTCACAACGTCATTCTCTAATGAGGTATGTGAGTCTGGAGAGTCAACCCTTTGAATCCAGAGTCAGAATAGTCATAGATCAGTTTTGTTCCTACAAATTAGATCGACTACGGACGGTTTTAGAATATTTCACTAAATATCATGGATGTTTAAAACGTATAAAATTCGAACATGTTTTGCAGAATTCAAAATCTGCATCTAACCCTTTAGATCAGATTGAATGATTTGGTGCAAACGTTATAGTTCGACATCCCAACACTAAAGTAGAACATCAATGTAGCATAGATTTCAGGTAATACGTAACTGTATTAGCTTATTGATCAAACATGATCAATGGAACTTTTAATTCTCATGCTAAGTTCATAGTCTGTGTTTTGGTTTTACCCGGATTAAGTTGTTTCATTAGTTTTGGTGTTTCTCATGAATAGCAAAAGTATTTAAGTGAAATTGAACGCGCGATAAAACTCGTGCCCTTAGTATGCACACGGATTACTGTGTTATCACAATGGCATGTTAATTAATTATTTACAGAATCAAATTAACCTTCTTTGAATGTACCCTTACATTCATGGTTCAAAAGGTGGCTAGTTGTTCATTGAGTATGCTCGAGTATGTAGGGATATGATCATGTAATAGTAAACGTATGTCTGGAAATTATTTAAGCCTACGGGGTCACACGTCTCGACATCAAATGTATTGATTTTAGTTAATGGTTAATTAATATTTATCACGAACATTTAACGAGGTTTCGTTAAAAACTGACAAGTTAATTGTTAACAGGGGTGTTAGTTGTAATTAAGAGAAAGAGTTGTAATTGGATTACAATTGGGATAGGCTTTGTGATAAGCCCTTTAGGCCGAATTCGGTTAGGGGATTATCACAATCCCTAACTTGGTTATCAAGTCTTTTAAACCTATAAATAGATCCTCAGGGGTTTAAGGTTTAGTTGCTGGATTGATTTGGAAAAAGTCCAAACCCTAATTCTCTCTCTATTCTCTCTTATTTTCGGCAACAAGAAAAACCCAAGGGAGGTTTCGGTTCTTGTGTGGTTCGACCAAGCCTACATCAAGAGGTGTTCGTGATCATTGCTAGCACATAGCATTGGTGTGTCGTGTGTGCGATCGTAGAGGGATTTACTTCAAATCCTCCAAGAGATCAAGTCTTGCCGAGCTAAAAAGGTACACATTCTAATACCGGTTAATTAGATTAATTCATAGGATTCTTTCCGCTGCGTACTCGTGTTTTGATAAAAGTTATATAACCCAACAGTGGTATCACGAGCCACCTATGATTTTAATTAATTACTGGGAATAAAACTTGGAAGGGGGGTAACCAAAACAAGATTCTAGCTTTTCGATTCATTTAAAAATCGTGTTTTTACAATTGGAAAAGGTTTCGCAATTGGTAAAAACGAAAAAATTCGATGGAATAGGACTTTTCGACCCGATCGAAAAGTCCCTGATCGAAAAACCACTTCTCGACCCGATCGGAAACCCTTGTTTTCCGATCGGAAAGCCTTATTCCGGATCGGAAACCCTTGTTTTCCGACCGGAAACCCCACTTCTCGATCCAAATCGTAAAGGGTTTACGAACTGATCGAAAAGTACCCATTCGAAAAGTGCCCGATCGGAAAGGTTCCGATCGGAAAGGCTTTTCGACCCGATCGAAAAGTGAAAGATCGGAAAGGTTCCGATCGGAAAGGCTTTTCGACCCGATCGAAAAGTGTCCGATCGGAAAGGTTCCGATCGGAAAGGCTTTTCCGACCCACTCGAAAACCCTGTTTCGATCGGAAACCCCTGCTTTCCGATCGTAAACTCTAATTATGGATCGAAAACCTCTTGACGAATCGGAAACCCTAATTTTTAGCTCTAAAAATTTGATTTTTGTGATCTAAAATTATAAATCCAAGTTTTATCATTATTAGATAATTGTTATGAACGACATGTTGTACCTTTAAACTTTAAAGTGTTAAAAAGAAGTAAAAACCATGATGTTTCATGCAAATCGTTCATGGTTATTACTTAAATCAAAGAGGATTTAATTAAAATTATATGTGATAATTAGAAACCCTAAGATTATGTGATTATATGATAATTGTGACATAAGAAAAGGTTTATTGCAAATTTGTTTTATGAAAATCGAAATTTGCTAAAAGAACTATTGAAATATGATTTTGTTTATAAAATAAAATTTGTGTCCTAAAAGTCAAAAGAAACACCGGCTCACCCATTTGAACACACTCTAAGAGAGGTATAAGTCGGGTCGCTCTGCTTCCCTAAAGTGGGTAGGTTTTTAATTGCAAAAGTTGCAAACCTCACCCCTACGCTTCTTTGTGTGTTGCAAATGGAGCTACCGAGCTCTTTTGATTTGGAAGACAAACTAAGAATTTTATAAACACATTATGTGGTAAAGGTGTGCATGAGCCTTCACACATAACTTTTTTGATCACGCATCAAAATTGTTTTGACCCAAACCAAACTTAAGTCTTTGCCATCCACCTTGTAAAGGACACTTGTGGATGTCATCTTACTCATTGGTACACAATGGTAAAATGGCATTTGCATGACAAATTCCCACTCATTGGTACACAATGGTGGACAATTTGTGCGTTCTTGGCTGGACGACTTAAAACGAGCTAGGCGGTGAGACCCTTAGCCCGTGGCAAAAGATGGGATGAAACATGACTACAAATCACTTGGTGCAAGTTGTAGGTCCCATAAAACCTAGGAATTGTATTTGGAATACAATTAGTGATCGTCACTTACCATTTGAATGCATCATTTCTAGCAGATCAACTGATGAAATGATGGCATGTCAATTGGATCCTAGCCTTAATAAAGCTTAATTGTTTAAAATGTTTAAACATTGGGTAATTAAATTTATTAAGGAAAAGATTATCGAAAATACTGATTTTTGAACTTAATCTGTTTTGTAGATGGCAACAAACCCACCTCAAAACAATGTTGGTCATGCTTTTCGTCAAATGTTTGAAAGAGAAAAGCTGAATGGATCTAACTTCAATGACTGGTACTGTCAACTGAGGATTGTCCTTAGAGTTGAACGGAGGACCGATGTCCTTGAACATCATTGGCCGACCGAGCCAGTTGCTGATGCTTCTGAGCAAGAGAAAGCGTTCTACAACGCAGAGTACAGTAGATACGATGAGGTTGCTTGTATGATGATCTCGAGTATGACTCCTGATCTTCAGAAGCAATACGAATTTCATACACCTTGTGATATGATCAAAGAGCTGAAAAAAATGTATGAAAAACAAGCTGGTGTCGAATTGTTCGACCTAGTTGTGGAACTCCACGACTTGAAGCTTGAAATTGGTAAATCGGTCAGTAGTCATGTGCTCAAGATGAAGAGCTACTTTGACAAATTGGAATCGCTCAATTATGGGTATAATCGTGCTGTTGCAGTTGGCATGATCCTCAAATCGCTTACGAAGGATTTTGAGGGTTTTGTGCGCAACTACAACATGCATAGTATGACTAAGACTATACCTGAGCTTCATGCTATGCTTGTCGAGTATGAAAAAACGATTCCTAAAAAGGCCACTGAAACACCCCAAGTTCTTATGATCAAAGGGGGTAAGATCCAAAAGGCTAAACGACCGCAAAAGGGGAAGGGCAAGATTGATGGCAAGGGTAAAGGCAAGGTTGTTGCCCATATCCCTAAAGCCAAGCAAACCCCTCCGGCCCCTAAAGAGCATCAGGCTAAGGACCAGATCTGTCACCATTGTGGTGAAGTCGGACACTGGAAGAGGAACTGTCCTACCTACCTAGCTGAGTTGATGAAGAAGAGAAAGAATACTAGTGGGACTAGTACTTCAGGTATCTTCACAATTGAATTATTTTCCTTTTCTAAGAGTGATTCATGGGTGTATGACACCGGCTGTGGAACTCACATCTGTAATTCGTTACAGGGTCTTAGAAAGAGGAGGAAACTGAAGCCTGGGGCTTTGCAGCTGTTCGTTGGAAATGGTTTGCCAGCAGCTGTGGAAGCTATAGGAGAATTTCATTTAATTCTGCCTTCTGGGTTATGTATTGTATTAGACAATTGTCATTATGCACCTTCTATCACTAGAGGTGTTATTTCAGTTTCTTTGTTGAAAAACCAAGGATACATTAATGTTTTTAATGATATCAGTATTTCAGTTTCTAAAAATAATGTTCATTATTTTGATGCTATTCCTTGTGATGGCATTTATGAAATTGATATGCGTGGTTGTGTTTCAAATAATTCAATGTTCACAGTTAGCAAACGAGCCAAAACTGTTTTGGACTCTACCTGTCTTTGGCACTGTCGTCTTGCCCATGTTGGCAAAAATCGCATTGAAAGACTTCAACGTGAAGGGATCTTACAATCAAATGATGAATCATTTGACCAATGCGTTTCCTGTATCTCAGGAAAGATGACAAGAAAACCCTTTCCGAACAAGCCGCAAAGGGCAAAAGAGCTACTTGGACTCATCCATACTGATGTATGTGGCCCATTTAGACATGTGTCAAGAAAAGGTGCTAGCTACTTCGTAACTTTCACGGATGATTTCAGCCGTTATGGTTATGTTTACTTGCTTAAACATAAACATGAGGTATTTGAAACATTCAAAGAGTTTAAAAACGAAGTTGAAAATCAACTCGGTAAGACCATCAAGATCCTTCGATCGGATCGTGGTGGAGAATACTTAAGCCAAGAGTTTAGGGATTATCTTAAAGCGTGTGGAATTGTCCAACAGCTTACTCCTCCCTATACACCTCAGCATAATGGCGTGTCTGAGAGGAGGAATCGTACCTTACTAGAGATGGTGAGGTCGATGATGAACCTTACAACTCTCCCATTATCATTTTGGGATTTTGCTCTAGAAACCGCTGTACGCGTTCTAAATATGGTTCCAACCAAGAAGGTTGAAAAGACACCATATCAATTATGGCATGGAGAAGTCCCTGTGTTGTCTTACTTAAGAGTCTGGGGATGTGAGGCACTTGTGAAGCGTGATACGCCTGACAAATTACAACCCAGGACTACTAAGTGCATCTTCGTGGGATACCCAAAGGAAACAATGGGTTACTACTTCTATAATTCTTCCGAAAACACTGTTCGTGTTGCTCGATATGCTGAATTCTTTGAAAAGAATTTTATAGCTCAAGAGAACAGTGGGAGAATTGTAGAACTACTAGAAGATGTGTCACCTTCTGAAACAACTAGCAATCATCAACTTGGGGGGGGGGGAAATGTTCAAAGAGATGAACCTCAAGTCGATGATGTTGCGATTCCACTTCGTAGATCCCAAAGGGTCGTACGTGAACCGGATAGATGGATTGGTCTAGTCGAATCCGAGGATAACGTATCAGGAGATCTCAATGAGCCTCCGAACTTCACAGCTGCATTATCAGATCCGGAATCTGACAAATGGCTTGAAGCTGCGAATGTGGAAATGAAATCCATGCAAGATAACCACGTTTGGACCCTGGTTGATCTTCCTCCTAACGCTAGAACCGTTGGGAGCAAATGGCTCTTCAAGAAGAAGACCGACATGGATGGAAATGTACACACCTATAAAGCTCGTCTCGTGGTGAAAGGTTATACTCAACGTTTTGGCGTTGACTATGATGAGACCTTTTCACCAGTAGCAGACATTAGAGCTATTAGGATTCTCTTAGCCATAGCAGCGTACTATGACTTTGAGATATGGCAAATGGATGTTAAGACTGCCTTCTTAAATGGTTACTTGGATGAAGAAGTCTATATGGATCAACCTGAAGGGTTCATTGATCCAAAACATCCCAACCAAGTATGCAAGCTTCAAAGGTCCATTTATGGACTAAAGCAAGCATCGAGGAGTTGGAATAAACGGTTTGATGAAGAAATCAAAAACTTTGGTTTCATTCAGAATCCCGATGAGCCATGTGTATATCGCAAAGCTAGTGGGAGTAATGTTACTTTCCTTGTCTTATATGTAGATGACATATTGATAATAGGAAAACACATTCCAATGTTGCAAGATGTAAAATCCCATCTTGGAAAGTGTTTTGCTATGAAAGACTTGGGAGAAGCAGCATTCATTCTTGGAATCAAGATCTATAGAGATAGAACTAAGCGGTTGATTGGACTAAGTCAAAGTGCTTATATTGATAAGATCTTGAAGCGATTCAAGATGGAGAATTCCAAGCGTGGTATAGTACCAATGCAGGAAGGACTTGGTCTGTCGGTCAAACAAGGTGCTTCTACACCTGATGAGGTGAAGCGTATGCAAAGAGTCCCTTATGCTTCGGCTGTAGGCTCTATAATGTATGCGGTGAGATGCACTAGACCTGATATAGCGTTCGCGCAGAATATCGTTAGCCGTTATCAACAGAATCCAGGTGAAAGTCACTGGACTGCTGTTAAGACCATTCTCAAGTACCTACGGGCTACTAGAGATTTGTTTTTGGTATATGGGGGAAATCCAGATCAAGAGCTCAAAGTGACCGGATACTGTGATACTGGATTTCAGACTGATAGAGATGACACGAAGTCTCAGTCTGGGTACGTCTTCGTTATGAATGGAGGCGTTGTGGATTGGAAAAGCAAGAAACAAACCACAGTTGCTATGTCTGCAACAGAGTCTGAGTACATTGCTGCTTCGGAAGCTGCAATGGAGGCTGTCTGGATAAGGAAGTTTATTAGTGGGCTAGACATTGTCCCCACAAGTAACTTGCCTATTGACATGTACTGCGATAACTCGGGTGCATTAGTCATCGCCAAAGAACCCGGAGTTCAGAAGGGCGCCAGACATTATGCCAGGAGATATCACTATGTTCGTGAGCAGATCGAACTAGGTGAAATCAAATTACTCAAAGTTCACACAGATATTAACTTAGCTGATCCTTTCACGAAAGCTTTGTCGAGGCCGAAGCTTGAAAGGCATGCCGAGGGCATGGGACTTAAATTGGCTGGTTAAATCATGTATGTCTGATGTTCGGTATTTGGATAAAGGACGTTGAACAATTTCTGTTTATATAATGAAATAAAGTATTTGATATGTTTGATTTCATTTAATAGTAAATTGTGTCCTATATTTGCATGTTTAATCCTTGAGTACTTGTCAAGTATTCTAAATTGTCCATTGTCGATTAACTATATGGGAGTATAGTTAAACTAAGACAAAATCTGAGTGATTGGTTAGGATGGTCCCACCAAACTCACATGGTATTCATTGGATGCATACTGGACTGACCCACTAACGAATTGTCACTTTATGGATCGGCGTCATTGAGTGAAATTCGTAAATGGTTGCTTTACTTATCCTTAGACTTGAGATACAAGAAGGTCATGCATGTATGGATTGCACTTACTTGATATAGGTCTAACTATCCTGAATAAGGTAGTACGAAAGGGCTATTTTCAGTAAGTGTAGTGAAGTATGTGACTTGACACGTGTAGTCAAGAGGATTTGTTTCTTCAGCTTTGTGCTGAAGCAGATACCACTGGGCCCCTCATTGGACTAATTAAGATGTTTGCATGGCCGTGCCCAAATGAAATCTAGAGATGTCTCGATTTGCAATTTGGTAATCTTAAGTTAGTTGTGAGAATGAGAAACAGAATCGTTAAAGTATGGGATGACTTTGATCCGTATCCATATTTAACACGGTATCGGTAACAAAGGGATAGTAAATGACTGTACCATTTAAATACACTTTGAGAAACTGTACTTAAATATTTCTGGGAGCATTGGCGTGTTGCTAGACGCTAACCAATGTTATTACCTTTACTATTGCAAGCTCAAGTGGGAGCTGTAGGGATATGATCATGTAATAGTAAACGTATGTCTGGAAATTATTTAAGCCTACGGGGTCACACGTCTCGACATCAAATGTATTGATATTAATTAATGGTTAATTAATATTTATCACGAACATTTAACGAGGTTTCGTTAAAAACTGACAAGTTAATTGTTAACAGGGGTGTTAGTTGTAATTAAGAGAAAGAGTTGTAATTGGATTACAATTGGGATAGGCTTTGTGATAAGCCCTTTAGGCCGAATTCGGTTAGGGGATTATCACAATCCCTAACTTGGTTATCAAGTCTTTTAAACCTATAAATAGATCCTCAGGGGTTTAAGGTTTAGTTGCTGGATTGATTTGGAAAAAGTCCAAACCCTAATTCTCTCTCTATTCTCTCTGATTTTCGGCAACAAGAAAAACCCAAGGGAGGTTTCGGTTCTTGTGTGGTTCGACCAAGCCTACATCAAGAGGTGTTCGTGATCATTGCTAGCACATAGCATTGGTGTGTCGTGTGTGCGATCGTAGAGGGATTTACTTCAAATCCTCCAAGAGATCAAGTCTTGCCGAGCTAAAAAGGTACACATTCTAATACCGGTTAATTAGATTAATTCATAGGATTCTTTCCGCTGCGTACTCGTGTTTTGATAAAAGTTATATAACCCAACAGAGTACTCATCATGAACATTCGTCATCGTCAAGATAAGTTGAGATGATTAGGTTTTTCCAGCTTGTGTCATTTGTGTAACTCTTTACAGTGACACTCATGCAACATCCCTATGTTGGATAGTTCTCGTTTCATAACTAGTATGACACGACTTGTTTCAAGAAATTGAATATATATCTAAAGATGCCATTCCTGAGATGTTTTTCAATTGTGGGATGTTCTTGAAACTTGAAGATAAATTTGAGGCTTCATTACAAGTTTAAATCAGTAAACTTGAATGAACATAGCATCAACACTCAATCGTTATCCCGATAAAGATTGGTGGTGATGTTCCCACTTGCTTTGTGTAGACGATGCATTCTTATAATCATCCTTCTTTCAAACCGTTAGGATATTTTGTTTTACAAGAGAACTTCTTAGCAAAAAGTTATTCATTTACCAGAACGAAGTCATTTAGTTTCATAAACACAGTTATAAATCTAAATTGATTAATATCCAGTTGTCGTGCCACATACATGAGATTGCAAGATGAAATCAAACTACCAGAGTTTGATGGTATGCTAGATACAATCATCTTTGTGATTGAAAGGTGTTGCGTGTAAGACGCTCTGATGATTATTCTATCCGAGTATCGAGTCTGATTTGGGATTGTGAATTCAATCCAAAGACTAACCAATAATGGAAGATTTTTTACAAGTAAAATCCTCATTGAGTTCCATTTGGAATTATCAGTCATTTAGAATGCTAACATGTTTTCAATATAGCAACAACGTTTGTTTGTGAAAAGATGTTTGTCTAATGAGTCTTGAATAATTACAAGAGTCATAATGCATTGTCCGGTAATTCCTATAGAAATAAAGTTTCTTTGATAAGGAATTTAGATGTCAATGCATCAAAAGGTGGACGCGCATAACTCAAACTTGGTCTCCTGCAGACTTCCTCTTGGAACCAATTTGAGTTGCAAGTGATCGGTGAGGAAATGATTAGTGGGCATAAGGTGTGAACGACGGCCATAGGCATGTCATAAGTTGATGTGTGTGGTTTTAGATATAAAAAATGATGATTTTCGGGTCAAATACGTGGGAAATATATGTTAAAATTGTTAAAATGTGAACGTTTCTGAAAAATATCATGAGTTACAGGTGAAAACGGGCTTGGCACGAAGAACAAGACGAGAAAACGAAGAAAATTGAGAAAAAGTCAAAAAGTCAAAGTTCGGGTCAAAAAGTCAACTGTGGAAGTCAAAGTCAAAATCTGGTCAAAACTGACCCAGGCCGTGAGGTTCATCCCACGGCCAAGCTCAGACCACGGGGTCAGCCTGGCCAGATCGTCACAGGAAACACAGGCCACGAGTCCCATCCCACGGCCAGGAACTCATCCCACGGCTTGATCTAGGCCGTGTGGCTCATCCCATGGCCGTGTGAACCAGAGAACCAGACCAGCAGAATCCCACGGCTTGAGCCAGGCCGTGAGGGCAATCCCACGGCCGTGTAAGCATTACACGGCCTGACCCAGGCCGTGTAATCAATCCCACGGCCGTGTAATCCAGACCAAGGCCACGACCTATTTTTGGCAGTTTTGTGATTTCGTCCCCTATAAATAGAGGGCTCATTTTCACCATTCAGAACATCTTGGAGAGCAGAAGAGAAGCCAAAGAAAGCCCTCGTTGAAGCCCTTTGAAGATTTGAAGTTTTGAAGCATTCAACGAGTCGAGATTTAGCGTTTTTCACCATTTCGAGCTTCCATTTGGTATTGTATTTATATTTAGCCATGAATTTCTATTTGAATCAGATCTATATATGTTTAAACATTAACATGGTTGGCTAAACTCATCGTATCGCTTAGGCGAGGCGAATCCAACCATGGTTTGACTTTATAAGTATCGGTTTTCGTTTACATTTGCATTTATGAAGTAAAAGTTATGATTGCTTTGATGTGGTTGATGATTTGAATTCCTTATTGTATCTAGTCAATCTCTGGTCTTGTGGAACCCTAACCCTAGCTTTCTAAGCCATCTATCGTTAGGGAACTATTGTATAGCCGAACAACAGAACCTGCGGCGTACGCGTGAACTAGAAATAGTCACTATCATCAGGGAAACCCTAGAATTCGATTAGGAGTCCACCATAGAGTTTGAGTGAGAAATCACCTTACCCTTAGCTAGTAGCTACCCTTCCCATTGTCAAGTACTCAAGCATTCACTGATAACTCGGGTCTGTTCCTGCTTAGTCGTGTCTAGGACCTACTAGGTCAACCTATCAACCTAATTGTAACCGATTCACAACTATAGGACCGTTAGGGCCATACCTATCCTAACCCTTCGACCAATTGTGAGTTAAGCCACCGATAACTCGGGACCCAGCCTAGGGCACTTCATAAACCGCAACCTTATCAACACTTCACCATGGACCAGTAGTAACCGTGTAGGGCGTGTCTATAACCCTAAACGTGAACCTATCCATAGGAACCAGGTAAGCCTTGTCTTAGGACCCTAGTTCACCTCAAAGATAAGTAGTCACGCATTACCGATACACCTGTCAAACCTAAGTTGGAGGAGCCATGCCTAAGTGATCCTTTACCAAACTCTGTTTTTCCAAACAACATTTAATTACGGTCATTTCCAGTTTTCTAAATTAAAATCAATTTTCAAAACGAAATAAAAACCGGCTGAATTATAAAATCGACTGTTTTCAACAAGTTCGTGTCCCTTAGGTTCGACAACCCGGTGTTTACCAATACTGTGCTACGCACGACAGGTATACTTGCCTTAGTGTGTTGGTATAGTCCCCTGGTGAATAACCAGTTCTATAAATTTAAAATTTGATAGTGTAGGACCCCATTTTTCATATACACTAAACCACACATTAAGTTTTTGGCGCCGTTGCCGGGGACGCGGTAACGTTTTAAATAGTCAAAATTTGTAGTTTAGCCAAAATTTCTAATCCTGCAACACGCTGGTGTACGCGACGAAGTTCTCAATCTGAGCTACTTATACCTTTCAACGAACCTGATTTTTTTTTTTTTTTTTTTCTTTTTTTTTTTCAAAAACTTGATGTGTGTGAAAGTGTATATGAAAATATGGTCTTACACTATCAGGTTTTAAATTTATAAAAACGGTTATCCACCTAGGGACTACACACACATGTAGGCAAGTATACCTGCCATGTATAGCATAGTGTTGGTAAATACCGGGTTGTCGAACCTCAAGGACACGTTTTATGCAAAACAGTTGGTCTTTAGTTAAGCTGGTTTATTTTTTTGTATTTTGAAAATATGAAATTAAGATGTGGATTGTTTTAAAAGAACAGATTGGAGACTGGGTTTGTTTAATTCAGTAGTGTAAGAGGATCGCTTAGGCAATGACTCCCCCACCCAGGTTTAATCGATTGTATCGGTTTTATGCATACGCCTTGTCGCTTATGTGAACTGGGTTCCTAAGACAAGGCGACCTAATTCCTATGGACTGGATCACTATTAGGGTTATAGACAGGCCCTTAAATGGTTACTAATGGTCCATGGTTAAGTGTAGACAAGTTGGTTATGGATTTGAAGTGCCCTAGGCTAAGTCCCGAGTTATCGGTGACTCAACTCACAACTGGTCGAAGGGTCAGGATATGGATGATCCTAACGGTTCTAGGGTTGTGAAGCGGTTAAGTTCTATGGCTCAATTGACCCAGCAGGTCCTAGACACGACTAAGTAAGGGCAGACCCGACCTATCGGTGACTACTTGGTTTACTTGACAATGTCGCGGCGGGCTACTGGCAGAGGGTAAGTAATTTCTCACTCAGCCCTAAGGGTAGGACTCCTGATTGGTGACTAGGGTTCTTAACGATCGTGACTATTGCTAGTTCACGCGTACGCCGCAGATTCTGTGGTTCGGCTATACAATAGGATTCCTAATCGGTCGGTGCTCTGCAACCTAATGATGAGGGTCCCACAAGGCTAAGAAGTATCCAAGAACAATCAAGAACACAAATATCATCAATTGAAGCAAAGAAACAAAACTATTACTTCAAACCATAATCGTATGTAAAAACGACACAATTACATGATTAAACCATGGTTGGGCTCGTCTATGCCTAAACGATTCGATTGGTTTAGCCAACCATGGTAATGTTTAAACAAAAACAAATCTGATTCAAATAGAAATTCATGGCTAAATGTAAGTACAATACCGAATAAAAGCTCGAAATGATGAAAAACGCTACTTTACGACTCGTTGAAGGCTCCAAAGCTTCAAATATTCGAAGGACTTCAATGAGGGCTTCCCTTGGCTCTTTCTCTGCTCTCCAAGATGTTCTGAATGGTGAAAATGAGCCCTCTATTTATAGGGGACGAAATCACAAAACTGCCAAAAATAGGTCGTGGCCTTGGTCTGGATTACACGGCCGTGGGATTGATTACACGGCCTGGGTCAGGCCGTGTAATGCTTACACGGCCGTGTGATTGCCCTCACGGCCTGGCTCAAGCCGTGGGATTCTGCTGGTCTGGTTCTCTGGTTCACACGGCCGTGGGATGAGCCACACGGCCTAGATCAAGCCGTGGGATGAGTTCCTGGCCGTGGGATGGGACTCGTGGCCTGTGTTTCCTGTGACGATCTGGTCAGGCTGACCCCGTGGTCTGAGCTTGGCCGTGGGATGAACCTCACGGCCTGGGTCAGTTTTGACCAGATTTTGACTTTGACTTCCACGGTTGACTTTTTGACCCGAACTTTGACTTTTTGACTTTTTCTCAATTTTCTTCGTTTTCTCGTCTTGTTCTTCGTGCCAAGCCCGTTTTCACCTGTAACTCATGATATTTGTCAGAAACGTTCACATTTTAACAATTTTAACATATATTTCCCACGTATTTGACCCGAAAATCATCATTTTTGATATCTAAAACCACACACATCAAACATCCCCATACTTAAACATTGCTTGTCCCCAAGCAATCCATTTTTTAATCTCGACACTACTACGACTCATCTTAACCACATAGACATTTAAGTGTACATATTCGGTCCACAAGATTTACAATCAATACTAGGGTTTACAACCTCGCAAATTTTATTGCTTTTGAAAACTCACAAAATCTCTCAACCAAGTAATGCGAACCATTTTCTATTTCTTTTCACTCAACTCACCAAATCACTCGACCTATGGGTGTAATATTTGAAGTGAACGCTCAGGTCAAGCATATCTAAGTGTTTCTTGGGTTTATATATACGATCGTGCCGCCGAGTTCGTTATGGGATCCGACCAAAAAAATGGAGGGGGATACTCAAACGTTTGCTCACATATACGGGTGTGTGAGCTACCACCCTAAACGTATATCTTGGCGTATACGTATAGCCGTTTCACAATTTTCATTGTGATTTATTTATTTCTATTTTTTTTCTTTAGCTTGATTTAGGGTTTTGCAACCTTTCAATGCAAGACCAAATTTTGGATTTTTTTTTTTTTTTTGAACATAAATATACTGGAGTTATGCAGAAAGTCCAGTATCTTCGGGCAATTGACGACCCGGAGAAGATCCATAACGACTCAAGGCGATTAATTTGACACGGTCTCAACATAAACCTAGAACATGTTTTAGACATACGACATCCCTCATAACTATGATTTTTTTTCATTTTTCACCTAAATATATATATATATTTTTTTTTCTTGTAGGCTTAATCTCACAAGGGAAATCGGGTGAGTGGGTTTTTCCTGGTTCACAAAACTCGATCGAGGAACTTTGATCATGCGATTTTTATAAAAATGAACTTTTGAGGAAAACCTTTCTTGCGACTTGCAGACACGATAAGGCACAAATAAATTATCTATGATTTACGTTAAAAACGGTGTACTTTCGTGTCATGTGAGATTGGGAAAAAATTCAAAAATTTTGGGGTATTTTCAGACTTTTGATGTGGTGAGGGAGTTATGTTCAATTTGCTTAGCCAACCCTTGCCAAAAAAAAGAAAAAAAAGAAAAAAAAAAAGAAAAAAAAAAGAAAAAAAAAAGAAAAAAGAAAATCGTGGATGTTGAGAGTGACGGATTGATTTCCCATTCGAAGTGTGAGCTTTCCATCATACACGTCGACTATGGCACGAGAAGTGGCCAAAAATGGCCTTCCTAATATCAGCGGAATATGCTCATCCTCGTCCATGTCCAGGATGACGAAGTCGACCGGAAAGACGAAATTGCCGACTTTCACCAACATGTTCTCCACTATGCCCCTGGGGTACTTCACTGATCGATCAGCGAGCTGAAGTGTCATGCGAGTAGGCGTGGGTTCCCCCAGGTCCAGTCTCTTGTAGACTGAATATGGCATCAGATTAATACTGGCTCCCAAATCAGCCAGGGCGTTACAAATTAATGTGTTACCTATTAGGCAGGGAATTGTGAAACTCCCTGGGTCTCGCATCTTTGCAGGTAACTTCTGTTGGAGAACTGCGGAGCACTGTTCGTCGAGAGTTACTGTGGATAGCTCTTCAAGTTTCTTCTTATTGCTAAGAAGATCTTTTAAGAATTTGGCATATTTGGGCATTGATGCCAGAGCTTCCACGAACGGAAGGTTGATGTGCAGCTGTTTGAATAACGAGAGAAATTGTGACACCCGAGAATTTCAAGGTTAACTTCCGTTAGACAAACCCGTTAGTTACGTTATAAGTGTTAACT